>CM024647.1:9243434-9613434 GCA_014182695.1 Eucalyptus albens | reverse complement strand
ACTACCTCAATATAATTGTTTCAACTCTATCAGACAATACGTAGACCCCAAGGATAAGTGTATGTCCGTAAACACCATCTTATTTAACTTTTACCATGAACTTATCTATCTAGTTCCTAAATATCCAAACCATGGGCATGTAGATATAAATTTATTTGTTGAATCAGGTTATGGACTACTGAAAAGATTATTTGACCAAAAGAATATCTAAGAATAGGTCATTGCCACCGCACGACCGCCGCACGGCCGTTGCACGGCCGTCGCACGACCGCCAACCGTCGTCCCCACCCACTGTTGCAAGATTGCCACCCATAGCCCACCGGCTGCGGGAGGGGGCGGTGGTCGATGAGTTGTGGGTGGCGGTTTTGCGGCGGCGGTCGGTAGCGACAGTTGGTAGTCGTGTGGCAGCAGGCGGCAGTTGTGCGGCGGTTGGCGACGGCAAGCTGCCAACGAACGGTGGTGGTCATCGGCCGGTGGGCCATGGGCGGCGACCGGTGGGCTACGGGTGGCGGCAATGACCTATCCTTAGATATTCTTTTGGTCAAATAATCTTTTCGTAGTCCATAACCCGATTCAACAAATAAAAAAAAAAACTTATTACTCTTATCACAAGGGGCGCTCGTATACACGTATTTATATTGCATAGAGACCAAATCCATCATTTGCAAGGCCCTTAGGATTGGGAAAAACGACTATTGCTGTAGAGTAGGCCCGTAATGGGGATCGTTCCAAAGTTCATTAACCATGTTAAAAGTGCACTCCGCAAAGCAGTGAAATTGGGACGGGACCACGTGGGGTTGGAATTTCCTGCTGAACTTTCACCGCAGTGATGGCCGAGTCGCGCGAGGTCAAGGGATTGTCGTGATCATCCCCGTCGGTCAAAGCCAAAGTTGAAAGAGCACGACCAGCTCCAACTCCGGACCCTTGACCAGACCGGCGTTAACCGATGGGCTGTTCTCCAAATCCTTCAACCTCTCGCACGACGGTTGAGGACAACCCGTAACTTCATGATCATGGAGGCGCATTCTTCTTTCGTCTTGCAAGAATCGGTCACTTTCTTGGCCTAGTCCAGCCACTCTTTTGGAATCACTTGCTGCTTCAGGTCGTACTTTTCAATGAGGTAACTCGAGAATAGTTCTTTGACCGAGGGACTGCCAAAATGGCAGACCTTGCCCTCGGGGTTGACCGCCATGGCGGCGGCGGGAGCTCTAGTGAGCAAGGTAAATTTTTGGCTTTATCGATGATGCTTTGTCGCTCCATGTCTTGTGCGTCTTCGGCGCTTCTGCGGGTCTCCAATAAAGTCAGCTTTCCAGGTAATCACCATCATTGCTGCAATTGTCAGAGAAATTAAGGAGGTCATCCATATTGAACTCACTAGAGCTAGTGGGGTCAAACGCACTATCAACGGTCATGCGACCGTATCCACATGGTCGTGCAGCGACCGTGCAGCAGTCGTGCGGCGATCGTGTGGTGGTCGTGCAGCGATCGTGACTTTAAGAAAAAAAGGAGGTGAAAAATCTATCTCTTAAATAAGAAAATGAGAATCCGCCAAGAGTAAAACGAATGGATAGGTACCTTTATAGTACTTTGTTAGCAAGCCTCCTTAGTTTAGAAAAGTTCACTCGTTCTTTCGTGCTGAAAGTTGCTAACATACTCATTTTATTATAGCGTTGATGACACTATAGAAAGTTTACAGTGGATCAGCATGTGGGAGACTCCTAGTTTAGGACTCAAAAACGGAGAGAGAGAGCTGGTAGAGTGAAAGGATAGTGGCTCTAGTCCTAAATAAGAAGTAAGTTCATGAGACTTGTCCTGCTCGTTGGATGGCGGGACGATGGCGTCAAAGTACATCTATAAATGGCTGGCTTCACCCTCTCCATACCTCCAACCCATTCTCTCTCTCTCTCTCGAAACTCAAGCGCCATGCACGTAGTTTCATCTTCTCTCTCTCTAAGAAAACCAAGAAAGCCTGCAACCCTCCCACTCCCTCTCCCTCTCCCTTTCCACCGAAAAAGGTTTTGACCCTGCGAAAAGGAGCTGACTGTATTAGAGACCCGCGGAAGTGCCAGAAGACGCACAAGATGTGGAGCGACAGCGTTGTCGATAAAGCCAAAAAATTTACTTTGCTCACTAGAGCTCTCGCCGCAGCCATGGCTTCACCAGGTGATATTTGCATCTTCCATCTGTACTGCCCCACAAGAACTTCCTCTGAATATCCTCTGATGTTTTCACCACAGACGCTGGGATGGGAAAGAGAGAGAAAGTAAACTGGCCAGCTCGAGTGCTCTTGATAAGTGTGTTTTTCCTTTCTTGGAAAGATAAGGTTTTTCCACTGCACGAGCCTCTTTTCAACTTCTCAACGATGGGATTCCTCATCAGTTTGTCTTAGAATTTCCCCACTAGTGTTTGTTTCTAAATTAGAGTCAGAGCTAGTAGAGTTACCACGTGCTTAGGCTTAGTATAGTGATATTGTGACTTAGCTGGACATATCCAAGCACAACCACAACTTCGCTGAAACTATATCGAAAGTGAGCCCACAACTGATCTCATTGCTTTATCAGCACTACCTCAATATAATTGTTTCAACTCTATCAGACAATACGTAGACCCCAAGGATAAGTGTATGTCCGTAAACACCATCTTATTTAACTTTTACCATGAATTTATCTATCTAGTTCCTAAATATCCAAACCATGGGCATGTAGATATAAATTTATTTGTTGAATCAGGTTATGGACTACTGAAAAGATTATTTGACCAAAAGAATATGTAAGAATAGGTCATTGCCACCGCACGATCGCCCACGACCGCCGCACGGCCGTTGCACGGCCGTCGCACGACCGCTAACCGTCGTCCCCACCCACTGTTGCAAGATTGCCACCCATAGCCCACCGGCTGCGGGAGGGGGCGGTGGTCGATGAGTTGTGGGTGGCAGTTTTGCGGTGACGGTCGGTAGCGACAATTGGTAGTCGTGTGGCAGCAGGCGGCAGTTGTGCGGCGGTTGGCGACGGCAAGCTGCCAACGAACGGTGGTGGTCATCGGTGGTGGTCATCGGCCGGTGGGCCATGGGCGGCGACCGGTGGGCTACGGGTGGCGGCAATGACCTATCCTTAGATATTCTTTTGGTCAAATAATCTTTTCAGTAGTCCATAACCCGATTCAACAAATAAAAAAAAACTTATTACTCTTATCACAAGGGCGCGCTCGTATACACGTATTTATATTGCATAGAGACCAAATCCATCATTTGCAAGGCCCTTAGGATTGGGGCAAAACGATTATTGCTGTAGAGTAGGCCCGTAACAAGGATCGTTCCAAAGTTCATTAACCATGTTAAAAGTGCACTCCGCAGCAGTGAAATTGGGACGGGACCACGTGGGGTTGGAATTTCCTGCTGAACTTTCACCGCGGGTGATGGCCGAGTCGCGCGAGGTCAAGGGATTGTCGTGATCATCCCTGTCAGTCAAAGCCAAAGTTGAAAGAGCACGACCAGCTCCAACTCCAGACCCTTGACCAGCACCGGCGTTAACCGATGGGCTGTTCTCCAAATCCTTCAACCTCTCGCACAGACGGTTGAGGACAACCTGTAACTTCATGATCATGGAGGCGCATTCTTCTTTCGTCTTGCAAGAATCGGTCACTTTCTTGGCCCAGTCCAGCCACTCTTTTGGAATCACTTGCTGCTTCAGGTCGTACTTTTCAATGAGGTAACTCGAGAATAGTTCTTTGACCGAGGGACTGCCAAAATGGCAGACCTTGCCCTCGGGGTTGACCGCCATGGCGGCGGCAGGAGCTCTAGTGAGCAAGGTAAATTTTTTGGCTTTATCGATGATGCTGTCGCTCCATGTCTTGTGCATCTTCCTGGCGCTTCGCGGGTCTCCAATAAAGTCAGCTTTCTAGGTAATCACCATCATTGCTGCAATCGTCAGAGAAATTAAGGAGGTCATCCATATTGAACTCACTGGAGCTTGTGGGGTCAAACGCACTATCAACGGTCATGCGACCGTTTCCACATGGTCGTGCGGCGACCGTGCAGTGGTGGTGCAGCGATCGTGACTTTAAGAAGAAAGGGAGGTGAAAAATCTGTCTCTTAAATAAGAAAATGAGAATCCGCCAAGAGTAAAACGAATGGATCGGTACCTCTATAGTACTGTTAGCAAGCCTCCTTAGTTTAGAAAAGTTCACTCGTTCTTTCGTGCTGAAAGTTGCTAACATACTCATTTTATTATAGCGTTGATGACATTATAGAAAGTTTACAGTGGATCAGCATGTGGGAGACTCCTAGTTTAGGACTCAAAAACGGAGAGAGAGAGAGCTGGTAGAGTGAAAGGATAGTGGCTCTAGTCCTAAATAAGAAGTAAGTTCATGAGACTTGTCCTGCTCGTTGGTTGGCGGGACGATGGCGTCAAAGTACATCTATAAATGGCTGGCTTCACCCTCTCCATACCTCTAACCCATTCTCTCTCTCTCTCTCGAAACTCAAGTGCCATGCACGTAGTTTCATCTTCTCTCTCTAAGAAAACCAAGAAAGCCTGCAACCCTCCCACTCCCTCTCCCTCTCCCTTTCCCTTTCCACCAAAAAAGGTTTTGACCCTGCGAAAAGGAGCTGATTGTATTAGAGACCCGCGGAAGTGCCAGAAGATGTATAAGATGTGGAGTGACAGCGTCGTCGATAAAGCCAAAAAATTTACTTTGCTCACTAGAGCTCTCGCCGCAGCCATGGCTTCACCAGGTGATATTTGTATCTTCCATCTGTCGCCCCACAAGAACTTCCTCTTAATATCCTCTCGATGTTTTCACCACAGACGTTGGGATGGGAAAGAGAGAGAAAGTAAACTGGCCAGCTCGAGTGCTCTTGATAAGTGTGTTTTTCCTTTCTTGGAAAGATAAGGTTTTTCCACTGCACGAGCCTCTTTTCAACTTCTCAACGATGGGATTCCTCATTAGTTTGTCTTAGAATTTCCCCACTAGTGTTTGTTTCTAAATTAGAGTTAGAGCTAGTAGAGTTACCACGTGCTTAGGCTTAGTATAGTGATATTGTGACTTAGCTGGACATATCCGACACAACCACAACTTCGCTGAAACTATATCGAAAGTGAGCCCACAACTGATCTCATTGCTTTATCAGCACTACCTCATTATAATTGTTTCAACTCTATCGACAATACGTAGACCCCAAGGATAAGTGTATGTCCGTAAACACCATCTTATTTAACTTTTACCATGAATTTATCTATCTAGTTCCTAAATATCCAAACCATGGGCATGTAGATATAAATTTATTTGTTGAATTAGGTTATGGACTACTGAAAAGATTATTTGACCAAAAGAATATCTAAGAATAGGTCATTGCCACCGCACGATCGCCCCACGACCGCCGCACGGCACGGCCGCCGCACGACCGCCAACCGTCGTCCCCACCCCTTTGTTGCAAGATTGCCACCCATAGCCCACCGGCTGCGGGGGGGGCGGTGGTCGATGAGTTGTGGGTGGCGGTTTTGCGGCGGCGGTCGGTAGCAACAGTTGGTAGTCGTGTGGCAGCAGGCGGCAGTTGTGCGGCGGTTGGCAATGGCAGCTGCCAACGAACGGTGGTGGTCATCGGCCGGTGGGCCATGGGCGGCGACCGGTGGGCTACGGGTGGCGGCAATGACCTATCCTTAGATATTCTTTTGGTCAAATAATCTTTTCGTAGTCCATAACCCGATTCAACAAATAAAAAAACTTATTACTCTTATCACAAGGGCGCGCTCGTATACACGTATTTATATTGCATAGAGACTAAATCCATCATTTGCAAGGCCCTTAGGATTGGGGCAAAACGACTATTGCTGTAGAGTAGGCCCGTAACAGGGATCGTTCCAAAGTTCATTAACCATGTTAAAAGTGCACTCCGCAGCAGTGAAATTGGGACGGGACCACGTGGGGTTGGAATTTCCTGCTGAACTTTCACCGCAGGTGATGGCTGAGTCGCGCGAGGTCAAGGGATTGTCGTGATCATCCCTGTTAGTCAAAGCCAAAGTTGAAAGAGCATGACCAGCTCCAACTCCAGACCCTTGACCAGCACCGGCGTTAACCGATGGGCTGTTCTCCAAATCCTTCAACCTCTTGCACAGACGGTTGAGGACAACCTGTAACTTCATGATCATGGAGGCGCATTCTTCTTTCGTCTTGCAAGAATCGGTCACTTTCTTGGCCCAGTCCAGCCACTCTTTTGGAATCACTTGCTGCTTCAGGTCGTACTTTTCAATGAGGTAACTCGAGAATAGTTCTTTGACCAAGGGACTGCCAAAATGGCAGACCTTGCCCTCGGGGTTGACCGCCATGGCGGCGGCAGGAGCTCCAGTGAGCAAGGTAAATTTTTTGGCTTTATCGATGATGCTGTCGCTCCATGTCTTGTGCGTCTTCTGGCGCTTCTGCGGGTCTCCAATAAAGTCAGCTTTCTAGGTAATCACCATCATTGCTGCAATCGTCAGAGAAATTAAGGAGGTCATCCATATTGAACTCACTGGAGCTTGTGGGGTCAAACGCACTATTAACGGTCATGCGACCGTATCCACATGGTCGTGCGGCGACCGTGCAGCAGTCGTGCGGCGATCGTGCGATGGTCGTGCAGCGATCGTGACTTTAAGAAAAAAAGGAGGTGAAAAACATATCTCTTAAATAAGAAAATGAGAATCCGCCAAGAGTAAAACGAATGGATCGGTACCTCTATAGTACTGTTAGCAAGCCTCCTTAGTTTAGAAAAGTTCACTCGTTCTTTCGTGCTGAAAGTTGCTAACATACTCATTTTATTATAGCGTTGATGACACTATAGAAAGTTTACAGTGGATCAGCATACAAAAGAGACTGTCAATTAGTGTAAAATAAATTCGTAGCTTGAGCTTACAAAAGAGAGAGACTTGACACTATAGTTCTCAATATATCAATTTTCTGTAAAATAAATTCGTAGCTTGAGCTTACAAAAGAGAGAGACCTCGTCATAGAAAAGCATACTGTCAAAGCAAGCAACACACATCATTCAACTTCCCGACTAGCTACTAAGAAAGAGAGACTATGTTCCCATGAGCTAGAAACTGTAGCCTTCATTTACTCAATCACAAGAACTAGGCAACGGGACACCGGCAAATCTCCATGTTTTAATTGTTTTGAGGCATCTTTACAAACAAAATCACAGATGTGAGACCATTCATTGACGGAGATGTTACTGAGTCCTAACTCTATGCAAGTCCAGTTATTGCAGCCTTCAGCCATCAAGGGCGCTCTAGATTCAAGATCTCCATGGCCGAATCCCCCGGATCTGCAGTGGATAACAGCATAATGTTAAGCAAATAACTGCTGCAATAACTGAATGCACCAGAAATTAGAATGTGGTCATCCCAGGTCGGCAAAAAGTGCTAGTCAATGGTCGCCTGAACCCAAGTGATGTCAAAATGATTGGCCACTTCGCTTCACTATGCGGCTTATTTTGTTTTGCATAAAATTGGAATTTTTAACATTATACCCAGTCAACAAACTGGTATGGGTTTCTTCCGCCACCCAAACTGAACAGAGTACTTCTACCAGTCTCCTAACCTTGAAACTGAATCTTCTGACCTGACCTGACCTGACCTGACCTGAACCAAAACTACCAGTTCGAGTCACAGCTAGTAAGGTCAGATTTCCTAGCCATGCTAGTAAATTTGACACCATGAGTTACAACAACATTTACAGGTGACTCCACTTGAGTATTCGTTTGTTTTTTTCTTTCATCACAGAGTATTCAGTAGATTAAACAAATTCATCTGCTTTATAATAACAAGAGAGTTTGTCCACTGAATACTGTTTTATAGAAGTAAAGATACAGATATGTAAGCTGTGATAGACAAAAAAAATCACAAACAACTTCATCAGAAATGTATTAAAACTAACATATCTAGTCTAATAGGTCCAACCAAAGCAACAGTTTCAGGACTGGGCATGTTAAATTTTTTTCTGAAAGGCTTCATACCTGCAACAGAATTGACATCCTCAGGGAGGTCTGCTTCCCCTGCTGACGTTATAAGTACCTAAGGTGACAAAAAGTATATATTTTTTTAATGATTTTTTCAACTAGAAATCAAACACATTCATCTAAGGTCTAGACACGTTCATTAATAATGGAATCTGTAGTCTAAATTAAGACTGCCAACAGCATTATAGAGAAATGATTATGATAACGACCTCTCTCAGTTAGATGAAGTTACCTTTTCTTAATTAGGAGACACACTGAGAGCCGACGAACCGTCATTGAGAGTTGTATCTCTTCTTTTGATGGCGTCATATTTTCATTCGATATGTCCTTCAGCTGCATGCTTCCAGTTTGCCTCATTGTCAGTCTAAACCCCATGGCGCACTTGAGCATTATATTTAAGCAAGCTGCACCCTCTTCGTTCCTCCAACCCACTTCACTCTGAGAGAAAACCGAGAAACGCCCCAGCTCTCCCTCTCTTCCTCTCCACCGAAAAATGGCCCCGACCCGTCGAAAGGGAACTGCCTGGATCGCCGACCAGCGGGAGCGCAACAAGACATTCTCGGACAGAAGTGAAGGTCAAATTAGGAAATCCTTTAGTCTCAAATCACTCACGGGTGGAGATGGAACAGCTTGTTTTTAAAGATTTTCAATCCTATCTTAGGTGCACCAAACATATAATGGATATTCTACAATCCTTTCTAATCTTACTTCAACCTGTCGCATCCCAATGCAAATTTGGACAATTAAACGAGCCCAAGGTGTTGCCTCCTATACAGGATATGCGTTCCTATGGGAATTTGGTTGTCAACTATATTTGCCATACTTGAGGAATCTGCTTAGGTCTCCATTGGGAGAATAGGCTGGGGGTTGCTTGATTTTGATATTAAGGCAAGTCGCCAAATATAGAAATACACCATAATCTGATTCAGTTGATTAATTAGGCTACTTGGGTTGTGCTTGTTAGTAGAAAGGCACGGACAGAGGCATTTCTAAACATTTAATCTGTTTGGTGGGGTCTCCGAACCTTGATTCAGTGTGCGATGTCATCCTAGACATTTCAATTTATTTGGTATGGTCCCTAAATTATGAGTAAATGTTCAATATAGCCCCTAAACTATATAAAGATATTCAAAAATTTAAGGTTCACATTACATATTAGACTAAAGTTCATGGGCCACATTAAACAAATTAAAAGTTCAGAAATGATATTACATAGTGGACCAAAATTAGAGAATTATTTATCTTTTTTCCTCATAAGAACTATTTATCAAGGCCAAAAGTTGGATTTTTTTTTTTGGTCAAACAAAAGTTGAATAGTTGACGGGCCCAGCCAGACCAACAGGATACGTGGATATTGTATTTGTCACTTATAAGGAGGCCAAGTTTGATCATATTTGGCAACCCATGGCCATATTGTTCTAAACATCACATGCCACCATCTACTAATTTCATTATTTGGTCGTTGTTCTTGAACTCGTCCATATTACTTTTTTCAAATCTCACAAAAAAAAAAAAAAAAAAAAAAACCGTATTAACACCCGACTAAGGTTAATTAATTATGTATTATTGTGTGAGTGTTGAGATCATAACACCCTTTTAAGAAATTATCCTATTCACTAGCCCTAAACAAAATAAAATTTGAAAATGGACAATGGAAGTTCCTTTCTCTCTTACTAATAGGCGAAAAAATAAAATATGAAATGCAAATTAAAGAGGCCTCTCCTGTGGCTGGTGGGTTGTGGGCGGCAATCTTGCGGCAGTGGGCGGGGACGACGGTCGGCGGTCGTGCGACGGTCGTGCGATGGCCGTGCGGCGGTTGTGCTGTTGCCGTGTAGCGATCATGTGGCGGTCATGCAGTGGCGGGTGGCGATCGGCACGAGTCATAGTAACGCTAATACAAGCGAGGTAGCTGATGGTTCTTTTATTCATAAATTTGCTTCTGAAGTGTTTGGGGGACTCCTGATGCCGCTTGACAACGAACTTCACATTGGCGCACGAGTCATAGTAACGCTAATACGAGGGAGGTAGCTGTTGGTTCCTTTATCATGGCTCGTGCTTTTACAAACTTTCTGTATGTAAAACCCAGGACAAACCCATTTTTGCTTCTGTTTCACGAAGGAAATTGAGACGGCATAGTCTAGGTTAAACCTTACAATATAGATAAATATGCCAAGTACGACAAATAATGAACCATCCAGGAATTGACACGTGACAATCGAGCTCATATGTTAGAAAAATTTTCTCTCTCACACGCTTTGCTCTCGATCTTTGCAAACCCCACGCCTAAACCCCACTCTCCCTCTAAACCCTTCGCTCATGCCCAACTCACGACTAGCTCTGCTCTCTCCAGTCCGATGAATCACGCCACTGCCACCGCCACTGCCTCTGATCCATCTCTAGCAACAACTTCTCGACGCATTCGACCTCCGGGGACTTTGAAGTTGTGGCTAGCATGCCGGACTTATCGTACACGACGTAGAACCCATCTCCTCGCCTACGACGTGCCAATTTAGTGGCAGGTCGCTGTCGAGGAAACAGACAAGCTAAATTAAAGGGAAGACCTTCAATCACCAATGCAATTAATTTATTCATCTCAATGGAAATAAGCATGAATTAGTCTCGTTTCCTAGATGCCGATGTTAGACAACGGCGTCGCCTGATAACATTGGCCATCATTATCTGGACGTGCCTGATTTGTGTTGTTGTAAGCCTTAGTCTATATTTTCACGTACAGTTCAAGAGCTCCAAGCCTAGAATTGGAAAACACGAGTGGAAAAGATTCCAGTTGATTTACTATATTTTACATTCGCCATTTGTGCTGGACAAAGCAACTCGTCAACTTTAACAAGAAGAGAAATATTCTACCTGCTTTGAAATATCTTAGATAAGTCTAGATATGTCGTCATTTGTTTATTTATCTAATTTCGGCATGTCGCTGTTGAGGAAATAGACAAGCTAAATTAAAGGGAAGACCTTCATGTAAGTCATAAAAATTCATGATGCGGAAGCCAGGATCAATTAAAGACAAACCTCTAGCCATTGTTCTTGTTCACGTTCGTCCGAAAATCTGAAATCAAAGAAAATTAGGGACACTTTACTAACCAAATTCCCTCACGTACTAATGGTGTATTCTAAATATGAGAGTTTGTGTTAGACCTTGTCATCATCCGTCAGAAATGAACGTACGTTCCCTTTTATATCCCGTCTCCCATCAAGACGGTTATCAAATGGGCGGTTGTTACGAAAGGGCATGGAGCGTGAAAAAAACTTTATGTCCAACAGTCGCAATTTTAAGAGAAAATATGGGTCTAAAATGTGGGATCACAAAAAATAAATAACACTTCAATCACCAATGCAATTAATTTATTCATCTCAATGGACACGACTTCCATGAATCATTGGTTTATTTAATTCGATAAAACCCAACTTAGACGAGATTCCTTCGTCTAAAAAATGTTAGGAAATATCGGTTTAAGCATCTTTGTTTAGTCCTAAAACACTTTTGGCTGCGGTATAATAGGTTTATGACTTTTTCGGACAATTTAATCAAGGCGATTAAACCAACATTTAATAATATTCTTTAGACGAAGGGATCTCATGATAATTGTGGTTATTGAGAGGAGTAAGCCAATAGTTGCAGTAATCTATGAAAAAATTGTCAAAATTGTGTTTACTACGCGTGTCTTTGTCGAGTCTAACAGCTTGACTTGCGAAATGGCCATGGGTTTTGAAATTCTTCCCTTTAATTAAGCTTCTCTTTTTGGTAGAAGTCTTTAATTAAGTCTTCACCTAACAACGAGTACGCTATATCATGAGAATTAGCCGAAGATTTTTTTTTCCTATGACTATCATTGAAAAAGTCAAACATAGTTTTAAATCTCACAAACGTCACATTCATATTATCGCCAAATCTAAGGTACCTTTATACGAAACCAAAATGACGACGGCGATGATAAAAGAACACTATATAATTTAGAACGAGGCGGGTCTCTAGATTTATATTTACCAAAATTTCAGTACCTATCAAATTGATTACATGATTTGATTGATAATCACTGGGTGCGAATCATTAATTTGACTAGGGTTTTGGCGTTTAGTCGTTTGACTACATGATAAAGCATTGTTAAGATTGTATGATATCGAATGAAACTGAGATGAATCTGTCATTTCTCCATATTAAATTAATGGTGTCCAATGTCATCGTTACCAAAGCGAAAGAAATGTCCTGGAAGAGGAGGAGCTCGTCAAGGTATTTAGATTCCATTCATTTCGCAAAAATATATTTTTTAAAAATATTTTCTAAATTTTCTAGTGTTCATTTCACAAAAAAAAAAAAAAATGAACTGCATTGGGAAAACATTTCCCATGAAGAAAAAAAGTCTTCTAAAAATGAGAGAGAATATTTTTCACTTTTCAAATAAGGGAAAACATTTTCTTCATTCACTTTCTCTTATCTCACACTCCTATCAATCTCGACTTCTTTATTTTTTGTATTTTTAATTTTTTAAAAATGTGAAATTTTATTCTTTTCCTTTTCTTCTTCCTTGGCCGATTGCTAGCCACATGACAGCAAGCAACTAGCCAAAGGCGACCTCGGGTTTGTTAGTGAGCTCGGCAATGAGCTAGGTCACCTTTGGCCGGTCGCAATTGCTGCATGGCCTGTGACTAGCCAAGGAAGAAGAAGGAAAAAAAAAAAAAAGAAAAAAGAAAAATGTATAAGGAAGATTAAAAAATTTTAAAATCCTTTTTTGAAAAATAAAAATGAAATAAAGAAAGTACAATATTATTAAAATAAGTGTTTGGAGGAAAATCAAATCAAATTTTTCAAATTGAACGGTGGAAAATATTTTCTAGTTAATTTTCAAGTTTCACCCGAATATTGAAAAATATAATTATTTTTTTGAAAAATGACTTCTTGGAAAATATTTTCCAAAAAATGAACAAAACCTTACACGTAAATGGCAAGCTGAAGATGAATATGCGGCAGGACTCAACAGAGAATCTGGACAAAGAAGAGAGACTTCGCGCATGCTTCTGTTTCACAAAGGAAATTGAGACGGCATAGTCTAGGTTAAACCTTACAATATAGATAAATATGCCAAGTACGACAAATAATGAACCATCTAGGAATTGACACGTGGCAATTGAGCTCATATGTTAGAAAAATTTTCTCTCTCTCACACGCTATGCTCTCGATCTTTGCAAACCCCACGCCTAAACCCCACTCTCCCTCTAAACCCTTCGCTCATGCCCAACTCACGACTAGCTCTGCTCTCTCCAGTCCGATGAATCACGCCACTGCCACTGCCACTGCCTCTGCCACCGCCTCTGATCCATCTCTGGCGACAACTTCTCGACGCATTCGAGCTCCGGGGACTTTGAAATTGTGGCTAGCATGCCGGACTTATTGTACACGATGTAGAACCCATCTCCTCGCCTACGACGTGCCAATTTAGTGGCAAATTTAGCGAAGGTTCTAGAGAGAGAGGGGGTGGAGAATTAATGGAGAGCAGAGCACAGGAGAGAGGGGAGAAAAAGACAATTTTTTTGATAAATGGACCTAGTTGCCACGTCTCACTTTCGGGTTGGTTTGTTATATATTATTGTTGACACTTGAATTTTTGTCGATATTTTAAGAATATATTTATTCTATAAATATACAAAAAATTGTAGATATAAAAAGTAAAAAAAATTAAAAATGAATAAAAATAGGTGAGATAAAAATGAATATATATATATATATATCTATAATCCGGTCAAGTGGGCCAGACACACCGGCCCACTCTTTTTTTTTTAAATTTTCGGCCCCATAACATCCCTCTCCCTTGGCCCATCATATTTTTGGCCCGATTTTCTTTATTTCTTTAAACCCACAATGTGAGCCCAAGAAGGAAAAGAAAAGGACAATGTAAGGGCCAACCCATGCCTTTGCCTTCCTCTTCTTTGCACACGCACTGCCCCTCGTCCCCGTGGAGCACAGCGTCTGCGGCGTGAGAAAAATGACCGAAGGTTGTGAAGGAGCGTCCGTGAGCGAGAGTGGAGTGATGAGCTGTGATGTGTGCAAGCCTCGACAGCTTGGAGTCAGGTGGCTTTGTCAAAAGAGATTGAAGATAGAAGCCGATAGTTGACTCAATAGGTTGGAGCGACGCTCCTCCAAGCACCACGCTTGTCTTGAGTCTCGACTATCCATTTGTTACATAAAATATAATAAAAAAAGACCCGGATTGTAACATTTCCAACATTCTGGCATTTGGAGTTTTAAGGTCTTTTTACCAACGTTAGGAGCACTAACAGACCCCTATTACACATTTGGAGTTTTAAGGTCTTTTTACCACTGTTAGGAGCACTAACAGACCCCTATTACATTGACCCTACGTGAGCTAGTGAGATTCTAGAGAACATTCGGCTCCACCTTTTAAATGCAATCCCCTACTCAATGGTGGCCCATGCTAAGAATTTCCATCTGAGGTTGTTTCCAGATGGTCGTTCAACAACGAAGTGTTTCGACTCTATTTCTCTCGTGCTGCACCCTCCCGGTGATTCCCAGGCATTATTATGCTCTTGAGACTCTTGTTTGGCACTTTATTTTTATACAGCTTCTTCAGTGGGCCTGGATCTATAAAAATTGGTTGAATCTTAAGGCTTGGGTTGGGTTGGGTTTTATCATGTTCACTTTCTTCTCATCTGTAGGCTTTAATATGATGTTTCCCTAACCATATCTCAGCTCGTCTTTCTTGGATCACACCAGGAGGGTCGCGACATGTAGGACTGAGGCTGTTGAGCCTTTGGACATTGGGATTAGTTTCGGTTTTCTTTGGGTGGATTTGTCTATTGGCCTGCACGATCCACATTTCAATGAAGTGCATGTGCATTGGAATATGTGCTATGATTTGATCTTAAGTTAGGATCATCTTCATTCGCAATTTCCGAGTGCGGGACAGTCTGAAATGCCATAACTCAAGACGCCGACACTTAAGTGCCATAACTTTAAAATGGTACACTTAAGTGCCATCATCGGAGTAAAATGGGACACTTAAGTGCCACTCCGGCGAAAATCCGGCCAAATGGCTGACGTGGCGACTTTCCGGCGAGCTCGGTCCAAAACGGCGTCGTTTTGCATGCTGACGTGGCGGAGAAAATGCAAAAACGACGCCGTTTCGCGTCTACGTGTAAATAATAGTATATAAATTAATTAAATTAGATTTAAAATATTCAAAAAATTTAAAAAAAATTAAGAAAATTTTAAAAATTGTAAAAATTAAGAAAAATTTAAAAATTTTTAAAATTTAAAAATTTTAAAAATTTTAAAAAATTTTAAAAATAAGAAAATTTTAAAAATTTTAAAAATAAGAAAATTTTAAAAATAAGAAAATTTTAAAAAATTTTAAAAATTAAGAAAATTTTTAAAATTTTAAAAATATTAAAAGTTAAGAAAATTTTAAAAAATTTTAAAAAATTTTAAAAATTAAGAAAATTTTAAAAAATTTTAAAAAAATTAAGAAAAATTTAATTTTTTTAAATTAAGAAAATTTTAAATTTTTTAAAAATTTTAAAAAATTTTAAAAAATTAAGAAAATTTTAATTTTTTTAAATTAAGAAATTTTTAAAATTTTTTAAAAATTAAGAAAAATTAAAAAAAAATTAAAATTAGAAAAAAATTATAAAAAAGGGGGGTGGGAGGCCGAACGGGCGGCTCCCTTGCCGCCGCTGCCAAATCCCTCACCGCCACCACCTCCGCCGCCGCCACCTCCCCCACCCCCTTTTTTAAAATTTTTAAATTTTTTTAAATTTTCTTTTTTTTTTTTTTAAAATTAAAATTTTTAAAATTAAAATTTTTAAATTTTCTTATTTTATAATTTTTTTAATTTTTTAAAATTAAAATTTTTAATTTTCTTATTTTATAATTTTTTATAATTTTTTATAATTTTTTAAAATTAAAAATTTTAAAATTTTCTTATTTTTTAAAATTTTTTAAATTTTTATAAATTTTTATAAATTTTTATAAATTTTTATAAATTTTTTAAATTTTTTAAATTTTTTAAATTTTTTAAATTTTTGTAAATTTTTTAAATTTTTTAAATTTTTAAAATTTTTAAATTTTCTAAATTTTTTTAATTTTTTAAAATTTTCTTTTTTATAAAATTTTTTTAAAATTAAAATTTTTAAAATTTTCTTATTTTTTTTAATTTTTTAAAATTAAAATTTTTAAATTTTACTTTTTTTTTAATTTTTTAATTTTTTTTAATTTTTATGCTGATTTGGAGCTTCCCATGAGCCACGTAAGGCAAAAAATAATAATAAAATATCACACGTAGGATTCCTGAGAAGGTCGCCGGAGGTGGCACTTAAGTGTCCCACTCGAAAAAAAAAGTGGCACTTAAGTGCATCAAGTTTTGAAGTTATGGACCTAAGTGTGGCGTGAATTAAAGACTTGTGGTGTTTTTCTACCGCAATTTCCTAAAAGAAAAAGCTAGTAATGTAGTTTTTGTTGTTTTGGTCTGGGGATCTCATTCTATTCATGTGGCAAGTCAAAATACGATGGTGAGTTGAGTTTCCACATATCCCGTGCAGAAAATGTTAAAGAAGTGGTGAGTTTTAGATGAAAATTATCTAAAAAGTTATAAACCTATTACATTTTTATCAATTTGGTGATAAATATTTCAATTTTGCCAATTGATTTTCTAAACTTTTTTATTTTATCCAATTGAATCTATCTAGCCAATTTTGGCTAAAAATTACTAACCGAATATCAACCATCTTATATAAGTAAATTTAGCATTGACGTTAATAATTTTAATAATATTTTAAAGTTTTTAAAAAAAATTTATTAAGAATTTTTTTTTTTTTTTTACATCTTCATTTTTATTTTTACCGTGGTCAACGAGGGTGGCAATGCTCACACCGTGATCTAGACAAGGCCATTGCGGCCATGGGCAAAGGCAACCTCTCTTGCGACTAGTGAGGCTAGCCTCATCCATGGCTACTCGAGCTTGACCCATGGCCATGGTTGCCAAGTCTCAATCTTGTAGTTGCCATGGCCGTTCGAGCTCAAGCTCTGGATTCGCAACCAACACAACCACTCAAGCTTGACACTTGCGATCAAGCTACTCAATTAGAATTGGTTATCAGCTTTTTGAACTTAGAACTTACCATGTTTGTCCAATAACCGGTTCTGGAACATACCTTATTTTTCTAGTCCGATTCCAAATTCTACTCGAAAACCCATTTTCCTTTTGTTCTTTTTTCTGTTTTAATTTTTTAAGCATATGCTTAATTGTATCCTCAAAGTGGGTAACTCTTTTACTGCATGAAAAATTTGGTATGTCAGTTCTTATCGGTTGACTTAGTAAATGAAGAGCTAGCGTGTACCCGTAGACGAGGCGCGTACGGCAGCGAGCCACTGTTAGGCTCGCATATCACCTAGTTCATGAGTTATTTGGGTATTTCATGGGCCGGAGGTTCCTATATTTGTACTTTGGACGAGCTTTCTCATCATTAACAAAGAAATGACCTGGCGAAATCCTTGCAAAGAAGTGCAAAACGAAGGCATTGCAGATCCAAACTTACCGTGTAAAAGCAAGGCTTCACTTGAAGCCCATTGGGCCAGGCCCATAATGGGATCAAAATTGCGAACCAGCAGGTAAACTAGCACATGCACACATATTATTGGAAACTATGTTAGTAGGCAATGATTGGCTTACTCACACGAGTAATCACCTCAAGTGCTATAGTTAGCATGTTAAGACGATACATTATGTACAAATAAACGTTGTAGAGCAAGTTTGGTACATAAAATAATATGTTGCCTTGATTAGAGTCAAGATGAGGTATGTGATTTGTTTATAATAAGACCAAACATAATAGTCCCATAATCATGTATATTTGAAAGATGCCGAATGCGAGTACTTAATTGAGTGCTATAAAAAGTGAGCTGATATAGCACTCGAGCTAAACATGAGTACGTGAGAAGCACGTGACTATATTTAGGCTAAGATCCGTATAGTGGATATAATTAATAAATGACATACGCTTTTATAGAAAGAGAAATTAACTATAGCATGTAATTCATACTATATGCGCATTGTACGACCGATAAGGGAAATTGAGTAAAATTATCCATATTTACCGATAAAAAAAAAAAAAAACTTATTACTCTTATCACAAGCGCGCACCCGTATACACTCGTATTTATATCGCATAGAGACCAAATCCATCATTTTCAAGGCCCTCAGGATCGGGGAAAAACGACCACTGCTGTAGAGCAGGCCCGTAATAGGGATTGTTCCAGAGTTCATTAACCATGTTGAAAGTGCACTTCGCAGAAGCGAAATTGGGATCGGACCACATGGATTGAAATTTCCTGCTGAACTTTCACCGCAAGTGATGGCTGAGTCATGCGAGCTTAGGGGATTGTCGTGATCATCCCTGTCAGTCAAAGCCAAAGTTGAAAGATCACGACCAGCTCCAGATCCTTGACCAGCATCGGCATTAACCAATGGGTTGTTCTCCAAATCCTTCAACCTCTCGCACAGACGGTTGAGGACAACCTATAACTTCATGATCATGGAGGCGCGTTCTTCTTTCGTCTTGCAAGAATCGATCACTTTTTTGGCCCAGTCCAGCCACTCTTTTGGAATCACTTGCTGCTTCAGGTCGTACTTTTCAATGAGGTAACTCGAGAATAGTTCTTCGACCGAGAGACTGCCAAAATGGCAGACCTTGCACTCCGGGTTGATCGCCATGGTGGCGGCAAGAGCTCCAGTGTGCAAGGTAAATTTTTTGGCTTTATCGATGACGCTGTCACTCCACGTCTTGTGCGTCTTCTAGCGCTTCCGCGGGTCTCCAATACAGTCAGCTCATTTTCATCGGGTCAAAACCTTTTTCGGTGGAAAGGGAGAGGGAGAGGGAGTGGGAGGGCTGCAGGCTTTCTTGGTTTTCTTAGAGAGAGAGAAGATGAACCTATGTGCTTGGCGCTTCAGTTTCATAGAGAGAGAGAGAGAGAGAGAGAGAGAGAATGGGTTGGAGGTACGGAGAGGGTGAAGCCGACCATTTATAAATGTACTCCGACGTCATTGGCTCGCCACCCAACGAGCAAGACAAGTCTCATGAACTTACTTCTTATTTAGGACTAGAGGAAACTATGTTTCATTTATTTTTATATTTCCTCTTTATTAATCCGTTAAAAGTCCAGTGAATCTCAAACTCGAATCATAAATTAACACATGGGTTAGATTCTTTATTGATGATACTTTTTACTTATTGCTTACAGAGTCCACCGGCAGCTTGTCGTCGCCAACCGCCGCAAAAAAGTCGCCTACCACCGCACGACGCTAAATCTGTCACTACCGACCGTCGCCCACAGCTCACCGACCATTGCCCCCTCCTATGGCCGGTGGGCTATGGGTGGCAATCCTGCGGTAGTGGGTGGGGACAACGGTCAGCAGTCGTGTGGTCGTCATGCGGCGGTCTTGCGATAGTCATGCAATGGCCATGCGGCGGTCGTACAGCAATCGTGCGGTAATCGTGCGGCGGTCGTGCAGCAATCGTGCGGCGGTTGTGCACTGTATACACTCGTATTTATATCGTATAGAGACCAAATCCATCATTTTCAAGGCCCTCAGGATCGGGGAAAAACGACCATTGCTATAGAGCAGGCCCGTAACAGGGATTGTTCCAGAGTTCATTAACCATGTTGAAAGTGCACTCCGCAGCAGCGAAATTGGGATCGGACCACATGGATTGGAATTTCCAACTGAACTTTCACCGCAGGTTATGGCTAAGTCGTGCGAGGTTAAGGGATTGTCGTGATCATCCCTGTCAGTCAAAGCCAAAGTTGAAAGATCACGACGAGCTCCAACTCTAGACCCTTGACCAGCATCGGCATTAACCAATGTGTTGTTCTCTAAATCCTTCAACCTCTCGCACAGACGGTTAAGGACAACCTGTAACTTCATGATCATGGAGGCGCGTTCTTCTTTCGTCTTGCAAGACTCGGTCACTTTTTTGGCCCAGTCCAGCCACTCTTTTGGAAACACTTGCTACTTCAGGTCGTACTTTTCAATGAGGTAACTCGAGAATAGTTCTTCGACCGAGAGACTGCCGAAATGACGGACCTTGCCCTCGGGGTTGACCGCCATGGTGGCAGCAAGAGCTCCACTGTGCAAGGTAAATTTTTTGGCTTTATCGATGACGCTGTCGCTCCACGTCTTGTGCGTCTTCTAGCACTTCCTCGGGTCTCCAATACGGTCAGCTCCTTTTCATCGGGTCAAAACCTTTTTCGGTGGAAAGGGAGAGGGAGAGGGAGTGGGAGGGCTGCGAGCTTTCTTGGTTTTCTCGAGAGAGAGAAGATGAACCTACGTGCTTGGCACTTGAGTTTCACGGAGACGAGAGAGAGAGAGAGAGAGAGAGAGAGAGAGAGAGAGAGAGAGAGAGAGAGAGAGAATGGGTTGGAGGTACGGAGAGGGTGAAGCCGACCATTTATAATTGTACTCCGACGCCATTGTCTCGCCATCCAACGAGCAAGACAAGTCTCATGAACTTACTTCATATTTAGGATTAGAGGGAACATTGTTTCATTTATTTTTATATTTCCTCTTTATTAATCCGTTAAAAGTCCAGTGAATCTCAAACTCGAGTCATAAATTAACAAATGGGTTAGATTCTTTATTGATGATACTTTTTTACTTATTGCTTACGGAGTCCACCGGCAGCTTGCCGTAGCCAACCGCCGCAAGACAGTTGCCAACCGCCGCACGACTGCCAACTGCCACTACCGACCGCCGCCCACAGCTCACCGACCACTGCCCACTCCTATGGCCGGTGGGCTATGGGTGGCAATCCTGCGGTAAAGGGTGGGGACGACGGTCAGCAGTCGTGTGGTCGTCATGAGGCGGTCTTGCGATAATCATGCGATGGCCATGCGGCGGTCGTACAGCGATCGAGCGGCAATCGTCCGGCAATCGTGCGGCGGTCGTGCGGCAATCGTGCGGCAATCATGCGGCGGTCGTACACCCGTATACTGTCGTATTTATATCGTATAGAGACCAAATCCATCATTTTCAAGACCCTCAGGATCGGGGAAAAACGACCACTGCTGTAGAGCAGGCCCGTAACAGGGATTGTTCAAGAGTTCATTAACCATGTTGAAAGTGCACTCCACAGCGAAATTGGGATCGGACCACATGGATTGGAATTTCCTGCTGAACTTTCACCGCAGTGATGGCCGAGTCATGCGAGGTTAAGGGATTGTCGTGATTATCCCCGTCGGTTAAAGCCAAAGTTGAAAGATCACGACGAGCTCCAACCCGGACCCTTGACCAAAGATCGGCATTAACCAATGGGTTCTTCTCCAAATCCTTCAACCTCTCGCACGACGGTTGATGACAACCCGTAACTTCATGATCATGGAGGCGCGTTCTTCTTTCGTCTTGCAAGAATCAGTCACTTTGTTGGCCTAGCCCGGCCACTCTTTTGGAATCACTTGCTGCTTCAGGTCGTACTTTTCAATGAGGTAACTCGAGAATAGTTCTTCGACCGAGAGACTGCCAAAATGGCAGACCTTGCCCTCGGGGTTGACTGCTATGGTGGCGACGAGAGCTCCAGTGTGCAAAGTAAATTTTTTGGTTTTATTGATGGCGCTGTCGCTCCACGTCTTGTGCGTCTTCGAGCGCTTCCGCGGGTCTCCAATACTGATCGGCTCCTTTTCGTCGAGTCAAAACCTTTTCGGTGGAAAGGGGAGAGGGAGAGGGAGTGAGAGGGCTGCGAGGCTTTCTTGGTTTTCTCAAAGGGAGAGAAGTTGAACCTATGTGCTTGGCGCTTGAGTTACAAAAGAGAGAGAGAGAGAGAGAGAGAGAGAGAGAGAGAGAGAGAGAGAGAGAGAGAGAGAATGGGTTGGAGGTACGGAGAGGGTGAAGCCCACCATTTATAATTGTACTCCGACGCCATTGTCTCGCCATCCAACGAGCAAGACAAGTCTCATGAACTTACTTCATATTTAGGACTAGAGGGAACTTTTTTTCATTTATTTTTATATTTCCTCTTTATTAATCCGTTAAAAGTCCAAAGTGAATCTCAAACTCGAGTCATAAATTAACACATGGGTTAGATTCTTTATTAATGATACTTTTTACTTATTGCTTACGGAGTCCACCGGCGGCTTGCCGTAGCCAACCGCCGCAAGACGGTTGCCAACCGCCGCACGATCGCCAACCGCCACTACCGACCGCCGCCCACAGCTCACCGACCACTGCCCCCTCCTATGGCTGGTGGGCTATGGGTGGCAATCCTGCGGTAAAGGCTGGGGACGACGGTCGGCAGTCGTGTGGTCGTCATGCGGCGGTCTTGCGATAATCATGCGATGGCCATGCGGCGGTCGTACAGCGATCGAGCGGCAATAGTGCGGTAATCATGCGGCGGTCGTGCGGCAATCATGCGGCGGTCATGCACCCGTATACTGTCGTATTTATATCGTATAGAGACCAAATCCATCATTTTCAAGACCCTCAGGATCGGGGAAAAACGACCACTGCTGTAGAGCAGGCCCGTAACAGGGATTGTTCAAGAGTTCATTAACCATGTTGAAAGTGCACTCCGCAGCAGCGAAATTGGGATCGGACCACATGAATTGGAATTTCCTGCTGAACTTTCACCGCAGGTGATGGCTGAGTCATGCGAGGTTAAGGGATTGTCGTGATTATCCCTGTCAATTAAAGCCAAAGTTGAAAGATCACGACGAGCTCCAACTCCAGACCCTTGACCAGCATCGGCATTAACCAATGGGTTCTTCTCCAAATCCTTCAACCTCTCGCACAGACGGTTGAGGACAACCTGTAACTTCATGATCATGGAGGCGCGTTCTTCTTTCGTCTTGCAAGAATCGGTCACTTTTTTGGCCTAGCCCAGCCACTCTTTTGGAATCACTTGCTGCTTCAAGTCGTACTTTTCAATGAGGTAACTCGAGAATAGTTCTTCGACCAAGAGATCGCCAAAATGGCAGACCTTGCCCTCGGGGTTGACCGCTATGGTGGCGACGAGAGCTCCAGTGTGCAAAGTAAATTTTTTGGTTTTATCGATGACGCTATCGCTCCACGTCTTGTGCGTCTTCGAGCGCTTCCGCGGTTCTCCAATACAGTCAGCTCCTTTCCGTCGAGTCAAAACCTTTTTCGGTGGAAAGGGAGAGGGAGAGGGAGTGAGAGGGCTGCAGGCTTTCTTGGTTTTCTCAAAGGGAGAGAAGTTGAACCTATGTGCTTGGCGCTTGAGTTACAAAGAGACTGAGAGAGAGAGAGAGAGAGAGAGAGAGAGAGAGAGAGAGAGAGAGAATGGGTTGGAGGTACGGAGAGGGTGAAGCCGACCATTTATAATTGTACTCCGACGCCATTGTCTCGCCATCCAACGAGCAAGACAAGTCTCATGAACTTACTTCATATTTAGGACTAGAGGGAACTTTGTTTCATTTATTTTTATATTTCCTCTTTATTAAACCGTTAAAAGTCCGGTGAATCTCAAGCTCGAGTCATAAATTAACAAATGGGTTAGATTCTTTATTGATAATACTTTTTACTTATTACTTGCGAAGTCCATCGGCAGCTTGCCGTCGCCAACCGCCGAACGACAGTCGCCTACCACCGCACGACTGCCAACTGTCACTACCGAACGCCGCCCACAGCTCACCGACCACTGGCCCCTCCTATGGCCGGTTGGCTATGGGTGGCAATCCTGTGGTAGTGGGTGGGGACGGCGGTCAGCAGTCATGTGTTCGTCATGCGGCGGTCTTGCGATAGTGATGCAATGGCCATGCGGCGGTCGTACAGCAATCGTGCGGCAATCGTGCGGTAATCGTGCGGCGGTCAGGCGGCAATCGTGCGGCGGTCGGCGCGGCAATCGTGCGGCGGTCGTGCACCCGTATACACTCCTATTTATATCGCATAGAGATCAAATCCATCATTTTCAAGGCCCTCGGGATCGGGAAAACGACCACCTTCTTGTAGAGCGGGCCGTAACGAGGATTGTTCAGGTCGTTAACCATGTTGAAAGTGCACTCCGCAGCAGCGAAATTGGGATCGGACCACGTGGATTGGAATTCTCTGCTGAACTTTCATGACAGGTGATGGCTAAGTCGTGCGAGGTTAAGGGATTGTCGTGATCATCCCTGTCATTCAAAGCCGAGTTGAAATATTAGGACCGGCTCAACCGGACCCTTGACAAAGCATTGGCATTAATCAATGGGTTGTTCTCCAAATCCTTCAACCTCTCGCACAGACGGTTAAGGACAACCTGTAACTTCATGATCATGGAGGCGCGTTCTTCTTTCGTCTTGCAAGAATCGATCACTTTTTTGGCCCAGTCCAGCCACTCTTTTGGAATCACTTTGCTTCAGTCATACTTTTCAATGAGGTAACTCGAGAATAGTTCTTCGGCGAGACTGCCGAAATGGCAGACCCTGCCCTCGGGGTTGACCGCCATGGTGGTAGGAAGAGCTCCAGTGTGCAAGGTAAATTTTTTGTTTTATCGATGACACTGTCGTTCCACGTCTTGTGCGTCTTCTAACGCTTCCACGGGTCTCCAATATAGTCAGCTCCTTTTCGTCGGGTTAAAACCTTTTTGGTTGGAAAGGGAGAGGGAGAGGGAGTGGGAGGGCTGCAGGCTTTCTTGGTTTTCTCAGAGAGAGAGAGAAGATGAACATATGTGCTTGGCGCTTCAGTTTCAAAGAGAGAGAGAGAGAGAGAGAGAGCGAGAGAGAGAGAGAGAGAGAGAGAGAGAGAGAGAGAGAGAGAGAGAGACAGAGAGAATGGGTTGGAGGTACGGAGAGTGTGAAGCCGACCATTTATAAATTTACTCCGATGCCATTATCTCGCTATCCAATGAGCAAGACAAGTCTCATGAACTTACCTCTTATTTATGACTAGAGGAAACTATGTTTCATTTATTTTTATATTTCCCCTTTATTAATCCGCTAAAAGTCCAGTGAATCTCAAACTCGAGTCATAAATTAACACAAGGATTAGATTCTTTATTGATGATACTTTTTACTTATTGCTTACGGAGTCCACCGGCAGCTTGCCGTCGCTAATCGCCGCATGACAATCGCCTACCGCCGCACGGCGCTAACCTGTCACTACCGACCGCCCACGGCTCACCGACAACCGCCCCCTCCTATCGCCGGTGGGCTATGGGTGGCAATCCTGCAGTAATGGGTAGGGACGACGGTCAACAGTCGTGTGGTCGTCATGTGGCAGTCTTGCGATAGTGATGCGATGGCCATGTGGCGGTCGTACAGCAATCGTGCGGCAATCGTGCGGTAATCCTGCGGCGGTCGGGCGGCAATCATGCGGCGGTCGTGCACCCGTATACACTGCTATTTATATCGCATAAAGACCAAATCCATCATTTTCAAGGCCCTCAGGATTGGGAAAAAACGACCACTGCTTTAGAGGAGGCCCGTAACGGGGATTGTTCCAGAGTTCATTAACCATGTTGAAAGTGCACTCCACATCAGCGAAATTGGGATCGGACCACGTGGATTGGAATTTTCTGTTGAACTTTCACCGCAGGTGATGGCTAAGTCGTGCGAGGTTAAGGGATTGTCGTGATCATCCCTGTCAGTCAAAGCCAGAGTTGATAGATCGGGACCAGCTCCAACTCCAGGACCCTTGACCAAAGATTGGCATTAATCAATGGGTTGTTCTCCAAATCCTTCAACCTCTCGCACAGACGGTTAAGGACAACTTGTAACTTTATGATCATGGAGGCGCGTTCTTCTTTCATCTTGCAAGAATCAATCACTTTTCTGGCCCAGTCCAGCCGCTCTTTTGGAATCACTTGCTGCTTCAGGTCGTACTTTTCAATGAGGTAACTCGAGAATAGTTCTTCGACCGAGAGACTGCCGAAATGGCAGACCTTGCCCTCGGGGTTGACCGCTATGGTGGCGGCGAGAGCTCCAGTGTACAATATAAATTTTTTGGTTTTATCGATGACGCTGTCGCTCCACGTCTTGTGCGTCTTCTAGCGCTTCCGCGGGTCTCCAATACTGATCGGCTCCTTTTCGTCGAGTCAAAACCTTTTCGGTGGAAAGGGAGAGGGAGAGGGAGTGAGAGGGCTGCGGGCTTTCTTGGTTTTCTCAGAGGGAGAGAAGATGAACCTATGTGCTTGGCGCTTGAGTTACAAAGAGAGAGAGAGAGAGAGAGAGAGAATGGGTTGGAGGTACGGAGAGGGTGAAGCCGACCATTTATAAATGTACTCCGACGCCATTGTCTCGCCATCCAACGAGCAAGACAAGTCTCATGAACTTACTTCATATTTAGGACTAGAAGGAACTTTGTTTCATTTATTTTTATATTTCCTCTTTATTAATCCGTTAAAAGTCCAGTGAATCTCAAACTTGAGTCATAAATTAACAAATGGGTTAGATTCTTTATTGATAATACTTTTTACTTATTACTTACGGAGTCCATCGGCAGCTTACTGTCATCAACCGCCGCACGACAGTTGCCTACCACCGCATGACTGCCAACTGTCACTACCGAACGCCTCCCACAGCTCACCGACCATTGGCCCCTCTTATGGCCGGTGGGCTATGGGTGGCAATCCTGCAGTAGTGGGTGGGGACGGCGGTTAGCAGTCATGTGTTCGTCATGCGGCGGTCTTACGATAGTGATGCGATGGCCATGCGGCGGTCGTACAACAATCGTGCAGCAATCGTGCGGTAATCGTGCGGCGGTCGGGCGGCAATCGTGCGGCGGTCGTGCACCCGTATACACTCCTATTTATATCGCATAGAGACCAAATCCATCATTTTCAAGGCCCTCAGGATCGGGGAAAAACGACCACTGCTGTAGAGCAGGCCTGTAACAGGGATTGTTCCAGTATTCGTTAACCATGTTGAAAGTGCACTTCGCAGCAGCGAAATTGGGATCGGACCACGTGGATTGGAATTTTCTGCTGAACTTTCATCGCAGGTGATGGCTAAGTCATGCGAGGTTAAGGGATTGTCGTGATCATCCCCTGTCATTCAAAGCCGAGTTGAAATATTAGGACCGGCTCCAACTCCGGACCCTTGACCAAAGCATTGGCATTAATCAATGGGTTCTTCTCCAAATCCTTCAACCTCTCGCACGAGACGGTTAAGGACAACCCGTAACTTCATGATCATGGAGGCGCGTTCTTCTTTCGTCTTGCAAGAATCAATCACTTTTTGGCCCATCCGGCCGCTCTTTTGGAATCACTTGCTGCTTCAGGTCGTACTTTTCAATGAGGTAACTCGAGAATAGTTCTTCGACCGAGAGAAGGCCGAAATGGCGGACCTTGCCCTCGGGGTTGACCGCCATGGTGGCAGCAAGAGCTCCAGTGTGCAAGGTAAATTTTTTGGCTTTATCGATGACGCTGTCGCTCCACGTCTTGTGCGTCTTCTAGCACTTCCGCGGGTCTCCAATACAGTCAGGTGCTTTTCGTCGGCTCAAAACCTTTTTCGGTGGAAAGGGTGAGGGAGAGGGAGTGGGAGGGCTGCAGGCTTTCTTGGTTTTCTCAGAGAGAGAGAAGATGAACCTACGTGCTTGGCACTTGAGTTTCACAGAGACTGAGATAGAGAGAGAGAGAGAGAGAGAGAGAGAGAGAGAGAGAGAGAGAGAGAATGGGATGGAGGTATGGAGAGGGTGAAGCCGACCATTTATAAATGTACTCCGACGCCATTGGCTTGCCATCCAACGAGCAAGACAAGTCTTATGAACTTACTTCTTATTTAGGACTAGAGGAAACTTTGTTTCATTTGTTTTTATATTTCCTCTTTATTAATCCGTTAAAAGTCCGGTGAATCTCAAACTCGAGTTATAAATTAACACATGGGTTAGATTCTTTATTGATGATACTTTTTACTTATTACTTACGGAGTCCACCGGCAGCTTGCCGTCGCCAACCGCCGCAAGACGGTCGCCAACCGCCGCACAACCGCAACCGCCACTACCGACCGCCGCCCACGGCTCACCGACCACCGCACCCTCCTATGGCCGGTGGGCTATGGGTGGCAATCTGCGGTAAAGGGTGGGGACGACGGTCGCTTGATCGTGTGGTCGTCATGCGGTGGTCTTGCGACAATCATGCGATGGCCATGCGGCGGTCGTACGGCGGTTGTGCGGCAATCGTGCGGCAATTGTGCGGCGGTCGTGCGGCAATCGTGCGGCAATCATGCGGCTGTCGTGCACCCGTATACGTCGTATTTATATCGTATAGAGACCAAATCCATCATTTTCAAGGCCCTCAGGATCGGGGAAAACGACCCCTTTGTAGAGCAGGCCCGTAACAGGGATTGTTCAAGAGTTCATTAACCATGTTGAAAGTGCACTCCGCAGCAGCGAAATTGGGATCGGACCACATGGATTAGAATTTCCTGCTGAACTTTCACCGCAGGTGATGGCTGAGTCGTGCGAGGTTAAGGGATTGTCGTGATTATCCCTGTCAGTTAAAGCCAAAGTTGAAATATCACGACGAGCTCCAACTCCAGACCCTTGACCAGCATCGGCATTAACCAATGGGTTCTTCTCCAAATCCTTCAACCTCTCGCACAGACGGTTGAGGACAACCTGTAACTTCATGATCATGGAGGCGCGTTCTTCTTTCGTCTTCCAAGAATCGGTCACTTTTTTGGCATAGTCCAGCAACTCTTTTGGAATCACTTGCTACTTCAGGTCGTACTTTTCAATGAGGTAACTCGAGAATAGTTCTTCGACCGAGAGACGCCGAAATGGCAGACCTTGCCCTCGGGGTTGACCGCTATGGTGGCGGCAAGAGCTCCAGTGTGCAATGTAAATTTTTTGGTTTTATCGATGACGCTGTCGCTCCACGTCTTGTGCGTCTTCTCGCGCTTCCACGGGTCTCCAATATAGTCAGCTCCTTTTCGTCGAGTCAAAACCTTTTTCGGTGGAAAGGGAGAGGGAGAGGGAGTGAGAGGGCTGCAGGCTTTCTTGGTTTTCTCAGAGGGAGAGAAGATGAACCTATGTGCTTGGCGCTTGGGTTACAAAGAGAGAGAGAGAGAGAGAGAGAGAGAGAGAGAGAGAGAGAGAGAGAGAGAGAGAGAGAGAATGGGTTTGAGGTACGGAGAGGGTGAAGCCGACCATTTATAAATGTACTCCGACGCCATTGTCTCGCCATCCAACGAGCAAGACAAGTCTCATGAACTTACTTCATATTTTGGACTAGAGGGAACTTTGTTTCATTTATTTTTATATTTCCTCTTTATTAATCCGTTAAAAGTCCAGTCAATCTCAAACTCGAGTCATAAATTAACAAATGGGTTAGATTCTTTATTGATAATACTTTTTACTTATTACTTACGGAGTCCATCGGCAGCTACCGTCGCCAACCGCCGCACGACAGTCGCCTACCACCGCACGACGCTAACCGTCGATCGAACGCCACCCACAGCTCACCGACCACTGGCCCCTCCTATGGCCGGTGGGCTATGGGTGGCAATCCTGCGGTAGTGGGTGGGGACGGCGGTCAGCAATCATGTGTTCGTCATGCGGCGGTCTTGCGATAGTGATGCGATGGCCATGTGGCGGTCGTACAGCAATCGTAACAGGGATTGTTCCAGAATTCGTTAACCATGTTGAAAGTGTACTCCGCAGCAGCAAAATTGGGATCGGAGCACGTGGATTGAAATTTTCTGCTGAACTTTCATCGCAGGTGATGGCTAAGTCGTGTGAGGTTAAGGGATTGTCGTGATCATCCCTGTCATTCAAAGCCATAGTTGAAATATTAGGACCAGCTCCAACTCCAGACCCTTGACCAGCATTGGCATTAATCAATGGGTTGTTCTCCAAATCCTTCAACCTCTCGCACAGACGGTTAAGGACAACCTGTAACTTCATGATCATGGAGGCGCGTTCTTCTTTCGTCTTGCAAGAATCGATCACTTTTTTGGCCCAGTCCAGCCACTCTTTTGGAATCACTTGCTGCTTCAGGTCGTACTTTTCAATGAGGTAACTCGAGAATAGTTCTTCGACCGAGAGACTGCCGAAATGGCAAACCCTGCCCTCGGGGTTGACCGCCATGGTGGTAGGAATAGCTCCAGTGTGCAAGGTAAATTTTTTGTCATATCGATGACGCTGTCGCTCCACGTCTTGTGCGTCTTCTCGCGCTTCCACAAGTCTACAATACGGTCAGCTCCTTTTCGTCGGTCAAAACCTTTTTGGTTGGAAAGGGAGAGGGAGAGGGAGTGGGAGGGCTGCAGGCTTTCTTGGTTTTCTCAGAGAGAGAGAAGATGAACATATGCGCTTGGCGCTTCAGTTTCAAAGAGAGAGAGAGAGCGAGAGAGAGAGAGAGAATGGGTTGGAGGTACGGAGAGTGTGAAGCCGACCATTTATAAATTTACTCCGATGCCATTATCTCGCTATCCAATGAGCAAGACAAGTCTCATGAACTTACTTCATATTTAGGAGTAGAGGGAACTTTGTTGCATTTATTTTTATATTTCCTCTTTATTAATCCGTTAAAAGTCCAGTGAATCAAAAACTCGAGTCATAAATTAACAAATGGGTTAGATTCTTTATTGATAATACTTTTTACTTATTACTTACGGAGTCCATCGGCAGCTTGCCGTCGCCAACCGCCGCACGACAGTCGCCTACCACCGCACGACTGCCAACTGCCACTACCGAACGCCGCCTACAGCTCACCGACCACTGGCCCCTCCTATGGCCGGTGGGCTATGGGTGGCAATCCTGTGGTAGTGGGTGGGGACGGCGGTCAGCAGTCATGTGTTCGTCATGCGGCGATCTTGCGATAGTGATGCGATGGCCATGCAGCGGTTGTACAGCAATCGTGCGGCAATCGTGCTGTAATCGTGCGGCGGTCGGGCGGCAATCGTGCGGCGGTCGCGCACCCGTATACACTCCTATTTATATCGCATAGAGACCAAATCCATCATTTTCAAGGCCCTCGGGATCGGGAAAACGACCACCGCCGTAGAGCGGGCCCGTAATGTGGATTGTTCCAGAATTCATTAACCATGTTGAAAGTGCACTCCGCAGCAACGAAATTTGGATCGGACCACGTGGATTGGAATTTTCTGCTGAACTTTCATCGCAGGTGATGGCTAAGTCGTGCGAGGTTAAGGGATTGTCATCATCATCCCTGTCATTCAAAGCCAGAGTTGAAATATTAGGACCAGCTCCAACTCCAGACCCTTGACCAGCATTGGCATTAATCAATGGGTTCTTCCCAAATCCTTCAACCTCTCGCACGTACGTTAAGGACAACCCGTAACTTCATGATCATGGAGGCGCGTTCTTCTTTCGTCTTGCAAGAATCGATCACTTTTTTGGCCCAGTCCAGCCACTCTTTTGGAATCACTTGCTGCTTGGTCGTACTTTTCAATGAGGTAACTCGAGAATAGTTCTTCGACTGAGAGACTACCGAAATGGCAGACCCTGCCCTCGAGGTTGACCGCCATGGTGGTAGGAAGAGCTCCAGTGTGCAAGGTAAATTTTTTTGTTTTATCGATGACGCTGTCGCTCCACGTCTTGTGCGTCTTCTAATGCTTCCACGGGTCTCCAATACAGTCAGCTCATTTTCGTCGGGTCAAAAAAATTTTCGTTGGAAAGGGAGAGGGAGAGGGAGTGAAAGGGCTGCAGGCTTTCTTGGTTTTCTCAAAGAGAGAGAAGATGAACATATGTGCTTGGCGCTTCAGTTTCAAAGAGAGAGAGAGAGAGAGAGCGAGAGAGAGAGAGAGAGAGAGAGAGAGAGAGAATGGGTTGGAGGTACGGAGAGTGCGAAGCCGACCATTTGTAAATGTACTCCGACGCCATTGTCTCGCCATCCAACGAGCAAGACAAGTCTCATGAACTTACTTCATATTTAGGACTAGAGGGAACTTTGTTTCATTTATTTTTATATTTCCTCTTTATTAATCCGTTAAAAGTCTAGTGAATCTCAAACTCGAGTCATAAATTAACAAATGGGTTAGATTCTTTATTGATAATACTTTTTACTTATTACTTACGAAGTCCATCGGCAGCTTGCCGTCGCCAACCACCGCACGACAGTCGCCTACCACCGTACGACTGCCAACTGTCACTACCGAACGCCGCCCACAGCTCACTGACCACTGGCCCCTCCTATGGCTGGTGGGCTATGGGTGGCAATCCTGCGGTAGTGGGTGGGGACGGCAGTCAGTAGTCATGTGTTCGTCATGCGGCGGTCTTGCGATAGTGATGCGATGGCCATGCGGCGGTCGTATAGCAATCGCGCGGTAATCGTGCGGCGGTCGGACGGCAATCGTGCGGCGGTCGTGCACCCGTATACACTCCTATTTATATCGCATAGAGACCAAATCAATCATTTTCAAGGCCCTCAGGATCGGGGAAAAACGACCACTACTGTAGAGGAGGCCCACAACAGGGATTAATCCAGAATTCATTAACCATGTTGAAAGTGCACTCCGCAGCAGCGAAATTGGGATCAGACCACGTGGATTGGAATTTTCTGCTGAACTTTCATCGCAGGTGATGGCTAAGTCGTGCGAGGTTAAGGGATTGTTGTGATCATCCTTGTCATTCAAAGCCAGAGTTGAAATATTAGGACTAGCTCCAACTCCAGACCCTTGACCAGCATTGGCATTAATCAATGGGTTGTTCTCCAAATCCTTCAACCTCTCGCACAAACGGTTAAGGACAACTTGTAACTTCATGATCATGGAGGCGCGTTCTTCTTTCGTCTTGCAAGAATCGATCACATTTTTGGCCCAGTCCAGCCACTCTTTTGGAATCACTTTGCTTCAGTCGTACTTTTCAATGAGGTAACTCGAGAATAGTTCTTCGGCGAGATACCGCCGAAATGGCAGACCTTGCCCTCGGGGTTGACCGCCATGGTGGTAGGAAGAGCTCCAAAGTGTGCAAGGTAAATTTTTTGTTTTATCGATGACGCTGTCGCTCCACGTCTTGTGCGTCTTCTCGCGCTTCCACGGGTCTCCAATACAGTCAGCTCCTTTTCGTCGGGTCAAAACCTTTTTCGTTGGAAAGGGAGAGGGAGAGGGAGTGGGAGGGCTGCAGGCTTTATTTGTTTTCTCAAAGAGAGAGAAGATGAACATATGTGCTTGGCGCTTCAGTTTCAAAGAGAGAGAGAGAGAGAGAGAGAGAGAGAGAGAGAGCGAGAGAGAGACAGAGAGACAGAGAGAGAGAGAGACAGAGAGAGAATGGGTTGGAGGTACGGAGAGTGTGAAGCCGACCATTTATAAATGTACTCCGACGCCATTGTCTCGCCATCCAACGAGCAAGACAAGTCTCATGAACTTACTTCATATTTAGGACTAGAGGGAACTTTGTTTCATTTATTTTTATATTTCCTCTTTATTAATCCGTTAAAAGTCCAATGAATCTCAAACTCGAGTCATAAATTAACAAATGGGTTAGATTCTTTATTGATAATACTTTTTACTTATTACTTACGGAGCCCACCGGCAGCTTGCCGTTGCCAACCGCCGCACGACAAGTCGCCTACCACCGCACGACTGCCAACCGCCACTACCGAACGCCTCCCACGGCTCACCAACCACTGGCCCCTCCTATGGCCGATGGGCTATGGGTGGCAATCCTGCGGTAGTGGGTGGGGACGGCGGTCAGCAGTCATGTGTTCGTCATGCGGCGGTCTTGCGATAGTGATGCGATGGCCATATGGTGGTCGTACAGCAATCGTGCGGCAATCGTGCGGTAATCGTGCGACGGTCGGGCGGCAATTGTGCGACAGTCGTGCACCCGTATCTTTGTCGTATTTATATCGCATAGAGACCAAATCCATCATTTTTTCAAGGCCCTCAGGATCGGGGAAAAACGACCACTGCTGTAGAGCATGCCCGTAACAGGGATTGTTCCAGAATTCATTAACCATGTTGAAAGTGCACTCCGCAGCAGCGAAATTGGGATCGGACCACGTGGATTGGAATTTTCTGCTGAACTTTCATCGCAGGTGATGGCTAAGTCGTGCGAGGTTAAGGGATTGTCGTGATCATCCCTGTCATTCAAAGCCGAGTTGAAATATTAGGACCAGCTCCAACTCCGGACCCTTGACCAAAGATTGGCATTGATCAATGGGTTGTTCTCCAAATCCTTCAACCTCTCACACAGACGGTTAAGGACAACCTGTAACTTCATGATCATGGAGGCGCGTTCTTCTTTCGTCTTGCAAGAATCGATCACTTTTTTGGCCCAGTCCAACCACTCTTTTGGAATCACTTGTTGCTTCAGTCGTACTTTTCAATGAGGTAACTCGAGAATAGTTCTTCGGCGAGAGGCGCCGAAATGGCGAGACACCGCCCTCGGGGTTGACCGCCATGGTGGTAGGAAGAGCTCCAAGTGTGCAAGGTAAAATTTTTGTTTTATCGATGACGCTGTCGCTCCACGTCTTGTGCATCTTCTAGCGTTTCCGCGGGTCTCCAATACAGTCAGCTCCTTTTCGTCGAGTCAAAACCTTTTTCGTTGGAAAGGGAGAGGGAGAAGGAGTGGGAGGGCTGCAGGCTTTCTTGGTTTTCTCAGAGAGAGAGAAGATGAACCTATGTGCTTGGCGCTTCAGTTTCGAAGAGAGAGAGAGAGAGAATGGATTGGAGGTACGGAGAGTGTGAAGCCGACCATTTATAAATGTACTCCGATGCCATTGTCTCGCTATCCAACGAGCCAAACAAGTCTCATGAACTTACCTCTTATTTAGGACTAGAGGGAACTTTGTTTCATTTATTTTTATATTTCCTCTTTATTAATCTATTAAAAGTCCAGTGAATCTCAAACTCGAGTCATAAATTAACAAGTGGGTTAGATTCTTTATTGATAATACTTTTTACTTATTGCTTACGGAGTCCACTGGCAGCTTGCCGTCGCCAACCGCCGCACGACTGCCAACTGTCACTACCGACCGCCGCCCACGGCTCACCGACAACTGCCCCCTCCTATGGCCGGTGGGCTATGTGTGGCAATTTTGCGGTAGTGGGTGGGGACGGCGATCAGCAGTCGTGTGGTCGTCATGCTGCGGTCTTGCAATAGTGATGCGATAGCCATGCGGCGGTCGTACAGCAATCGTGCGGCAATCGTGCGCCGGTCGTGCACCCGTGTACACTCCAATTTATATCGCATAGAAACCAAATCCATCATTTTCAAGGCCCTCAGGATCGGGGAAAAACGACCACTGCTGTAGAGGAGGCCCGCAACAGGGATTGTTCCAGAGTTCATTAATCATGTTGAAAGTGCACTCCGCAGCAGCAAAATTGGGATCGGACCACGTGGATTGGAATTTCCTGCTGAACTTTCACCGTAGGTGATGGCTAAGTCGTGCGAGGTTAAGGGATTGTCGTGATCATCCCTGTCAGTCAAAGCCAGAGTTGAAAGATCAGGACCAGCTCCAACTCCAGACCCTTCACCAGCATTGGCATTAATCAATGGGTTGTTCTCCAAATCCTTTAACCTCTCGCACAGACGGTTAAGGACAACCTGTAACTTCATGATCATGGAGGCGCGTTCTTCTTTCGTCTTGCAAGAATCGGTCACTTTTTTGGCCTAGTCCAGCCACTCTTTTGGAATCGATTCTGCTTCAGTCGTACTTTTCAATGAGGTAACTCGAGAATAGTTCTTCGACCGAGAGACCGCCGAAATGGCAGACCTTGCCCTCGGGGTTGACCGCTATGGTGGCGGCGAGAGCTCTAGTGTGCAATGTAAATTTTTTGGTTTTATCGATGACGCTGTCGCTCCATGTCTTATGCGTCTTCTAGCGCTTCCGCGGGTCTCCGATACAGTCAGCTCCTTTTCGTCGGGTCAAAACGTTTTTCGTTGGAAAGGGAGTGGGAGAGGGAGTGGGAGGGCTGCAGGCTTTCTTGGTTTTCTCAGAGAGAGAGAAGATGAACCTATGTGCTTGGCGCTTGAGTTTCAAAGAGAGAGAGAGAGAGAGAGAGAGAGAGAGAGAATAGGTTGGAGGTACGGAGAGTGTGAAGCCGACCATTTATAAATGTACTACGATGCCATTGTCTCGCTATCCAACGAGCAAGACAAGTCTCATGAACTTACCTCTTATTTAGGACGAGAGGAAACTATGTTTCATTTATTTTTATATTTCCTCTTTATTAATCCGTTAAAAGTCCAGTGAATCTCAAACTCGAGTCATAAATTAACACATGGATTAGATTCTTTATTGATGATACTTTTTACTTATTGCTTACGGAGTCCACCGGCAGCTTGCCGTCGCCAACCGCCGCATGACAGTCGCCTACCGCCGCACGACTGCCAACTTTCACTACCGACCGCCGCCCACGGCTCACCGACAACTGCCCGCTCCTATCGCCGGTGGGCTATGGGTGGCAATCCTGCGGTAGTGGGTGGGGACGACGGTCAGCAGTCGTGTGGTCGTTATGCGGCAGTCTTGCGATAGTGATGCGATGGCCATGCGGCGGTCGTACAGCATTCGTGCGATAATCGTGCGGCGGTCGGGCGGCAATCGTGCGACGGTCGTGCACCCGTATACACTGCTATTTATATCGCATAGAGATCAAATCCATCATTTTCAAGGCCCTCAGGATCGGGGAAAAACGACCACTGCTGTAGAGCAGGCCCCTAACAGGGATTGTTCCAGAGTTCATTAACCATGTTGAAAGTGCACTCCACAACAGCGAAATTGGGATCGGACCACGTGGATTGGAATTTCCTGCTGAACTTTCACCACAGGTGATGGCTAAGTCGTGCGAGGTTAAAGGATTGTCGTGATCATGCCTGTCAGTCAAAGCCCGAGTTGAAAGATCGGGACCAACTCCAACTCCAGACCCTTGACCAGCATTGGCATTAATCAATGGGTTGTTCTCCAAATCCTTCAACCTCTCGCACAGACGGTTAAGGACAACCTGTAACTTCATGATCATGGAGGCGCGTTCTTCTTTCGTCTTGCAAGAATCGATCACTTTTTGGCCCAGTCCAGCCACTCTGTTGGAATCACTTGCTGCTTCAGGTCGTACTTTTCAATGAGGTAATTCGAAAATAGTTCTTCGACTAAGAGACTGCCAAAATGGCAGACCTTGCCCTCGGGGTTGACCGCCATGGTGGTAGGCTATGTAGCACCGACACGCGACACGACACGAGTGTCCGACACGACACGATACGTCGACACGTCATTTCCAAAAATAGAGAATTCCGACACGTTGCGACACGTTATATATTAAATAAATATTTTTATTTTAAATTAATTTGATTCAAATTCATAAATAAATAATTAATTAAAAAAAAAGAGCCTATAATAAATTTACACTAATAATATTAACAAATCAATTCATTTGAAATTCAAAAGATATATTTATAGTTAATGAGGAACATTTTTTTAATTTTAACAAAAGTTATCGATGAAACTAATAATTAATAAAAAATTAGAATCAATTTATTTAAATAAATCCATAATTTTCTATCATGATCAAAATTTATCATTATTTAAAATTTAATACTTTTATTTTTCAAAATTATTTTTAAATTTTATTTTTTTAATTTTCCGGTTAAAAATACAATCCCCAAACTCTACCCCTTCTTTCCTTCGTCCTTTTCCCTCCACCCCAAATTTTTTCACTTTTTTCCCCTCCTCCCACCACTTGACAATGACAGGTAAGCTGTCACTTCTCCTCCCCTCACGCCATCAGATCTTCTTATTTTTTGGGTTTCTTTACGAAAAACCTAGCGAACCGAGCCCTCCTTTTGCTATTTCTCCTTGCCGCTCGTCGCACGACCCCCTTCCCTCCTCTCCTCTTCCTCTCGTCGCCGATCCATCGCAACAGTGGCAGCCCTCGCCGCTCTCTCGGCCGTCTCTCGCCGTCGCGGTGGTCCGTTCGTGGCTGCGTCTCGCCGGCAGGAGTTTGCCTTCTCTCTTCTTTCTCTCTGTTCGGATCCTTCTCTAGCTGTCTCTCGCCGTCGCGGTGGTCCGTTCGTGGCTTCGTCTCGTCGGCGCTCGCGGCCTCTGCTCCCTCGCCTCCACCCTCTATCAATCTTTCGGACACGCGGCGACACGCGTGTCGAGAAAAGTTGACCGCGTGTCGGATTTTTCGACACGCGTTGACCGCGTGTCCGAGCGTGTCGAGGTGTCCGACACGCTCCGACACGTGTCGGACACGATACGCGAGCATGGACAGCGTGTCCGTGCTTCATAGGTGGTAGGAAGAGCTCTAGTGTGCAAGGTAAATTTTTTGTTTTATCGATGACGCTGTCGCTCCACGTCTTGTGCGTCTTTTACCACTTCCGCGGGTCTCCAATATAGTCAGCTCCTTTTCGTCGGGTCAAAACCTTTTTCGTTGGAAAGGGAGAGGGAGAGGGAGTGAGAGGGCTGCAGGCTTTCTTGGTTTTCTCAGAGAGAGAGAAGATGAACCTATGTGCTTGGCACTTGAGTTTCAAAAGAGAGAGAGAGAGAGAGAGAGAGAGAGAGAGAGAGAGAGAGAATAGGTTGGAGGTATGGAGAGTGTGAAGCCGACCATTTATAAATGTACTCCGATGCCATTGTCTCGCTATCCAACGAGCAAGACAAGTCTCATGAACTTACCTCTTATTTAGGACGAGAGGAAACTATGTTTCATTTATTTTTATATTTCCTCTTTTTTAATCCGTTAAAAGTCCAGTGAATCTCAAACTCGAGTCATAAATTAACACATGGATTAGATTCTTTATTGATGATACTTTTTACTTATTGCTTACGGAGTCCACCGGCAACTTGCCATCGCCAACCGCCGCATGATAGTCGCCTACCGCCGCACGACTGCCAACTGTCACTACCGACCGCCACCCACGACTCACCAACAACTGCCCCCTCCTATGGCCGGTGGGCCATGGGTGGCAATCCTACGGTAGTGGGTGGGGGCGACAGTCAGCAGTCGTGTGGTTGTCATGCGGCAGTCTTGCGATAGTGATGCGATGGCCATGCAGCGGTCGTACAGCAATCGTGCAGCAATCGTGCGGTAATCGTGCGCCGGTCGGGCGGCAATCGTGCGGCGGTCGTGCACCCGTATACACTCCTATTTATATCGCATAGAGACCAAATTCATCATTTTCAAGGCCCTCAGGATCGGGGAAAAACGACCACTGCTGTAGAGCAGGCCCGTAACAGGGATTTTTCCAGAGTTCATTAACCATGTTGAAAGTGCACTCCGCAGCAGCGAAATTGGGATCGGACCACATGGATTGGAATTTCTGCTGAACTTTCACCGCGGGTGATGGCTAAGTCGTGTGAGGTTAAGGGATTGTCGCGATCATCCCTATCAGTCAAAGCCAAAGTTGAAAGATCACGACCAGCTCCAACTCCAGACCCTTGACCAACATCGGCATTAACCGATGGGTTGTCCTCCAAATCCTTCAACCTCTCGCACAGACGGTTGAGGACATCCTATAACTTCATGATCATGGAGGCGCGTTCTTCTTTCGTCTTGCAAGAATCGGTCACTTTTTTGGCCCAGTCCAGCCACTCTTTTGGAATCACTTGCTACTTCAGGTCGTACTTTTCAATGAGGTAACTCGAGAATAGTTCTTCGACCGAGGGACTGCCGAAATGGCAGACCTTGCCCTCGGGGTTGACCACCATGGTGGCGGCAAGAGCTCCAGTGTGCGAGGTAAATTTTTTGGTTTTATCGATGACGCTGTCGCTCCACATCGTGTGCGTCTTCTAGCGCTTCCGCGGGTCTCCAATACAGTCAGCTCCTTTTCGTTGGGTCAAAACCTTTTTCGGTGGAAAAGGAGAGGGAGAGGGAGTGGTAGGGCTGCAGGCTTTCTTGGTTTTCTCAAAGAGAGAGAAGATGAACCTATGTGCTTGGCGCTTGAGTTTCAAAGAGAGAGAGAGAGAGAGAGAGTGAGAGAGAATGGGTTGGAGGTACGGAGAGGGTGAAGCCGACCATTTATAAATGTACTCCGACGCCATTGGCTCGCCATCCAACGAGCAAGACAAGTCTCATGAACTTACTTCTTATTTATGACTAGAGGAAACTTTGTTTCATTTATTTTTATATTTCTTCTTTATTAATCCGTTAAAAGTCCAGTGAATCTCAATTTCGAGTCATAAATTAACACATGGGTTAGATTCTTTATTGATGATACTTTTTACTTATTGCTTACGGAGTCCACCGGCAGCTTGCCGTCGCCAACCGCCACAAGACAGTCGTCTACCGCCGCACGACTGCCAACTGTCACTACCGACCGTCGCCCACAGCTCACCGACCACTGCCCCCTCCTATGGCCTGTGGGCTATGGGTGGCAATCCTGCGGTAGTGGGTGGGGACGATGGTCAGCAGTCGTGTGGTCGTCATGCGGCGGTCTTGCGATAGTCATGCGATGGCCATGCGGCGGTCGTACAGCAATCGTGTGGCAATCGTGTGGCAATCGTGCGGCGGTCGTGCGGCAATCGTGCGGCGGTCGTGCACCCGTATACACTCGTATTTATATCGCATAAAGACCAAATCCATCATTTTCAAGGCCCTAAGGATCGGGGGAAAATGACCACTGCTGTAGAGCAGGCCCGTAACAGGGATTGTTCCAGAGTTCATTAACCATGTTGAAAGTGCACTCCGCAGCAGCGAAATTGGAATCGGACCATATGGATTGGAATTTCCTGCTGAACTTTCACCGCAGGTGATGGCTAAGTCGTGCGATGATGGCGTGCTGCAGGTTCAGCTGTACGTGGATACCGAGCTCCCGGCGGCGCTCTCCGCTACCTCGATTTCGTCGTCGCCGTTCAAGATGCGCAGCGAGCGCAATTGAGAAGCTACAGTGTTTTTAAAATTCGTTTAACCGAAAATTCTATTTTTTATTACTATTGTAATGGAGTCGCTATATTTTGAACTTATTTTTAATTAAAACCTATTATTTACACAAAATGTCCAATCAAATCCATTTTACATGGAATTCGTCCAAATCCAACTCCAACAGAAGAGACCCAAGACGTCGACTTGGGCAATTGTTTCCGGTGAGTAGATTCTAGATTTGAAATTTGGAATCTATTATATTAAAATTGATTATCAGTTTTTAGAATTTAGTACCTATCATATGTGCCTTAGAACTCATCATTTTTTCTCGGTCTAGTTTCATGGTTTATCTAAGAAACCATTATTTCTTTTGTTCCTTTCTTTTGTTTTCTTTTTTATGGTAAAATAAATAAGCAATAAAATGGTTCATAGTAAAATATGAAAGCGGGCAAGGAAGTGAAGGCGAGTTAGGAACAAGCAAGGGCAAGCTGCAAGTGAGCAAAGAGGCGGGAGAGAGAGAGTGTGTGTTATGAATTCTAAGTGAAGTTAAAAGGAGCAAAGAAATAGAGGGAAAGAGAAAAGGATGTCAAAAGAAAAGTTATGATTTTTAAGCTTTATTAAATTGATAATCGGTTCTAGGTGATTCTTCACTTGAAAGCAAGAATCGGACTAATTCTCACTAATTCAAAAAATTTGGAACTAAAAATTGAACCAATTTTCAATAGGAAACTGAAACTGGATCAATTTTCAAAGTGATCTAGTTCGATTGCGCAACCTTAATGGCAATCATGAATAAAGGACGGTGGAAGCATCAAAGACAAATAAAACAAAGTTAATCCAATCATCGTCTAAAACTTATGTTGGTGTTCGTGTAAGCACTATTTAATTTGTTTCTTACTTCGAGGGTGAGCCAATTGAATTTGACCAAATTAATTTTTTAGTAAGAGAAATTCAATTATACCTTGTGTTCAACTACAAGTAGAAAACTAGAAAGTATGATAACCCGGTCAAGGAAATAACAAAGATAAGGTGACAAAAAGTAGATTTTTTTATGATTTTTTCAACTAAAAATCCGACATGTTCATCTAAGGTTTGGTATTCTTCATTAAGCCAAATGTTTGTGCTTGAATCCCAAGACCTTGTGTTCTCAATTTCCAGAAGATGTTCAATTTCAATTTGTTAGATTTACTTTATGTTAGTTAGATAATACATGACAGTTAACGTGTATACTAATTTGAGATTTCACCATTCATTTGTTATAAGTATACTAATTTATGATTTTTTATGATATTAATTAAATTTAATGAAAATAAATGAAGAGTAAATTTGTTCAGAGTTTTTAATTATAAACATTAATTTGGAGTAAATTTATTAGAGATATATCAATTTAAGACTTTTCATGGTACTAACAATATCTTTATTCTTTTGCATTCTTGATTATTTTATCAAGCTGGCATTGCACAACGCTTACATTCAAGAACAAAAGTTCCTCAAACCTTAATTTTGGACGTGCCCAAAATCAATACCTTTAAAAAAACCAAAACTTGCATAGCGAAATGACTCTGTATTCTCTTAATTGAAATTCTTGATTTAAAAGAAACGCACTGAATCATATTATGATAAAAATGTTAAATTCTAGCGAATCATGTATGTGTGATAATCTTTGATTATTTTTAGCCGAAAGGGAATGGCAATTTCTTAATTTTTGGTTGCCATGTTGGGTGCTTATGGTAAAACAAATCATGAAAGACATAGTGTTTAATTGACACAAACAAAAAGTTCGAGCATCCAATTTGATGATGTACATGGGTCAAGTTGAAAGGACGAAAGATCGGAATTGCCCCAAAATTTTCAGTGTCCAACTTCAGAGTTACGACCAATATGCACCACGATCGATGGAAACGACGAAAAACTAGAACTACCTAATTTTCGATGTCCAACTCCAGAACCACCACTAGCACAAACCGTGACTGATATAGATCAATTTTCTAGCTCGACAAATTTTCCTTCTAATGGGGCAATATTTACTCTAGAGATGCATCGGCCCGAAGCATGTTAATAGACTACAACATAAGAAGAGGAAGAAGGCAAACGAGAGTAGGTTGCCATCTTCCTTAGGAGACAACATTCCTTGCCTTGTATTCTATTTTCCATCATAAATTTAGTAATCCAGTATGTTTCGATTAACCCACATTGATCCTTCATTATATCGGCTTGAATCTGCATTAATCTGCATTAATTCTTTAAGTTTTTCATTAGACTTTGCTCTTTTATGATATTGAACTTGTTTGTTTTGAGTACCGCGTTCATAGCCAAAAAGCGCTAGCCCAGTGCACGTGGCTTGCAAGAAAGAGTCAAACAATCGCCATGATTAATACTATCATCCGAATTCACAGGACTGCTACAGGGCTTAAGACGAAAAAGTACGCTCTTTTAAAAAGGATTCCCGACAACCGCAAATCTCTTCTTTGGACGCTATGGTCCCCTCGGTCAGGAGCATCACAGTGACGAGTGAAAAGTCGTCTCACTGGACGATCTCCATGGATCGAGAAGAAAGCAAAGCACAGAAACTTGGAATCGTACTAATTTTTTTTTTTTTTTGGTAAAGATAATAATATTAATGAGAATGGACAAAAGTACAAAAGATTGGATCCAAACAAGCACTCTTAACAGAGCAAGAGTGATGGGGATCCGATAAAAAGCCCAAGAGCGCTAGCAAGAACACAAAAGCTAGGAAGCCAACAAACAAGACGTAACAACTGGAACCCATAGCCTCCCTAGCCCTCAAGCTCTCAAAGCTGAAAGCGGAGAACGGAGTTTTACGTCCTAATTCCACAATTACCACAGCAAATCCGACCTTGACCGATGTAGATTAATTCTCTAGGTTTTTTTCCAAGTGGGATGATATATTTTTATTTGAACTGCATCATATTTTCATTTTACAGTTTGTTGATATCTTCGTCAGCTTCATGCATCATATTGATGAGTATAGTGTTATTATTTCTCGCATGTTTTCAAAAGCTACTCCTTAAAACACATCACGTTAGTGCAAATGGTGTCCCTTAGACATGCCTCATACCAAATTATAAATAACGGGACCGCCACGAGTTTCTTTGAGCATCAAAGCTGAACTCCTCCTTTTCTCCAGCCCGTTCAACTCTCTCTCTCTTCCGAAGAAAACATGACGACCATGCATACAGGTTCATCTTCCTCTCGCCCTCCAAGAAAACCACGGCAGAATGTTCAACCCCTGCCAAAAGAAACCGAAAAGATCCACGATCGGAATTGGTGCAGCAACACGTTCTCGAAGAGGCACAGGTGCATCATCAATAAGGCCTCTGAGCTCAGCGAACTCACCCACGCTCCAGTTGCCGTCATCCAGAGTGTGAATCTTGCCTGACAAAGGAGGGCTGCGCCTCCTGGATCATGAATTACCTGGACGCTGTGGTCCGCCTGCTCAAAAAGTTTGTGAGTTCTGAGAACGACTCATCTTTCCTACAACCCGTTCGCTCTCTCTCTCTAGAAGAAACATGCAGACAGGATCATCTCTTGACCGGAAAAGGTGCAGCAACAAGTTCTCGAGTAGAAGCAACTGCATCCTCAAAAAAGCCTCTGAGCTCAGCAAAGACACCGGCACTCCTGTCGCTGTCATTACGTTCTCCCCTGCTGGCGACCTCAAGTCTTTCGGCTGGCCCTCGGTTGAGGACGTGTTCTCGACGTACCTCTGTCACGAGTACGGCATGAAGCCGCCAATGAGTGCTGAGGTCGAGAGAGAGTGTGAATCTTGCCTGACAAAGGAGGACAGCGCCTCCCTGGTCATGAACTACCTGGAAGCTGTGATCCGCCTGCTCAGGAAGTTGAAGGATTTTGAAGTCCACGAGATTTTTCCCTTGATAGATGATTTCAGAGCTATTGCACCTGAAGCTCATTATAATATCTTCGTCAGGCCCAACCATGTTGTGGATCGCAGCGACTCAGCTGCCGATGGTGAAAGTTCGGGAGTGGATTCCGACTCCACGGTTTTCAATATACATGAATTTCTTGATCTCCCCGATGGCGATTTTCTCCCAACTTTGCCGTAGAACTTGGCGGTCCGCTGTGTAAGCTTAGGAAAGGAATCCTCGTTCTCCGATCGACTGTATGTATGCGAGTGCTGTTTCCCATCACCTTTTAGTCCTCTTTCCCCGAACCGATGTATCCTTTCTTTCCTACACTATCTCATATTATATTAAGTGAAATGTAATAATGCAATACGCCGATTTCTCTCCACTGTTTCGAATTTCAACGGTGTGGTGCCACATCAGGGTGTTAATAGGCAAAAAAGGGAATCTGATCCGACGAACCGCGGATTTCCCAAATCGATAAAGGCAGAGTACTTAATTATCAACACAAGTAAGAAGTCGATAACTACCTAATTCGGGGATCTTTTAAGCTAAAATCCCAAGAGCCCATGAAAAAAGGCCTTTTCAACCAAGGCTTTTTCTTTGGGCCCTGGTTGACCGGTCCGCGACCGCCGACGCCGAAAAATGAACAAACCGGACGTCCCACGGGACCTGATGAACTCGCCAGTTCTGACAGTCTGACTCGGCGGCCGGCGATGGATGTTGGGGAGCGGAGTCCAACCCCCCACGCTCGCTCCCATCTTGGCGGCTATTGGGGTGTGCCTGACGACTCACTTTTCTTAGTCTCTTCGAGAACTCGGCCGTCGTCGGTGGTGGAGTCCATGCGCTCCGATCTCTGAGGGCGATGGGTATGATCCCGATGCATTCCTTACACTTAGAGATTTGGGTGTGGATATCCGTGTTCTTTCTTGTTAAGATGCACCATAAACTAGAGATTGGATAATGGGTTTCAACGCCGGTTGTTCAATTTTACAGTTCAGATCGCAGCCAACACATGTTCTGATTCGTTTGATGGTGAATTTGGTGATGGATCCGCTGCTATTTCTTTATCGCTCGTGATTTCTGGGTTTCTTCTTGACGTTGAAATGCCATATTCATGTTCCAAGGAAACGTTCAATTTGCAAAAGATGAAAAATGGAAATTCGCAACCTTGAATACGTCCGGAATGTGGATTTACTCGTGCCGGCACGAATGAACACGCAGGCCCGATTCAGCATCTTCCAAAAATCAAGGGTCAAGGCTCGTCATGTCTGATCCCTCTCAAATTGCAGACACAGACTTCACCCATTGTTCTTCTTCCACAAGGACTAGTAGATCCGGGAACTGGGGAAGAAGAAGCAGCAGCAGCAAAGGAAGAAATTTCATATACATTCACTCCAAGAACAGAGTTTCCAGGAATCGGCCACCCCAAACCCCCACCTGCAAACAAGCCATCGAGTTGATTTCTTTGTACCATGGTTCGGAGAGTTGATTTTAATATCCGGAAAGCAAGAAAATGGATCAGAAGCTTTGATGATAGGTGCTCTCTCTTCCACCCTCGCTGATCAGCAGACTTCAACGAGGAAGTTAAATTCAAGCAGTCAGAGTTGAGCTCCAGTTTAAGACTTCTTCGAGGAGAGAGAGTACAGTGTGTGGACAAAAGCAAGGTTTCCGTCTCATATGCTGATGCAGCCCTCACTGATCTAGCAAAGCCATCGACCAGAGATCCGGCAGCGTTGCACACAATGCAGGCTACAATACCTTCGGTTGTGCCCAGTGAGTAAGCTCTGTCGATATTTACTTTTAAAGCTTCCTTTATCAGCGGTTTTTAATCTCAATCCGCCCTAATGGGAGCTCTGGGGTTCTTGCACTGATTCCCTTTGAAATTTCCTCTCTCATTAATTTCATCTCTCGTTCCATTTTGCATAATTTTTGAGCAGATTCTGGGTGGATTGAATGATACCAGACGACTCTGGTTGGAGACCTCGGAATACGGTGCTGTTTCGTGTCTTCCAGATAAGCCAAAGAACTCCTGAGACCAGTTCAAATTTCGGTGAATTTCCTTGATTTCTGACAAAACCCAATAGCCACTCTTCTACACGGGTTAAACCATGGCTTTGAATATTGATTTGCAGGGCCAGATTCTCCCAGATAAGCTTTGTCCAAGGGCAAAGCAAGAACAGATGCTCACTAGTCTCTAGGAGGCTTCGACAGATTGGGCACGAGGGGTCAGGTACAATTCTCCTACCAAACAAGTTGTCCTTAGTAGAAAGGGCATTTTTACATATGCTCCAGACAAAAGATTTTATTTTTTGGGGGGATAACATATGCCAAATTCTGTTCCACAGCATCCGTGGGGGCTGAAAAGAGGTTGATGTTTGATTGCTGTTTGGTTTTGTGGCTTCTGTTCTGATAACATTGTAGGCACTTTTCACTGAAAAATCACTGCACTTAGTTCCTGTCCACACAATTTTGTCTTCTAAAACATTGTTTCTCAAAGAGATTGTTAGTACTCCGTTCGCTATTTGGTCACCACAGAGTCCCTGTATCACCTGTTCATTCCATGCATTTTCCTCTCCATTGATCAGCTTGCTAACTATTTTGGAGTCATTCTTGTTTGCTGGTCCTCCTATGATTCCCCTCTTTAATCATTTATCTTATCTGATGTTAACACGTTCACTTGTCCCCACTGACAACATAACCGAATCAGCAATTGCGTCTCTGCCCATAATAAGGCTTTTTTATCCCCGACATGGTCAAGAGCCTTTCACTGTCTGCATGAAGTTCCTCCGAGGGAAATAAAGACCCTTAAAGATTTTGCTCCATAATGTCATCGGTTGTTGGGTTAATCTCCATGCGTGCTTCCCAAGCATGGCCTTGTTGAAGGACATTAGATCTCTAAACCCCTAGCCCTCAACATCTTTCCTTGCTTTCAGCACTTCCCACCTCTTCCAATGTAGCCCAGATTTTGAGCCATTATTCTCCATCAAAATTGAGCTATTTTTCGTTCAATGGCACGACATATAGATGCTGGAATTTTAAAGATCAACATGGCGTGTTGAGGTAATGCTTGAACCGCCGTTTTAATGAGAATTTCCTTTCCCCCTCTTGACATAAGTTTTTCCCTCCATCATTCTAATCTGGAATTTACCCTAGCTAATATCTAAGCAAACATTTGCTTCTTGGATGCTCCCCAATCAGATGGGATTCCAAGGTATTTCCCTGTTTTTGCAATTTCTGGGATTTGTAGTGCTTCTGCCATGTTACTTCTCAGCCTTTGCGGATAGCTAGCGCTAAAGAAAATCCCCAATTTGTTCAGACTAATCTCCTGTCCAGTTGCATAGTGATATTGATATAGGATATTCGCCAAGTTTTGGCATTCCAACACTGATCCACCTAGGAAAAAGATAGAATCATTAGCAAATAGTAAGTGGGGGTAATGTTGGGCAACTTCTGTTCAGCCTAATCCCTTTGATACTTTCATCTTCTATTGCTTTTGACATTAGGATAGACAGGAAGTTAGCAACCGGTATGAATAGATAAGGGGAATGGGGATCCCCTTGCCTTATGCCCCTTGTGGGTGGGAAAAAAGTAAGGGTTCACCATTGAACTTTACATTGAGAGATGTTGTCACGCATTGCATTATCCAATTAACCCACCTCTCATCAAACCCCATCTTCATTAAACTTGCTTCCAAGAAGTCCCACTCAATTTGATCATAGGCTTTCCTCATGTCTAACTTAAGAAAGGCTTGAAATCATTTTTTCCTCTTCTGGATCCTTAGCTGGTGAAGGACCTCTTGGACAATCATAATATTATCTTGGATTAGTCGACCTCCCACAAAGGCACTTTGCTTCTCCTTAATCAAGACTGGAAGCCATGGTTTTAATCTATTCGCCAAGATTTTTGAAATAATCTTAAAGGCAAAATTGCAGAGGCTGATGGGTCTGAAATGGTCTAACTTTTCTGGGCTTTGCATTTTAGGCTCAAGCAATATGTGAGTCTCGTTTAAACTTGGTTACATCCTCCCGAAATAAAGAATTCCTCTATCTTGTCAAAAATCTCTTGTTTAAGAGTTTCCCAATAGTGCTGGTAAAATTGGCCATTGAGGCCAACAGGGCCGGTGCTTTTGCTTCTCCAAGCTGGAAATGAGCTGCTTTAACTTCATCCATGGTGACTTTCTCAGTCAGGCTGTGATTCATCTCTTCCGTGACCAAACTGGGGCAAATGTCAAGCAAAGACTGCAAGTTTCTTGCTCCTACTGATTTATACAAATCCCGTAGTAATTCAGGATCATCTGCTTCAAGTGGCTAGGGTTTCTTACCCACATCTGAATTTTTAGCACGGAAATTCTATTTCTCTGCTTTATTTGTATGGTTGTTGTGTGGAAGTATTTTGTTTTTTACCCACCCTCCCCCCCAAAAACTTTAGCCAATTTATACGAGAGCACTTCCCCTAATACTTCTCCTCTTGTCTCCAAATCTCTTCAATGGTTTTTTTTTTTTTCCTTCAATGGCTCTTCCAGATTCTTGACTGAGGTGTTGATAATTAGTTATGCACCGCAGCTCCTTCAACTCTCTTATCATTTTCTGCCCATTTGAGTATTTCTCCCTACTTCATCTAGTTAGATTCTATTTCACATCCATTTGTCTCACTACTAGGCTTTTTCCCACCAGGTCCGGAGCCTCCCGGGCTTCTTTTATAATTCTTCTGCATTCCTCCTCTTCTAACTAGCAGGCCTCGAATTTGATCTCCCTTTTTCCGTTTAACTGGATCAGCAAATAAAGATAGTAGAATGGGACTGTGGTCAGACTAACTGCCAGCAAGGTGAAAGCTTCAGCCTTAGGGAATAGGACTCTCTACTCAATATTGCATAAAACTCTTTCCAGTCTCTCTTTCACAAATTCTACTCCTCTGTTATTAGCCCAGGTGAAAGCACAGCTTTTATGCTCCAAATCCACTAACGAACAGTTATTCAAGAAGTCTCGAAACGCATTCATTCGATAGTACTCAGGAGGCCTCTTCCCAACTTTCTCCCAATGATAGAGAACTTCGTTAAAATTCCCCCATAGAAATCCATAGACAAGTGTTATAAGAGCTGATGTTTGTCAAGTAGTTCCAGAGATGAACCCTCTGTTGGAAGTTTGTTGGAGCATGAATGAAAGTAACTCTTATGGTGCTTCTGTTAAGTAAATCCTTACATGTCAAATCCAAAAACTCCAGTGCAGCCAAATCAACTGTGATTGAAGCTTCCTTGTTCCAACAGCCCCCACCCACCCCACCCACCCCACCTTGCGCGCGGGGATACCTACTGGGTTCACCACAAATAAGTTCTGAAAATTCAGTCTCCTTTTCAGCCTTTGTACCACTGATTCTGATTTTTCGTCTCTATTAAGAACAAAACATTGAGCCTTTCTTGAGTGACTAAGGCTCTCAATTCTTGGACTGTCAAGGTTGTGCCCAACCCCTGATAGTTCTAGCATACAAAGTTCATTTGTCCCTCGGTGGCTTATTCAGGCTTTCCACCAAAGTCCATTCTTTGGAATTTCCAGAAATCTGGATCGTGGTGTCCAGTAACATCATTTCATCAGATACAAGAGGGTCATTCTTTTGGCATCTTGCTTTCTAGCTACCTGAGATCTTACAGGTTTTTGGCTTTGTCTTTAGATTTCCAGTCTTCAACATGTCTGGAAGGGGAATCTGGTCTGCCCGAGCATTACTTGGTCCTGTGAGTAACAGGATCAGTCCCTGGTTTTTCGCTTGTCCATGATACTGTGCAGGGGACTTTCCTTTGTCCAAGTTACCTTTGTTTATTCTCTCCTTTTGAATTTTCTCCCATTCGAGGCTGTTGATGTTTTCTCTTGGGTCCTGCATCAACAAAGCAGAAGATTCTAGAACAATTTCTTCCTCAGACACTTCCTCATCCCTTTCGCCATTAATGCCTCAGTTTTCTACCAATGGCTGAACTTCACATCTATACCCGCTTCAAATTAATCCTCATCAAACAGAACCAGCTCGCAATGCTTAGCATAGTGCCCTTTTCGCCCACATGAGTAACAGAAATGTGATAGTCTTTCGTATTTAAAATCCACCCAGTGTTTTTGCGCTTTCAAAATTATAATAGTACCTGGTAAAAGAGGGTCATCCAGCTTTAGAGTTACCCTTACCTTGTCCATTCTAGAGGCTGTGAAACTTCTATCATCAGCCTTTATCACGTCAACTAACCCGGGACAGAAGCTGCGGTGTGTAACCCCTTCTCTGTGGATAATTCATAAGGTAGTCTATATATTTGAACCCAAAAAGGACGGTGGAAAAAGGTGCAACGATTTTGATTTTTTTTTTTTTTTTTTTTTGGGGGGCGGGGGGCAGGGGCGGTGATGTTTTCTTCCCATTGCTTCAATACTAATAAATGATTAGCAAAGCACCATGATCCCACCAATACCCTTTCCTTTTCAGTTTCATATTTAAATGTGAAGGCGAACAAGCCTGGACTTAGAATTTGTCCGTGCACCAAGCCTTCTTCATTGTATTCAGAAAAGCTTGGATGTTAATAGCTGGTTTTGAGAACAGTTGCCCAAAAAGGGTGAGGTGGCAGTCCATCATTTGCTGTTCTGTAACAAAATCATCTAGCATTGCTTATTTGTTTTCGGACCAGAGGTTACCTAGTCTCTTGCTTATCAGATTGAGACGGGCTTCCACTAACTCCTAATCCTCCATTGTTCCTTGCAGCTGAGAGCGTGGAGAGGTCCGAGAGTTGTAGAGAGCAACAAGTCCTCACCTAAGTCGTTGGGGTTGCTGCACTTCAGGGGGACTGACTTCACCTTCAATGAAGGAAATAAGTAGAGCATTCGCCAAAGGTGGGGTAGGGTTTTACGAAGACAATGAGAAAGGGAAACTGTATTAGGGGATTAGGGTTTAAGGTGGGTTTGGAGGGTTAGGGTTTCTACCACCATGGGGGTTAGAGGCCATCTCTTCCAGGCGGAAGAGAGCATTTATAATTGGTCTGTTTACTAGAAACATCCAACGATTTTCTGAAAAGCTATTCGCCTTTAGGTGCGCACGAACCGGATGGATCTCATCTTTTGGATCGCATGGGTTCTGCGTAGATTTCAATGATTTAAGGGTCGAGATGTGCTGGGCTTTTGAATATGCGGAGCATCTAAACAACCTTCCAGCTTAAAGGCAAATCTCTCCTACCCGACCTCTGATGGGAGGGGAACACAAATTTTCTCATTTACAGGTAATTATAACCCATGCGTTGTTGTTTCGACTAATTGGTCGGGTTGTTCTTGCGCTTAGTCGATAACTCTAGCTCGTAAGGTATCAAGCACTCTTTCTGAGTTTTCCAAGAGCTTTTCCCTTGTCACAGATTATAACAGTCTCTTCGGCTTGTGGAATTGTATTGTTCATCTATACCTCAATATCCTATTGGGTTTGAAACATAAAATTCAAATTTTGTAAACTGGTCTTATTATTGTCGTTATGCTTTGAAATAGTGCTTTCTGTGTACACCGAACAACTTTGAAAAAGTTAAATGCTAACGAATCATGTATATCGGATAATCCTTAATGAATGTTTTCCTTAAAGGAAAAAGCTGAAGTTTCCTTTTATTATTATTTTTTTTTCGGGTCGGTAAAAGATCATTTAATTGCAAAAAGGAAATGTAGATGTGCTTCGAAAACATAAGAATTCCAAGAGAGGTGGTGGGATAAATGAGGCCCAATAGAGAGGATGAGTGTTGCGGAGTTGGGCTTTGGCGACCCAATCAGGAATCTTATTCTGAGTCCTGGAGCAATGGACTAAGCGAAGGTTGGGCAAAAAAGTCAATAAACTACTGCACTATTGGACCAGTTCTCTTTCTGCTCACGTGGTTTGGTCAGCACCAAATACTTGCTGAACTAAAGTTAGACTGTAAACAGGGGTTCGAGGTTTCAGATTTTCAGGCTTTGTATAGGTTCCACTTGGAATAAATAACCTACTCGCTAGAACAAATTCTTTATTTCTTGAAACCCGAAACTTATAATATAATAGGTTAAGATTTTATCTTCCCATTTGCTGGAATTCCTGGTTCAGAAGGATAATAGTTGACAACACGGCTTGGGGGCTGTTTATTGCAAATGCTTTTGTTTTTGTGCTACGGTAGATCGCAGGCTGTAGTTTGTGATGAAAACCTTCGCTGTAAGATCTCTGTCCTAGAACTAAAAGTCTCCAATAAGACCCGACTTGACTTGTGCGTGGATCCAAATTATAAATTTTTGCAATCCAAGTTAATCGAATGTAAGTCTCCTTAGACAATGCTAAGAATGATTGTTTGCACATGCTGATAACAAAGGTCAAGCATTGATACCTAGTTATATTTTAAAAAATGATTTCCGATTTTTTAAAGAGAAAAACTTTTTTTTTTTTAATTTAGCTTATGGTGCATTTATTTGAGGGAAAACTTCATGGTAAAGGAAAATATTTTCTAATTAATCATTTTATAGCATTTTCTTTTGTTTGGTAATATGTGACTGAAAATGTTTTTTTATTGTTTGGATATAATTTGTAAAAAGGTTAATATCATGAAAAATCTCAAAAAATTCCAAATTGATGTATATGTGGCAAATTTACCATAAATTAATACTTTGACCTTCAAAAATCCTAAACTGGTACGTTTGTGATAAATTTACCCTCCGTTAGTTTTCATTAAATTTGATTCATAACACAAAAAACAACAAAAATTAGTGCACTTGTAACAAATGGAGGGTTAAACACCAAATCTATACATCCATTAACTACCATATGCTATCAAAGTTAGTAATTTGACGGTAAAATTTAACGAAAACTGACAAAAAGTAAATTTATTATAGGTATATCAGTTTAGGATAAATTTGTCAAAGACATATTAATTGAGATTTTTTTATGTTATTAACCCGTTGAAAAATGATTTCAAACATTTTAGGAAAACACAGCACAACCGTTGAGCAACTCCTCAATGGTTGAGATGTGCTCCATATTTTTCCCTTTTCTCGCTCTTTTTTCTGCTTTTTCTATTCCCTCTTCTTCCCCACCTCGCCCTAGGCTGCATAGATCTGCCACTCACCCGTAGCCGTGTCACCACCCGACCATCACCGCCATAAGCCCTCGCTATCCAGCTGCCATTCGCCTTCCACACCAGTCCATCGGAGTCATTGTTGCGTCCATCCCTCTCCCTCCCTCCCTCCCTCCCTCCCCCTCTCTACCTCGGTCACTATGCGCGAAGTTCATGAGCCTTGGCCGCAAAGGGCACAACCTCCGTCGATTGGCTTCATTGGAGGTCGCCAGCCTGACGCGACCACAGCCTCACGCGACCACAGATTGGGGTAGCGTGAGCCCAGCAACCTCCATGGCCACGATGGCGTGACCCGGTGACTCCATGACCTTTGTGCTCGAGTTTTGAAGTGACAGAGAAAGACGTTTGTAGGAGCAGTGCTCTGTCGATTTACTTTAATGGAGGTTGCCAGGCTCGCGCTATCCAGATCTGTGGTCGCTCGAGACTGGCGACCTCCATGGCCATGGTGGTGTGGCTTGGTGACTCCAAGATTTCCATGGCTACGCTTGAGTTTCACAGAGAGAGATATTTGTAGGAGTGCTATTTGCTTCAATGGAGGTCGTCAGGCTAGCGCTATTTAGATCTGTGATCGCGCGAGTCTAGTGACCTCCATGGCTGCAGTGGTGTGCTTGGTGACTCCACGACGTCCATGGTTGCGCTGGAGTTTCAGAGTGACAGAGAGAGACGTTTGTAGTGGTGCTCGGACATGCGAAGAGGAAAGAGGAAAGGTAGTGAACATGGCGATGGAAATCAGCACAGTGAAAATCTGTTTGTTTCTCTTTTGTAACTTTTAATTTTTATAGTAACATTTTTCAGATCTGTTTTTGAAGAAGAAAAAAAGTAGTTGCTTAGCTCGGAAAAGTGTTTTCACTTCGCTAATTTAATACATTAATTTTTTGGTTGACCGAAAAATATTTTTAAATGATTAATCATTTTCCACCAAGCAAATGGTAAAAGTTCAAAAATTAATTTTCGAAAAACACTTTTACTCAGGTAAGCGCACCATTTTTTGTTAACTCTTTTTTCCAAACAAATCAGATGTCAAAAAATGATTAAAAAAAAATTATTGTAAATTTATTTGTGAAACAATCGGAGCCCAAGAGGAAAAGAGAGAGCAGAAGAAAATGGGAGTTTTATTGTGCCATTCGCAAGCAAACTAGCTAGTCTTTTGACCTCTCGATAGAGAGATAACAAAACCATATTGCAGACCCTCCTACCAATCCATCATTCACAACGAACTCAGTTCAATCAAACCCGAACCCTAGGAATGGCCTTACAGGCCAAGGGCTCTTTCGTCTCCATTGACAGATTCAGGTACTCGGACTAGTCCTCCCTGCAATCCGAACTGACCCATTTGTAGTTCAGCAGCAGCTGGGCAAGCCAGAGCTCCACCGTGGCCGGGGCAGACCCTCCTTGCAAAACCGAATGGAGCGAGCCTCAGGTCTGAGCCCATGATCGGAAAATCGCTGCCCCCGGCCTCCTCCAAAAACCTCTCCGGCTTGAACTCTTCCGGGTTGGCCCAAACCGCCTCGTCATGGGTTATGGCCCACATGTTCACCATGGCCGTGGTCCCGGCTGGGATGAAGTGGCCGCCCGACGTCGGTGTCATGGATGGCGAGCCTGGGCCAGGACAGGAGCGGACCTGGCGGGCGCATCCTTAGGGTTTCCCTTGACGATGGCACGAAGGTAACGGAGTTTCGGGAGGTCGGAGTCCTTGACAGGCCGGGCTGAGCCGAGGGCGGTGTCGATCACGGACCAGGCTTTGGCTTGGATATCTGGGTGGAGAATCATTTTGGCGAGAATCCACTCCAGGAGGACGGCCACGCTGTCGGTGCCTCTGAAGATTATTTCCTGATCGAAACAAGACCAGAAAAAAAAATTTCACCTTTTCGCCTTCATCAAAACGGTAAACACACTTGCAGTGCACCATATGAGATCGCCGACAGGAAATAACAAACGAACAAAAGGAACGTGCCGCAGTAGATAAACAAGAGGGAAATGCATTGAACGCCAAAAATATCCCGACCACAAAGTTTTCAATCGCATATTTACTTAAGCGCGAATCAGACATGACTCGAGACCTTGAAAAAACTAACACTATTCTGAAACATATGGTTTTTCTCGTAGCAAAATGGAGCAAAGCAGACCATGTATTATGACTTAAATTTGGAATGCACTCAAAAAAGGCCTTACCTAGAGAAAAGCAATCATGTCGGATTCACTGAGACGGTTCTCCTTCCTCTGAGTCAAGCAAGACGTCGACGAAATCGCCAGAGCTCTCGTCCTCCTCATTCCTCTCACCTTTCAGTCTCCTCTTCATCCTGTGATCCTCAATGATTTCGCCCACACCTTCTGGCGAAGCTTGCGACACCTCCTCCTCACGCCCTGCAAATCCAGCAAGCGCAGAAGAGGGAAGTGATCGCCCCATTTGAACATGCTGAGGAGCTCGTACAGCTCGAGCCGGGCGCTTCCATGGCCGCCGTTGCAAGCGCTGAAGTCGTAGGACTTTCCGAAAGTGTGTGGCCCTGCGTGGAAAGTGTGTGGTCCGGTGGGAAAATGCTCTCATGCGTACTTTGGCAACATACTTAAAAGCTTTTGCTTTGCATGGGGGGTGTGTCCGTATGGAAATTCGGTTATGTTGTTGCCTTCTAAGGAGGATGTGTCTCCATATGGGAATGTGGTTGTTCGAATATGGAAGTACACCCTCCATCCGGTTCGATTGACTAATTGGGCAACTCAGATTGCCATTTATTAGAATAAGGGGTAATGGCACAAATGGAGAATGTGTATATGCTTGGAAACGCTCTCATGTGTACTTTGGCAACATACTTAACGCTATTGCCTCGTATGGAGGATGTATCCATATGGAAATTTGGTTTGTTTAATTTATTGCCTTTTGAGGAGGACGTGCGTCCATATGGAAATGTGGTCGTTCGAATATGGAAGTACACCCTCGGTTTGATTCGATTCAATTGACTAATTGGGCTACTTGGATTGTCGTTTATTACAAGAAGGGGAAACGGCATGGATGGAGAATGCGTATGTGCTTGGAATTATTCTCATAAGTACTTTGTGAACACACTTTAAAATTTCATTTGGGGTATGAATTTAAATCTAAATAGGATAACAAATTATCATACCATGTGTTTGGCAATATCCTCAAAATTGGATAAAGTTGAATAAAATGCCAGATAGAAAAATCCAAAATAGGGGTAGAATTAACCTGAATTGGATTTTAAAAAATTGTCAAAAATGCCAATCATCGTCCCCTCTGACCTTGCACAATGATTGTCACCTCCGACCACTGCCGATCGTCAAACCCAGATTGGGTTTTCCATTGTCGATAGAGTCGAACCATCTTCCGGTCGATCTTTCTCAGGGGCATAACTCATAACCACATTCTGCAGCCTCTCCTCTCTGAAGCAAAATAGAACATCCATTGCTGCTTTGGGCCAATCGGGCCTCACCAGAACCGATAAAAACGAAGCATTTTCTTCCATATCTTACCCAAGAGCCAATCAATTGCAATTTAACGGAGTTTGACGCGAACCTATCGAACCAAAATTCCAGAAGGCAACCGATTTCTTTGCTTACCAAATCTTTTTTTCCAAAAACACTTTTGAACAATCTGAATCACTCTCGTGCCATTTTTGCAGCAGAATGATCAAAGTAGTGCACTCAGCTCAACTTGGGAAACGCCACGATAATTACCCAGAATCTACTCCTTAACCAAATGGAAAACGCAATGTCCTTCCAAATCTGTTCCGACTCTCCACTGAAGTTGAAGGGGATTAAACCATCCGAATCAAGAATCACAAATTCAGCAAAGTTAGCCATATACAAGAATCAATTACCAAAAAACAAACAGGGAAATTGTTGGAGCTGGGGATTGGAATTGGAGGGGGTTGGTGCGAAACGCAGTCCCCACCTGCCTTCGTGTAGGAGTACAATAGACAATGGCGGCCATGAGGAAGATGATCAAGGGGCCGACGAACGAGATGGCAGATTCGCCCCACCAGGGGAAGTGTTGGAAGTGGCGGGTGGAGGTGGAGCAGCCTTAGCGCAGAGGATTTTTAAAGATTAAATGAGCCTAGGTTGTTGCCTTGTATCCAGGAAGTGTGTTCTTGTGGGCATTTGGTTGTCAACTATATTTGCCATACTTGAGGAATTTGCTTGGGTCTCTATTGGGAGAATAGGCTGGGGGTTGCTTGGTTTTGATCTTAAGGTAAGTCGCCAAATATAGAATTACACCCTAAGATGATCCGATTGATTAATTAGGCTACTTGGTTGCGCTTGTTAGAAGGAAGGCACGAACAATCTTTCAATTTTGGTGAGATATTTAGTGTTATTCCCAAACTTTTAATCCGTTTTGTAGGGCCTCAAACCTTAGTCCAGTGTACAATGTCACTCATAGATTTTTTTTATTTGTTTAGTGTGGCCCCTCAAGTATGAGTAAATGTTCAATGTAACCCTTAAACTATATAAAAATGTTTAAAAGTTTAGAAATCACATTCAATATTGGAACATAGTATATGAGCCACATTAGGGAAAATTACCAAAAAAGTACTAAGTGAATTGCAATTTTTCCAATTTAGTCTTAATTTTTTTTTAAATACCTGGTAATCCTACATTCATGTTGAATCACTTCCCTTTTCTCTTCCCAAATAAAATCCTTTAATCCACCTTTTGACAAAATCCGGTTGGCTAGCTTGATCCCTTCCCCATCAATAATATGAGATAGGTAGTTTTCTCACTGACCAATTTTAACGTCCGACTAACATTGACATGGACAATATTTTAATAATATTTCATTTTTTTAAATTTTTTATTAATTTTTTTCCTTTTTTTTTCTTTCTTTCTTCACTTCCTCCTCCTTTGTCCAGGCGTGCTACCAAGAACCGGCCAAAGGCAAGGCCGATGTCTTGGGGAAGCCTAGCATGGCCGGGCGATCTCACCCAAGCCGCTCGCTAGGCCTGGCAATGCCGCTTGCGAGGGTTGCCAATGGCTGGGCGAGGCTCACCCTTGCCAAATATGGCGACCATCAAGCATCGCCAGTCGCTCGCTAGGCTGGCAATGCCACTTGCGAGGGTTGCCAATGGCCGGGCGAGGCTCACCCTTGCCGAATACGGCGACCATCGAGCCTCGCCGCCCACTGGCGATGCTTGACCTTGCCAGTGGTTGCAAGGTTGAAGGCCGTGACCTCACATGGCCTTTGGCCTTGACGAGCCTTGCCAGCCATGGACAGGTCGCAACCTCGCCAGACCAAGCGGGGCCTCGCTCAACCATTTTTCTAGAAAATGATTTTCTTGCAAATATTTTTCAAAAACGCCATATTTTCCACAAAACAAACCAATCTTAATAATACAATTTTCAATATAACTTGAACCCAAACAAAAGAGAGGGACCTCGTCATAGCCGAGCATATTTGTCAAAGCAAGTGGCAAGATCAATGAAATCCCTGAACACGGACACAATTACATAACTTCACGACTAACTACCAAGAAAGATTATGTACATACCTTGAGCTAGAAACTGTAGCCTTCCTTTAGTCAATCACAAGAACCAGGCATTGGGACACTGGCAAATCTCCATGTTTGAATTATTGGAGGCATTTTCATAAACAAAATCCTAGATGCCAGACCAATCATCCATGAAGATGATGAATTCAATAAGTCCAGTAATACTACCGACTCCTAGCTCTATGCAAGTTAACCTCCGAATGAGCTGTTGTCCCATTTCCACCGGAGAACAAAGCGAATAGGAATAAACTTGAGATGCAAGGCGATATCTAGTTCTCTTGTACCACAGGGTTATCACAGCCTTCAGCCACCAAGGGCACTTTAGATTCAAGATCTCCATGGTCGAATCCCTGGGATCTGCAGTGTATCACAGGATAATGCTAAGCAAATAACTGCTGCAATTTATAACTGAATGCACCAGAAATAAGTATATGGTCATTCTAGGGAGGCAAAAAGTGGCTGTCAATGGTCGCTTGAACCACCCAGGCGACGTCAGAGCGATTGGCCAGTTCACTTCACTACGTCTCTCTTTTGTTCAATAACCAAGTCAGAATCAACTGCATTTCAGATAGATCTAGTCTGAAAAATCCAAATATTTTTCCCTTTTGTTTTACCTAGAATTGGGATTTTTGACATTACCCAGTCAACAAACTGGTCTGGGTTTCTCCCAACACCCAAACTGAACAGGACACTATAAGTTTCCTGGCCCTGAAACTGAATTTTCTCACCCGACCTGAACCAAAATTATCAGTTCAAGTGACAACTAGGTAAGGTCAGATTTCCCAGCCATGCTAGTAAATTTGACACCATGAGTTACAACAGCATTTGCAGGTGACTCCATTTGAGTATTCGTTTGATTTTTTTTTTTTTTTTTTTTTTTTGGTACAGAGTATTCAGCAGATTAAACAAATCCATTTGCTTCATATAAGTTCCCAATTTGCTTTTGCATGCATTAATTCATTATCTTCTACCTAATTTAGGCAGCGTCTGCATATAATGGGAGTAAAGAGATTGCAGTAACAATGGCTCAATGCAAAAAGCTAAAAGCTCTGCATCGTTATACCTTGACTCCATGAGGGCCAATATGTTGCAAGAAATAAAATGAACCATCAGAGTAGTGTATTCATCAGGTACACTTTCCTGTATATGGTTCACAATAAAAGTTTCAATATCGTAAAGACATATCTAGGCTAAAAAGCAATATAACTTTAGGAGTCATGTAAACCTGAATGGCATGGCCAGGATGCCTGACAACCACCATTTGGATCTTCCCTTGCATCCGTTGTAAGAAGTCTATTATGACAACAATTGAAACCTCATCAACATATACCATAATGGGATTAGGCAGGCTAAACAACCAGATCGGGTTTATCAGGTCTAAACAGAGAGAATATTCACCAAATTATCTTAATTTGAGGAAGCCTACACACTCCAATGTAATTATGCAGTAAAGATTCCTGTCTCCAGAGTACATTGCACTCATGGACATTTTATTAGGCTGACAGCACAGTTATAGGTGTATATGGGCCATCAAAAGTTAGTAAATAAAGCTGCAAATGACGGAAAGCAAAATAAAGAAAAATCCTGCCCTGTTATTAAGCTCACATTATCACTTGCAAGCATTATTCAATCAGTATATCTGCTTGGAGAAAGGACTCAACACTCTAAGAAGCCTTAAAATGATAAGACCACATGCAAAGCTACTCCTACATGAATATCAGGAGCTGCGCCTATTGATATCTATCATCAATAATACACTTACTGAACAGTAATAAATTTGTTGCATTTGCATGTTTTGTATATACTTTGTTGTTTATTTTCTTGATATAGGATCATACCTCAATAATTAATACAATTGCAAGAAAAACATCAAGAATATATTGAACTTAGAAACAATAATAACAAGAGAGTTTGTGCACTGAATACTGTTTTATAGAAGTAAAGATACAGATATATAAGCCGTGATAGACATAAATATCACAAACAACTTCATCAGAAATGTATTTAAACTAACGTATCTAGTCTATTAGTTCCCACTAAAGCAACAGTTTCAGGAGCAGGCATTTTAAATTTTCTTTCTGAAAGGCTTCATACCTGCAACAGAATTGGCATCCTCACCAACGGATTTTACAAGAATAAACTTTGCTACAGGAGCAATGCCAGCTCATGAAAATTTATAAGGTAAAGTAAACAAGGAGCAACTCCATGAGACAAAATTGACAAGGTAATAAAGGGCAAAACAAAGGACAAGAGTTTAGGGCTAAACATATCTATGAAATTAGTGCTGCGGATTTAAACTAGAAAATCAAAATGTTCTTCACGATCCACCAGCATAAATATTGTCAATATTGTGTTACATAATGACTTCTGACTTATTTTATCAGTTTCACATAGTTTTGCAGAAAGCAGTATATAAGCAACTTGACCAGAATAAGGAAGGGCAGAATGTGTCTTGTTCAACGTCTCCTCCGCATCAGAAGCAACTTGACCAGAATGAGGAAGGGCAGAATGTGTCTTCTTCGACGTCTCCTCTGTATTGGCAAGAACAAACTGATACATGCTGATGATGTATTTCCTAGAGATGCAACAATTGAGTGTCGATCCCCAATTAGAAATGAGCATGCTCATGCAGTACCTAGAGATGTAACATCCACGTCCTACTCTGGTTAGATCAAGGTTCTAAAGAACTGATCCCGACTTCAGAAGATGCCACACATGCTGTGTCCTGTGTAAAGTTGATCTACATACCTGTAGATGTTTCAAATAGATGTGAACCATTCACGATTCTCAGTTTGAAGCATAATAATGGATGAGAGGCTACAACCGTCCCATCCTAACCACCCAACTCCATAAAGGACCTTATGTTTTCTGCATCAACCTTGGACTGGGGATACTTTTGTGGTTTGAAGAGCTTCCACAGTCCCACCGGATGCTGCTTCTCAGCTTCGTCTGCTTCACATCTGAAAATCTTTTCACACTCTGGATATGGCTTGACATATAAGTTGTAAAATTTTAGCATGCTAGGCTTTATCAAATTTTGCAAGCCTACTGGATCGCCTAGTCCCCCAACAGATCTTAAGTACTTGATCACATTGTATCGAGGAAGGATTTGTTTTTCAAAATTCACACCTAAATACTCAGGCACCTCGACTAGACACTCCACTTCGTAGTTCATATCATTCAACAAGAAACCAATCTTCCTCTCAATCTCCCCTATCTGATATACAATCAACCTCGGCTCTTTCCACAACACTTTGAAAGCATCTCTGCGAATCAAACCATGCCTGCACAAGCAGTCGAGTCTCAATTTCACTTCAAACCCAGCTTTGAATTCACCTCCCCTTAAAATCTTTTCTTTAATCGTCTCTCGGCATTTTAAAGTCCGTAGCAGTTCCAAGCAACGCGAGAGTTCCCCAAGTTCCATGCCGAGAACTCTGGGCTCTCTAAGAATCTCGTCCCGAGCCACACTTTTATCAAAACCTAAATGCCTAAACTCAAGAATCAGTGGCTTCAATCGACCCTCCACACTCAATCCCAAAATGCCAGGAAAAGTGCGAAACACACCGTCCACCGCAGCTTTTGGTATGCCGATTCCCTCCAAGAACTCGACTTTCCCCGAAATTTCACTCTCCCCCATTGCAATAACTCCAGGAAACTCCTCCAGTATCCTGCAGTAAGTGTAATGCCGAACTCCTAAACCCTTCAAAACCTTGAATAGACTACCGAACCTCTCCGGACCGACATTGAATTTCCTAGAAAACTGGAGGGTACTTATAATGCCAGCAGGGGAAACACCAAGAAAGCCAAACTCCCGAAACACCACCTCCCATTTCCTCAGGAACTCATGTTCCAAAACCCCGGGACACCGACCCATCACGGAGACCACCAATTCATTGGGTATCTTGAGCGAGGACAAAATGCTCAGTGATCTTTCGGTGTCGTGCAAGCTAGCATCGAGCAAGAACCGGTTCTTCGCGAGGAAATCAGGCGACTGGGACGGAGAAAGGCCGTACCTTTGGAAGAGACTCGCCAGGGAGGCCTGCTGCCCGCGCTGCGACGGCGAAAGGAATCGTGGGTTCGGGCCGGAGGAGTCGCCGCCGACTCTTCCGGAGAAACAGCGGCGCCCCGTTTGGCGAAACGCCAGCAATTGCAGCCGCGGCCTCATCTGGTCAAAAGAGGATGATGGGGCTCCGTTTTCTTCTGGTCTGAGCTCGCTTTGCGCGATGATGGCCTGCGGCAGGTTCAGCTGTACGTGGGTACCGAGCTCCCGGCGGCGCTCTCTGCCGCGAGCCGCCGCCTCGATTTCGCCGTCGCCGTTCAAGATGCGCAGCGAGCTCAATTGAGAAGCTACAGTGTTTTTAAAATTCTTTTAACCGAAAATTCTATTTTTTATTACTATTGTAATGGAGTCCCTATATTTTTAACTTTTTTTTTTAATTAAAGCCTGTTATTTACACAAAATGTCCAGTCAAATCCATTTTACATGGAATTCGTCCAAATCCAACTCCAATAGAAGAGGCCCTGGACATCAACTTGGGCAATTGTTTCCGGGGCGGGTAGATTCTAGATTTGAAACTTAGAATCTAGTATATTAAAATCGGTTATCATATTTGCCTTAAAACTTATCATTTTTTTTTTTCAGTTTATCTAAGAACCCATTATTTTTTGTGTTCCTTTATTTTGTTTCGTTTTTTTATGGTAAAACAAATGAACAATAAAATGGTTCAAAGTTAAATATGAAAGATGCAAGCAAATGAAGGCGAGTTAGGAACAAGTGAGGGCAAGTCGCAAGTGAGCAAAGAGGAGAGAGAGAGAGAGAGAGAGAGAGAGATTATGAATTGTCTAAGTGAAGTTAAAAGGAGCAAAGAAATAGAGAGAAAGGGAAAATGATGTCATAAGAAAAGTTATGGTTTTTAAACTTTATTAAATTGATAATCGATTCCAAGTGATTTTTCATTTGAAATCAAGAATCGGATTAATTCTCACTAATTCCAAAAATTTGGAACTAAAAATTGAACCGGTTTCCAATGGAAACTTGAAATCGGATCAATTTTCAAGGTGATCTAATTTGGTTGCACAACCTTAATGCCAATCATGAATAAAGGACAACAGAAGCATCAAAGACAAATAAAACAAAGTTAATCCAATCATAGTCTTAAACTTGTGTTGGTGTTCGTGTAAGCACTATTTAATTTGTCTTACTTCGAGGGTGAGCTAGTTGAATTTGACCAAATTATTGGACCGTGTTTTTCGAAGTTCCCTCCAACCATCAATATGTTTAGTGGTGTGTTACTTATATTTATAATTTGGTAATTTTGCACGAAGACAATGTTTATAACTTACTATCCATTGATCACGAGAGCAATGAGAGGAAGTGTAAAGAAATTAGAGAAAATGAGTAGAGAAGGGTATTTATACCCGAACAATATGTGCAGGAAAGGAAATTAGCTACCTTACGGAATTACGAAATATTAAATAATATCCTTGATATCTAATTATATCTCTAATGATATTCTCTAGTAATTAATACTAGGCAAAATGACCAAATTAGGCATGAGGGGAGTATTAGAATATTTAAATATTAAATCATGTATTTGTCTAGCAACTTAAACTTTTAAAACAATCGGCGGGGGTCCCATCAAATTTCACAAAAAATGTCCTCCAACGACCATTAGTTGTGGTTGGAGGAAATTATAGCTCATAAACCAAATATATGGCTGTTTAGTGTAAAATGACTATTTAGAAATTTAGGTTGGTTTTGTCTACGTATAATTTTACGAGATGATCCCTAGTGTAGCACATTGAACCATGATAATGGCAAAAGTATAGAATTATGCATTGTTATATCCTATAATTTGACAAAAAAATATTAAAAAGGTATTATAATATTATTTAGAGTGTCTTTTATATTCAAGAGCTTTTATCCCTTTAATTCAATGTTGCAACTCTCATCAATATATTACTCGAAAAATTGACCCTTAAGAAATTACAATATATATATTTTTTTTTGTCGATCTTACTCTATTCCTACCCTAACACTTATTATCGATTTTCTTTCTACCTCTTTGTAGGGCGTGAGAGTAAAAACCCACTCCTAAAAATAAATTGTCCACTCCACCCCCCTAAGAAGGTGGGGATTCGAATATCATTTTTCCAAGGTAGAAGAGTGGCCACTGAAGCAAACTCCAATGATTAAAAAATTACAATATAGTTGGTCATATATTCTATATAAAGTTTCATATTCAATTTATTGAACAGAGTAAAAAATCTCAGATAGGTAGCATAGAAAAATAGGCCGACATTCTTTTAGAAAACTAATTCAAAATCTTGTGACTAGCTCCCATCATTTAACCTCTTGGTGGGATCCACCAAGCTCGACAATGATGATGGGTGTCATGCGCAGGTTATCAATGGAATAAGACAGTCGATAGCTATGTTCTCTCTCCTCCTGACATGTCGATATATTTTTTCCTTCTCATTTTTGTTTCTCTTATCTTATGTAAAATTAAATTTTATTAAAGCAATTTCTTGACATTTAATTGCCATATCGGGTGTTAAAGGTAAAACAAATCATGAAAGAAAGAGTATTAATTAACAAAAATAAAAAGTTTGAGTGCCTAATTTAACAATCTACATAGGTCAAGTTGAAAGGATGAAAGATCAAAACTGCCCCATAATTTTCGAAGTCCAGCTACAGGAATACGACCAACATCAACCTTGACCGGTGGAAAACTCTTTAATTTCTTGCGCACACAATTACGAAGGGCCTGGTACTGCACGATCAAGCACTCAACGTCCTCCTCCGTCCATCTCGACTAAAAATGGACCTTGGAAATTGGTTTCAAGATTTATTAATGGAGAACGCAACTCATTTTTCTTTGGCCAATGTAACAATGAAGCCTCGCTCCAAACGTGTGGGAATTAAAATAATCCTGAGTTGTTCCCAATTCATTGGCTATGATTGGAGCGCACCAACGAGGGTGTGATAATGACTTTTGAGAAAAAGGCGGTGAAACAATCTGTCTCCCAAGGAAAAACTCCAAATTAGGAAACGAAACAAAAGCGACTCTTTCCCATTGATCTTCCTTCTCTTTTCTCTAGTTTCCAAATCAGTGCTGAAAAGGAGTGAAGTAATACGTATAATTTAAACGACCGGGCTCTCCTCTTCTTGATAAAGTTTTATGAGGATATATCATGGTTAGATGAGATCCTGTTTGGTGGAGTTATCTCCCTCCCTCTCTCTCTCTCTCCTTTTGCAAGAAGTAATTTTAATAATTGAGAAACAACTTAGAAACGAGGAATAATCCAACTGACACACGTCTCTCAAAAAAAATCCCCTCCCATGCCATCACATCACACAAGCGCTTTGACCATCATTACACCTTTGCAATCAGACGGGTAGCGGAGAGAGACGTGTTACCAATCAGAAGACGGGTTGCAGGTACATGGCAGTGCAAGAAGGAGTTGTTATATGATGCGTTTGATTTAGCATTTTAAAAGTTCAAAATAATTTAGTTTATGTAAATATCGTTTGGTAAATTATAGTTTAAGAAGTAATTTTGAAAGAAATGTCATTTTTTTGGGTGATTGATATTACTTTTTTTTTTTAATTTTATTTGTTTAAGATTGAAAAAATAATATATGCAACTTTTTAAATATAAATTTTGACAATAATACTAAATAAATCTAATACATATATAATTTTTTTTTAAAAGAAAAGACCAAACCCTTCATGGGAATTTTTTAATTTTTATTTGCTCAAAATTGAGGAAAAAAATTATGTATACAACTTTTTAAATATAAATTTTCACAATAATGCTAAAAAAATCAAATACATATATATATATATAATTTTTTTTAAAAAAGACCAAATCCTTTATCAAAATATTTTAATTTTTAATTGTTTAAAATTTAAAAAAAAATGTATGCAAATTTTTAAATATAAATTTGAAAATAATGCTAAAAATCAAATACACACACACACACAATTTTTTTTTTTAAAAAAAAAAGACCAAACCCTTCATCAAAATTTTTTAAAATTGAAAAAAATAATGTATGCAACTTTCTAAGTATAAATTTTGACAATAATACTAAAAAAATCAAATATATATATTTAAAAATGGTTAATACATTGAAAAACCTCAAATTGCAGTACATCTCATGACAAATTTACCCAAATTTTTTTTTTGGTAACCTAGGAACCTTCGTGCGCGTCGCATGCGGAGTAAAACCCCTGGGGTGGTGGCCACCACCATGACCTAGCCACAGGTGAATCGCGCGGCTTGCACTCAAGCATCGACCACGCGAGGTTTCGAACTCCTCCCCCGGCGATGGGGTACTAAGTTCGAAACCATCGTGAACACCGCGGGCAGTGGTTTTACCCAAAAAAAAAAAAACCCAAATTTTTTTTTTTAACTATAAAAAACTCCAAAATGGTATACATGTGACAAACTTACCCCGACCGACCATAAAAAACCATAAACTAGTACATTTATGACAAATTTACCCTAAACTAATTTATTTGATCACAAAAAATCCAAAACTGGTAAATTTGTGACAAATATACCATCTGCTAAATTGGATTAATACCACAAAAAATAAAAAAAATTATAAATTGTGACAAACCGAACATAAAATCTTAAATTGGTATATTAATCAATTGTCACGTGTCATTTAACTTAATAATTTGACAGTAAAGTTTCACGAAAATTAATATAAGGTAAATTTGTCACAAGTGTATCAGTTTGGAGGTTTTTGGTGGTTAAAAAAATAGTTTTGGATAAATTTGTCACATATGTACCGGTTTGAGATTTTTCAAGGTATTAACAAAAAAAGACCAAATCCTTCAAATTTTTTTAATTTTTATTTTTTAAAAATTGAAAAAAAATAATGTATGTGACTTTTTATTTATAAATTTGAAAATAATGCTAAGAATTTTTTAATTTTTATTTGTTTAAAATTGAAAAATAATAATAATATGGAACCTTTTAAATATAAATTTTGACAATAATGCTAAAAAAATCAAATATATAAATAATTTTTTAAAAAGACCAAACAAAATATAATTTTTTTAGCATTTATGTATATTTGATTTTTAAAGCATTATTTTGGCATTTAAAAAAATAATAACGATGGCAAAATTAAAAATTTGAAGAATGAGTGATGATTGTTTTTGAAGAAAAAAATAAGTTTTGGCATTTAGCCAAATGCTGAAAGCTCAAAATTAATCCCTACTAGTATTGAGCTTTTAGTCTTTATAATGTTGGCTTTCACTTGAGAACTACTTCAAAATAGCTATTGAACGGTCCAAAGCATTTTCTCAATGGGCTTTGGAGGTTGAAAATCCTTTGAGAATGCTAAACCAAATACATCCTTACACCATCATAGTGAGATGAGTTGCCAAGACAGCGATGAGTTGCCACCATCCCAATGAGACGAGTTGCTAATTACACACATTGTGCAAAGATGGAATCTTTAACTAACACAAGTGAAAAGTTCAACTATCTAATTCGATGACCTACATCACTCTCTCTCTCTCTCTCTTTGGCTATTATAAATTACATGTTACTATATATATATATATATATATATATATATATATATATATTTTCTAATTTAATTGGATTGCATGCCTAGCTTTAATTAGTCATTTCATTTTTATACAATTGTATGTCATCGCGAAATAAAACATAAATGTTCTGCACTTGGCATTTCACATTTATTTTCACCTTCAGCACGCATTTGCATCACGTAGAAGTATTTTTTTATTTTTTATTTGATAGATCATGCTATGATACGTTTCATGTTATAAGGTAAAAAAAACTCATCATGTCGAATTCTTATGATGCATTTGGATTTTTTTATGTTTATTTTTGAGACATCCGTAGGTTATATTCCTTATTGATTATACTTTTTGTTTACTTAAATAAGACCTTATTTAATTTTGCATGACACAGCCCGGATTATTTGATTTGATCTCTTATTTAAGTAAATATCTATGTACAAATGCTAAATGCATCTTTTAAGAATAAAAAGAAGTAGAAAAAGGTTGCATGAATTGCTTTCACAAAAGAGAGGCAAAAGCATTAGACACCCTACTCTAACTACAAGCCACGAGTGGCACCCAGGCTTTGACATTTCCTTTATGGGAAACGCTAGGAGAGGCCTCGGAGAGGACCTCTTCCGATGCCTCTCCTCTCCTTGCTATAAATAACCCTTTCTTCCTCAGGTTATGAATATCGCGAAGCCGCGCCATCTTTCTTTCCGTTGTTTCCAACCCCTTCACACACTCTCTCTCTCTCGCTCTCACAAACTCCAGCACCATGCCTAGACGTCCATCGCCCTCCCTCCCTCCAAGAAAACCAAGAAACGCCCCCGCACCCGCCCCAGCAGAGTCTCTCCCTCCAAGTGAGAAACATTCGCCAACGGCTCCATCGTCGACGGTCCAGCGCCGGCAGACAAAAGTCCAAAGGATCGAAAACCCGAGGAAGCGCTCCCAAAAGCTCTGTAAGTGGAGCCAGACCCTCCTTAGGAAAACCAAGGCACTCAACATATTCACCGGCGCTCAAGTCGCCCTTGTCATTATCTCCCCCGGTGGCAAGCGCAAGGACAGTTTACGCTCTGTTGGCGAACCCTCGGTCGAAAGCGTATTCTCCAAGTTCCTCCGTCGCGAGGGCATCGTGAAGCTGCCAATGTGTCCAAAAGAGTGGTTGGACTGCGCGGAGAAAGATTGTAATTTTTGCAATACAAAGGAAGACTACGCCTCCTTGATTGTGAAGTGCGAGAATGTTCTTAACTTTCTGCGCGAGAAGTCGAGGGGTTTGGAGGACGACACAGCGGTTAACGAGGGTGCTGGTGACGATTCCGACCGCCTTGATGAACTCGCCAAAGACCCTGATGTCTGGGTTCCGCCGTTGGAGGAATCCGCGCGCTCCGATCATGAGGACTTTCTGAGTAATGAGTGGATGGGTTTGGAGAAGAACTCATCGGTTAATGCCACGGCTGGTCATGAGTCTGGATTCGGAGCTGGTCGTGATCGTGAAGGTTCGACGAACTACGACCTCCATTCAATGATAGACGATTTAAAAGTTTCTGATCCTGAAATTTATGAACTCTTCGAGCCCTACTCTGTTGATCGCGGGGACTCGGCTGCCAATGCTATCGTGCTGGGGGAACGCGCGCGCTCCGATCATGAGTGGATGGATTTGGAGAAAGGTTTGAACGATGGCGAGATTGATGCTCTACGTTTTGCTTTGAAGAACTTGGGCAACGGTGTTGGTTGCCACAATCTCTCGACTCCTCCGGTCGACTCAGCCGCTGGCGGTGAAAGTTCGGGAATGGATTTTGATGAGTTTTGCAATGGCCTCGGTGACATTACTGATCTCCCCAAGGTCGATTAATTCACGACTTCGTCGTAGAACTCGGCGGTCGGCTGTGTAATCTCAGAAGAGGAATCCTCGCGCTCCGATCGACGACAACCTTGCTGCTCTCAATAAGTTTGGATGTATCTCGTGATCCAAATACGAGTATATGTATGAGTGTGTTGTTTCCCGTCAAGTCCTCCGTCCCCCCCCAAAAAATATATATATATATATATATAAAAGATGATTTCTCCAGTTTTCTAATTTTAGTGGTGCCACACCGACGGGTTAATGTAGCTAAAACAGGAATCGATCGGACGAATCACGAAATTCACAAATCGGGACTAAAGATGGAGCTTGGAAATTTGTTTCAAGATTTATTGATGAAGAACTTAGTAAACCTTACTTTTCTTTGGCCAGTGAAATAATGAAACCTCTTTCAGAACGTGAGAATTTGCCCTCTATCTTCTCACTAGCGGACATGTGATACTTTTAGAAGTTTACTTTCCGATATTTTAAGAAGTTTACCATCCGATTTAAAATTAATTTTCCGGCTCAACAAATTTTGTCTAAATCGGATTATTATTTTACCCTTGAAATTCAATATATTGCTGATATATTAAGTTGTCTCCATGCCTCCTTCAGCTTTGTATTTAACAGCTAGTGAGTTTAAAACAACGGAAATTTATGGCTACGGTGGCACAATCGAAAAGAAAAGGATAGTGGCACCTGAATAGTAAGAAAATACAAAAAATGAAAAATAAAAAAAATCTCGAAATGCCTAAAGGCGGCTTCAAAGTCGGAATTTCCGAAAAAGAACACAACCGACGATCACGGACGGGCACATGGGTTAAGGGAACCAAATGGTCAATCCCTCGGTTGTTTTAAGAAAATTAGGTGAAGTGACCAAAAGGAAGGAGGGAAGAGAGGTAAGGTTGGAAAAAACAAAATGGTGATTTCCAACACAGGAAATTCTACAAGAGCGATTGGGAGGATAAGATCAAACCAGGAACAAGACTCGGCGGGCGTCGGATACCAAGCGCAGCATGTGGAGAATTCAATAGTTCCTAATTTATTCAACATTTTACAAGCGGGATACCAAACGCATATTATGCAAACAAAGTTTGATTTAACATAATGGACGAAATATACATGCATGAAGCGGGAGAAATAAATGGGGAAAAGTGCTAAAAAAAGTCATAAACCTTTTGTATTTGTGTTAATTTGGTCTTAAACATTTTAATAGTGTCAATTTAGTCATAAACCTTTTGACTTGGTACCAATTTAGTCATAAACCTTTTAATAGCGCCGGTTTGGTTCTAGACCCTTTTAGTTTAGTGCCAATTTACTCCTTACAGCTTATTTTAGCTGGATTTTGCTGACATGGACATCATCCCACTAACGTGGCACCGTCGACTGGGGAGAGCATGATTCCAAGGTAGAACCCGAAACCCGAAACCTGAAACAAGTTTTAATATTTTTCTTGGTCTATGTCCTTGTGTGATCCTCCGATATATCAAGCCGTTCGATGATGAATATATAAACTGAAGCACTAGTTTGAGTTTCCATTTTTTGGGTAAGATTTTTACTTTATTAATGTTCATATTTTTTATGTATCTAAATATAAGTTATGGTTAGTGAGTTATAATCGTTCAAATAATAATATAGATGACAAGGTAGGTTCCATGTTTCAGGTATGCAAGGTGGTTCTATGTTTCAAAATATGAGGGACCTATTCCAATAGATAAGTTCCAATTTCTAGGTGGAACCTGTACGGAACCACTCACCCGTACTTTTGTCAAGTTGAATTCCTTGCAAAGAATTCCTTTTCCTCTATTCATGGTTTTGTTCATTTTGTATTCTCTCTGATGAATGACAAGCTTCTTTATTATTATTGCATTCATTTTCGTTTTGTTTAACTAAAAATGAAATAATAATAAATAAAAAAACTGTTGAACTTTGGAATTGACTTTGGAACTTATGACAAGGTAGGTTCTAGAGGAACCTGTACCCGAAGGTAGATTCTAGAATAAGGATATAATGAGATTTGCAATATATTCAGTAAATGTTCGTCTATAATATAGATAGACATAGTGCCGTTTTGTCTGAACACAAATTCTTCTCTCTTCTCCTCCCTACCTCTGCGCAATTTTCATTGACCCTCGGTTGATGTCGTTGATGCCTTCTGCTGCTTCTTATTAGGTCAACATTGACGCCAAGCGCTGTCGGTATCATCTGTCTCTCTCTCTCTCCAAGTTTGTGTGTATGTTGGCCTCCTATCTTATGGCCATTGAGCTCCATGGCCATCAAGTTGATTTCAACCAAGGAGGAGCTCCAGAGCTCCTCTATGGCCAAGGTCAAGTTGAGCTTCGCCATGAAAGAACCTTATATTTGTCCGTTCATGGCCCACGACATTGTAATTCATCGGCGAACTTCAGATCTCAACATGATCCTAATTGCACCTACTAGATTTGTGCCGAGATCTTGACATCATCCTCTAGAGCTTGACAACACGACAAGCCTCGTCGATGGCAATGAGACGGAGCTTGGGCTCATTAGCATGCTCGACACCGGGGCGACCTCCCATTGCCATCGTGCTCTCTCGGAGACGGAGCTAGAGCCCACTGAGGACATGAGGGACAAACGTTGTCATTCATCATCTCGACTGTCGGCGGCAACAGTCGCAATGGGGAGGTCAAAATCACGGAGACAATGGTATCTGCATGCATGAAAAAGTGGTGACAGAAGCTGGGGTCGCATTCATGAGTGGATAGAGGGGACACAGAAGAGAAATGAGCGTTATGACAACACCTGAACCTAGGTGAGACCTTTTTATTTGGATCATGTTAGGTTAATATCCAGACATCAAAATTTTGCATTGCCCTGAAATATCATATAGGATATAACATAGAGTTATATTCAGCTGAATAAACACATCTTAAAATTCCTTTTGTTTCTATATTTCGCCTTTATTCAGGAATAGAGTTAGCAATTGCAAACAAGAAATGGTCGTTCTTTTTTTTTTTTTTTTTAATTATATTTTGCCATCTTGTTAATAAGTCGAGAAATGGTGTTCCCTCAAGCCTGCGAGCTCAGACATTATCTAGAATTTATTCCCAACTTATCAATTATTAGAAGAGGAAATTTTTTGTAGCTACAGAAAGGAAATAATCTTTGGTGGGAGGATGGGCTGGACATGGCGGTCAACTGATCAGTGGTGGACACGCCTGAAGTGGATGCTTGGACTGGATCTTCAATTGGCCTGGCCTGACAGTTATTCGGCATGGATCTTCCGAAAGATGTTCGGCCTAGAGCCGATTCCTACTTGGGCTTGGCTTGCAGTGCAAAACCAAAACAGGCCGGCACCTCGTTCCTGCCAGTACACAGCGACGTCGGCTGTGTGGGCCGTTACCTGCAATGAGATGGCTTGGCCGGATGCTGAAGGAAACAGATTCCTAAAAATGAACCGATACTCGAGGATTGAATACCAAAAAAAAAAAAAAAAATGTGAAAACGGTCCCGAGCAAACATATAATATTGATTGAAAAGGACATCACGAAGATGATTGTACCTTATTTGCAACAAATTAAATACTCGTTGTAGTCTTAGAGGAATCAATCAAAGTCTTGGAGTTTAGTTCGTCAAGAGAGTTTACTATCTTCAAATAGGAAAATGCACGTTCTGTCTCTATAAATTAATGTTCCCCTTTTCATATTTTTTTTTTTTTATATATAACAGTTATTTTCACTTAAAAATAACGATTCTTTCTTTCTTATGGTCCCTTTCTTTATGGGCTGGGTTTCGCCCAACATGGGCGAATGGGCTTGGCTTGGCCCAACCAATAAAAAACCTATCAGACACGAACAAATTTAAGCCTGGAGAAATTCACGAATCGATTGGAAAATGGAGGCGGATCCACCCTGGTAAGCCCATGAGCTTGTCTGATGTTGAGATGTGTTTTGATCAGCAGCTTAAGACTTTGTTGTTTGCTGTGGTGACTGGACTCCCAATTGAACCGTATGCTCCTGAAAACCAGCATTTTTTTTTTATGCATTACATGCAGACAGAGGCTTAAATGGTTGATACCTGCCCTGCATGTCTCATGACAGGTCTATTGTGTAGAGTGGTCAACGCGAATGTTGTGTATATTCTTGGCAAATATCAATATGATTCTCTGGGACAAAGGAAGGTTTAGATAGATAGAATGTCATATAATGCACCACAACGAAAAGAGAGATATCTTGTCATGGCGGAGCATATTGTCGAAATAAGCGACAAGATCAATGAAATCTCTGAACAAAGATACAATTATACAATTTCATGACTAACTACCGAGAAAGATAGATTATGTACGGAACATGATCTAGAAACTTTAGCCGTCATTTACTCGATTACAAGAACCGGGCTTTGAGAAACCATCAAATTGAGCGCACGCTCTTGCTTTGTCCCTGGACAGCTTCGATATGGGCACACGAAAATATCAAGTTACAATCTTCAGACATACCCATCACTTGACTGGATAAATGGTTATTGAAATGCTTTGAAGCTAATACATACCAGGGCTCGCAGTGGAAATTGCAGGCATCTTGTGGTCAATTTGGAGGGCCCGAAATGGGTTTGTTTTTAGCTCCCGCTGGCTGAACACGAAAAGAACGTTGGATCTTGCAATTAGAGAGCAAGCCAGTTTTTTGAGATGAAATCCAAGGTTGGAAAGTGCAACTAAGAACGGGAAAAGCTGACCTTCTTCATGGTAGCCACCGGAGCGAGGGTGTTTGGTAATCAACGTCGATTGCTCCAAATCGGAGAACTTGTCTAAAGCAGCTGTAGCAGGGGTGATTCAAGACTACAGAGGAGTGTTGGTGGATGGCTTCCCAAATTCTATCTTGGCTGGATCGGTCGAAGCGGCTCAAACCTTAGCGTTGCTCACGGGTCTACGCTTTATCGAAGAGAGAATCAAGTATGAAGAGCTTTGTGGAGTTCAACTTCAAGTACAATCAGATGGTATAGTCAACTACATTATGGAAGGAGCAGAGCCCATGGGCACTACGGGCCTGGATTGATGAGTGCAAAGCAAAACTGACCCAACTGAACTTTGTGAACCTAGCCCGATGTCCTCGAGATGCAAATAGGCTTGCGGAGTAGATAGCCAAAGCCCACCAAAAGAAGGAACTCCCCTCAAATTGGCTATCTGGTCCCCTGACACCTTTGTTGCATTTCTTATCTTGCGATGTGAATGGACTCCTTTTGAGTTAATGAAATTTTAGTTTTACGACCAAAAAAAAAAAAAAAAAAGGGAAAAAGCCACAAAAAGTTACAAGAATTTATGTCTTAGGAAGCTAATGAAGCCAAGAGCAACATACCGATGATAATCAATAGTCCGAATTATGGGTAAGGGACCATGCTGATATCAAGTCTTGAAAGGCGTTGTTCATCTGTTCATCTGATTGAATGTTGATCAAGATGAAAGTACCCATTACAAAAGCTTGAAGTTCGCATTAGAAGCAGTGAAGATGAATCAGAGCTTGTCTGATTAGTTTGGAAACTATTGCCATTAGAAAAAGCTGTTTTGACGCTGGTAAGCGTTAGCGAGTTGTTTTGCTACTGGCAATAGTAGAACCAATGGTTATTTCATGGAGTTGAGTTGCAAACGTTCATCAAAGGATTGGATGGTTATATATTTGCAATCTAAGAGAAGTAGTGAGGTTCGATGGAAATGAACAAGTTGAATCTATAGTTTTTGTGTTCTTCTTTACTTTTTAGCAGCTATGATGTTGATGATGTCTCTGTGAGGTGTTCCTGAGTTGTAATCATAGTAGAGTTAAGTGCACGAGTGTAATCAGAGTTGAAATTCACAATGCTCATTATTAGTGAATTCCAGCCTTGTTGTGGCTGTCAGGGTTGAGAGTGGAAGTGGGCCTAGGGATAAAGCTGAACCAATCTCAATGTGCTATTTTCTATCTCTTTATTATCAACACTCCTAATTATATTGAATTGTTTCTAATGCTAATGAAATTTAACTTGTTATGTTCAGCAAAAGTTCTTCATAGTTTCTCATTCAACTTATTCATCCCAAGGTTGTATTGCTAGCCCAAACTTCACCCTTGTTGAGCATCAAAAACATCATATTCAAAGCACTTTTTTCTTTCCAAATCACTCCAAAATATTCTCACTCTAGACAACATTTCCCTTCACTCTCCCTTTAAGAAACTCAAGAACTATGCAAACTCGTTCATCACACAGACACACAGACACAGACACAGACACACACACATTCTCTCTCTCTCTCTCTCTCTCTCTCTCGTTTAGGTGTTGGCACCCAAACACACACTCACTTTCTCTAAGTTAAAAAAAAAAAAAAATTGCACCCAAACACACACTCGCTTTCTCTAAGTAGAAAAAAAAAAAATTGCGAACTCCACCATCAATAAAGTAATCACCAAGATTATCGACCCTAGCCAACTACATGTGATGTTCTTGAAGAGGCTCAAGGAACTCTTCAAAAAGGTCTCCACTCCCTGCGAATGTATTGGTGCTAGCGCTGCTGTCACTTTTACTCCACCACAAGCAAACCCTACTCTTTCGACGCTCCCTTAGTTGAAAAGACAATTTCCAACTACCTTTGTTAGAACGACAATGTGATGCAACTGAAGGGTTTAAGAGAGTGAATGAAGCAGGTCATTCTTGCTTGACGGAGGAGGACTTCAAATCCTTGATCGTGAAGTGCAAGGCCATTTTCCATTGTGTGCGTGAGAAATTGAAGGATGTCGGTGCTGATGATAATTTTGGAGTTGGAGTTGGTCTTGATTATGAAATTTTGTATGGTAAGATCTATTGGCTTTTAGAGAGTTTCCAAGCTCCTTATCCTTCATGTTTGGCTCTCTTTAAGGATTGCGCTCATGACAACCAAGGTGGTTTCTAGACTTGGCCGGTCAACTCAATCACCAATGGTGGAAGTTTAGGATTGGAGTCCACCCCAGTGTGCTCCAATTTGGAGGGTTGTGGGTTTGTCGGAGGACTCATCCATCAGAGTGGAAGCTTAGGAGAGGAGTCCACGCACTTCGATCTTGAGAGTTATGGATATAATCCCAACGGCTTTGTTGCACTTGAAGATTTGGATGTGTCTTTTGTGACATAAAAATGAGTATATATATCATTTCTCTTAAGCAAAATTTGCACTATTCAATTTGAAACTTTATAAAATAAAACACTAGTTTGTCAACCTAACAATGATGTCACTACTATTTTTCCCCTTGTTAAATTGAATTTTATGATTTTACAAATTATTTCTACACTTTCCAAATTATAATAATGTCATTCCGAATGTTAATATCAAAAGGAATCTTTTGATGAGTCATTAATTTCACAAATCATGAAAGTTAGAGTATTTAATTAACACAAATAAAAGTTCATGTATCTATGATGATCTAAAGAAAACCCGAAAAGCCCATAAAAAAGGCTTTGACAAGACAAGTGGGTCTTTGCTTAACTGGAAAGGTTTTTCAGCTATAAAGAATAGATCCCATATATCGGAGAAATGGGCCAACAGATCTATACACTCAATTGATAATTTGACTCGACCACTAGCAATGGAAGTTCAGTAGTGGAATCCAACCCACGCGCTCTGACCTCGACGGCTATGGGTATATTCTTGACGATTGACTTTGTTTCTTCAAGTATCACAATGGTTTCTTAGCTTTGCCGGAGAACTTGACCGTTGGCGGTGGAAGCTTGAGAGTGGAGTTCATGTGGCCCAATCTTAAGGGTGATGAATATAATCCTGATGATTTTATTATATTTGAAAATTTGGATGTATCTTTGTGCTTGTTACACCATATTGTAAAGGATACACTAGGAATTGAGTTTCAATGCTAGTTGTTCAATTATTTGGTTCATATCATATCCAATATATGTTTAGATCTACCGATGACATTTCTTTATCTCTCGAGGGTGGACCAATGAAGAGAGATGATTGTGTTTGCCATTGTCTTGGTAGCCTCTAATTAGAGCACTAAGCTTCCTAGCATAGTTCAAGACATGAAGGTCACAATCAGGGAATGCCGTGGCCTTGCTAAGAAATGCATGACTTATTCCTAAGGTGGGAAGCTATTGATGTAGAGCAATTTGGACATGGTCTTAACAAAACTCCATTGCCATGGTTTTGACAAAGTTCCATTGCCATGTCAAGAATCTCTCTGGGGTGTGCAAAACTAGTTTTTTTCCTCATGGATATGGCATTGTTGCTTTTATGCTAGGGACTTGTTGACAAGTTGAGAAAAAACCATAAAGGAAGAGGCAAGCCCTGGCTAGTTTGCATGAAGTCGTGAGTGAAGATGAGAAATTAGGAAGGGGATCATGGAAGTAGGTGAGGTCATTCTCCTCTCGGTTAGTTTTCTTGTGAAAGTGCTAATATGAACACTTAGAGGGGGGTGAATAGGTGTGAAGAAAAATGTTCGTGAAACGTAATAAAATATTTTGCTTTTGAATCTGAGTCTGAAGAACAACAGACGTTGAGCGAGTTTAAACTTTAGCAATTAAATAGAACTACGAACAAAATAAAGAAGTTCATGGAAGAGAATAAGAACACATAATTTATAGTGGTTTGGCTTAGATCAAATCTACGTCCACTCTTCTATGCTAACAGCCTTCTAGCTGGATTCCACTATGCAGTTAATAAGAGATTACAACTTTGAGTGTAAACACTTAGTGGTAGATTACACTATCACACTAAGTCACTTTTTTTGGTATTTCTCTCACGATCACAAACATTTTGGCTTACCAAAGACAAGTGTATGATCAGAGTTTGTTAAGACTTTAGAATTATAAATTCTACACTTTGTCTCTTACTTGCTCATCGGTCCTTGATCTTCTTAAATACTCCACCACTTCCAAACTAGCCATTGGACAATATCTAGAGGATCGTCTTCCAATCTACTTATTAGACAGATCTGTATCTAGAAGATTTAGTAGCCGTTGAGTGATAGAAGTAGAATCCCAAATTGATTCTGATCGCCCATACAAATAGAATGTTGGTTTTTATAAGTAGAGCTCCTCCGTATAAAAAGTTATTGTCTTCAATATCCAGTTGTCAATCAATTAGATTGAGTCAATCAAATCTATATTGATGTGAAATCCAAACCAGATCACTAGTCGTTATATGTTTTGGGTTTGTGTTACGTTGTCAAATTGTTTCGTTCGAACATGCATCGTTCTGAATCTACTACGTTCTGAACTTTTGTCTCGTTCTGGATGTAAAGTCTAAGAGTCTTCAAATTGAAGTAGAGTTTGAGTGTCTTCAGACTGAAATAGACTTTACAATTTGGATGTAAGTCTGAATATATTCTGCTTCTAAACAAACTTAGCCTTAAGGTCTAAACACGGTTTGAATAAGTTCAGCTTACGATTTGAATAAGTTCAGCTTTAGCATAGATTTTGACAATATTCTTTATTCATTCTATCATCTGCATAGTCTGTTACTCAACCATTAAACACGTTAGTAGCCTTTGATTTATTTTGTCATTTTCAAAATATCGTAAGGGATTTCCCTAACATCTTGATTCTCTGGAGATAGAAGTTCAAGAAGAGGCTGCAAGAGTGCTCTTAGTGGTTGCAGGATTTGATTCATGCAATGGTGTGGTGATCGCCTTGTCAATTGCCACCTATATGAGAAATTTGGCATAATGCTTCATATATATTTCCATGAGCCCTCATTGTTGTAATTATTGTTGCAATTATAGGTTTTAGTGGCTCAATATTAAGTGACATGTCTCTTCTATCAAAGTCACTTTTTGTTCCACTGCAGTTTGAGAATTTGATATTGTTCTTATTAAAGGTTAATGACTTAACTAATACAAGCATAACCAACACGACTCTTGAGATCATGCCCTTTTAGTTTTTTGCAATTGTTTTCCCCTTGTCTATAAATAGACGTGTCTTCTTAGTTCAAAAACACAACATAAAAATTTCTCAAAGTACTCCTCTAGTTCTTAAGTAGTTGTGCTCTAAGTGCGTCAGTTTTGAGAAGTATTTGATAGAGACTTGTTCATATAGTGTTGATACAAACGGATTCAAGGTGTTGTATATTGTGAGGTATAGTTTGTGAAGCTGCTTGGTATTGTTGCCATTACCTCACCTCTTGTTCAATTCCTTTGTGAGTTAACGACAAATTTAATTTTGGTTTGTAATGTTATTTGTAAAGACTTTATAAACAATGGCTTGGTTGTTATTATATTTGTTATCGCTTTCTCAGAATTTTCATCTTTATTCTTGTCACAACGAACAATGTTATGTATTTTTTCATCAATAGGTAATATCTTTTCCAACACTCATGATAAACTTAATTGAAGGTGAGATATACTTCATAAGCTGCTCTTTGGGTTCACACAATTTAGCATTCATAAACTTAAAATAATTTTCGATTTTTTGAAGAGTAAATCATTTTTCTGAATTTAAGCTTACGGTGCGTTTATTTGAGGGAAAACTCCATGATAAAGGAAAATATTTTCCAATAAATCATTTTATAGCATTTTCCATTGTTTGATGATATGTAAATGAAAACCTTTTATATTGTTTGGATATAATTTGTAAAAGGATTAATATCACTAAAAATCCCAAAAAATCCTAGATTGATATAAATGTGATAAATTTACCTTAAATTAATATTTTGACAATCAACAACTCCAAACTAGTGTGCTTGTGACAATTTTACCCTCCATTAGTTTCCTTTAAATTGAGTTAATAACATGAAAAATTACAAAATTAGTATATTTGCGACAAACAGAGGGTAAAACACCAAATCGGTGCGCCCATCAACTACCATTTTCCATCAAACTTAGTAATTTGGCTATAAAATTTAACAAAAACTGACAAAAGGTAAATTTATCATAGACGTACCGATTTGAGATTGTTGATGATTAAAAAATTAGTTTAAGGCAAATTTGTTAGAAACGTGTTGACACCTAAATTTCGCCATTTTACTTAAAACTTAATCGTATACAAAATTAGGAATTAGTCACTAAATATATATATATATATTAAAAATTATTATTAAAAAATCGAGAGAGCCCGGGCGGGCCGGATCCGACCCAGCCCGGCCCGCCTCTCTTTCTTCTTTCTCTTCGTGCAGGCTTGGGCCCGGCCCTATTTCTTTCCTTCCTTTTCTTTCCCCTTGCGCGGCCCACCAGCCCAGCCCATCCTCCTTTCACGTTAGCCCGGCCCACGACCAGCTGTCTTCCTCCCGCACCCGACGACCTACAAAAAGACAAACAGAGAGAGCAGCGAGAGAGCAGGGAGATCAGGGGCAAGCGAGGGGCGTGATCCGCGGGTTGGGGGTAGCTCGGCCGGCAGGGGTCTTCGCGTGACGACCTGCAGAAGAAAAGGGAACAAAAAGGAATAGCAAGAAAGGGGAGAGGAAGGAGAGAAACCAGGGAGAAACCAAGAGGGGAATGGAGGGAGCGGTGAGAAAAAGTTCAAGCGAGAGCAAGGAGTGAGTGATTGCTATCCACCATCTAGACTGCCGTCCTCATCAAGACACTCATCGCCCTCGGCGCCGAGGTCCGCCGGTGCTCTGCAACATCTTCTCCACCCAGGACCACGCCGCTGTTGCCATCGTCTGCGACTCCACCGCCGTGTTCGCCTATAAGGGCGAGACCCTCCAGAGTGCGGTGGTGCACCGAGCACGCCTTCGACTAGGCCCCCGGCGGGGGCCCCGACCTCATCGTTGACGACGGCAGCGACGTCACATTGTTGATCCATGCGGGAGAGGGAGGAGAGAGATCCGCACTCAAACCGGCCCCAACTGAAAAATGAGCAGTACCACCAAATGTCTTCATAGCCTCGGTTGTTCTCAACACAATAACGAAGTCTGTCAATTCTCCTCCAGCCTGCAATCACCCTTAACTGGTTACTATTGATTGGAATAAGGATATCTCTACATAAAAATATAACACAAAATCAAACATTTCTTGCAGGGATAATCTTTTCATTTATGTATTTGATTTTTACTATTATTGTTGTTATCATTTCGGGAGGAAGGGGAATCGATCAAAGATTTCTTTAGTTGATTCTTATGTTTTATGCAAGACTTCTTTGCTCGAGCTTAAGCCACACAAGCAGAAGCTATTAATGCGATAGACATGTTAATAGAAAGGGAACGATTATAAGTAACACAAGGGCAATCTCTGGCTCGGGGACTTCTCCCACTTCCACAAAAAAGAAAAACACAAATTTAGAGAAAGGGAACAGAGATGCAGAAAGGAACTTGAAAACTCAATGGCAACATGGTAATCAATCAAAAAGTCCAAATCTCATCCCAAGAAATACTGTTCTTAGATAGAGTTCCAAAAAGGAGAAACAAATGGCACATTCCATGAAATAGAAGGATGACAGACCAGACATTTACAAAGGAAAATTCTCACAGAGACCATGGAAATGAAGCAGACAATACGTCAAGCATTCCGGATGGAGTAAAATATCAAATTGGTGTTTATTATCTAAACAATCATTTTGAGCACGTTGATTCACGTGGTTAGTCTACGACTGCATGAAAGCCAAAAACACTTGTTGGTTCTGACGCTTGGCCCTTAAGTTTGATGAAATCAAAATCCAGGGATACGATAAAACAAGCTTACCTGTGCTCCCCACCCTATTCCACATGAAGAAATTACAGAAGGTGGAGACCATGAGCCGTCTTCCCTACGAGCAACCACAAGGCCGGTTCCAATATTGTAGTTTACCATCATACCAACTTTCACAATATTGCAAGGCCTTTTGCTTGTCATAAAATGGCATCAGGAATTGCCTTCTCAGGTTTTAGTGAACCCACCTGAGCAATCAGAATGCATCATATAATAAGCTTAATAACCACACGAGAAGTGCAAGAGAACCTAATTTTTAATGCCAAAGTATAAAAAAAAGGGAAGAAAAATTCTTAATTACTTTATCTTGCACCAATAATACAAAAAACTCTTAAGGAATAGTTTTACAAAGATCTTAAACATATCTAAAATTAAATCACTGCTTCACCGACGATAATGAGAAAATGGCCTCCCTTGTCAAAGGTTAAGTCCACTATAGAGAGCATTTATTTTTCAAGTAGCAACAGCAATACTAGCCAACTGTTCTAAGAAATACACAGATGGAATCATAAGGTAGATAGTATCATCTGAACCTTGCCCCTACCTTACCATAACCTCGGATTGCGTTTGTTGCCTTGTAAATCTCATGTTCCATTGATTGTCCCCATGGAAAATTGATCCAGGATCTCAACGTACTAAGATCTGTCAGATCTTGGGTCGGAAACTGAGAAGCGTGGCTTACTTGATCCATTAGGTAAGGCTGGACAAACTCAAGCCGCACGCAGCAGACATCACACACCCTCCGGGGATCACTAACCCAGAACTTTACAGGAAACAGAGAAGGCGCTAAACCAAATCAACGTACCTCTTGAGCTTCTTAGAAGCAGGATCATATGCTTCACCGCCACCCTTAGCCCCATCAACCTTTGCAGCCTCGATCCCGCCATCATCCTACGATCCAGGGTCCTCCTTGTCGCCGGACCCATTGGATATCTCCGCGGACCCATCTCCGGGGGAGTCAATGAGCACGTTAGCGAGGAACCTATCGCAGAACTCCTGGCTCGAGTCAGCCCTAATCTCACCACCAACAACTCTGCCATCCTTGTCGTCCTTCATCAAGATGTTCTCGATCTTGTCAAACCACAAGAGCCCCGAGTCTAGAGACGACGACGATGCGTTCGTCGAGGAGCAAGCGCCAATGACGTCGCCGGCCTTAAGGAGGTCGCCGAAGAAGCCATCGAGGTTGATGTGAGACATCATGTCGTCCTCCATATGTAACTCCGAGATCCACCATCAGAACACTAGGAAAAAAAAAAACAATAAAAAAGGGGGGGGAAAGAAGATGAAGGCGACGATAGGAGATCTCTACAAAAACATCTGATTTGCTCGCGGTGGTTCGCCGGTCGGAAGGAGGGAGGGCAAAGAGAGGGAGGTTGCGGTCCTCTCGCCAGTCCCATGTAGTGGTTCGTCCATTGCTCGCGCTCCTCTTGCCAATCCTGTGCGGTGGTTCGTCAGTCAAAAAGAGGGAGGGCAGAGAGAGAGAGGGAGGTTGTGGTTCTCTCGCTGGTCCCGTGTGGTGGTTTGCTGGTCGGAAAGAGGGAGGGCGGAGGGAGGGAGCTAGGTCTCGCGGTCCTCTCGCCGGTCCGGTGCGGTGGTTCGTCGGTTGCTAGCGGTGGTTTGCCGGTTGGAAAGAGGGAGGGCACAAAGAGACTGGGAGGTCACGTCCGTTCGTCGGAGAGAGAGAGAGAGAGGGGGAGGGTAGAGTGAGGCGCCAAGAAAGAGACTAAAAGAGAGAGGGAGGGTTGGTCTGAAATTTTTTCAAAATGTCCCTGACAAATTGTGGGTCCCATGAGGACACGTGTCGTCCTTTTACCGCCTTTTTGTTTGCGGGAGCATAAGATGTACCTAATATTTTCTCTAAGTGCAAAGGGCTTATGCTTTGGGAAGCGAAAGCATGCCCACTGCGGGTCCCCTTGAGTGGTCCCCAGGAGGGCTGGTGGCAAGCCACGGTCAACATGAGACTGCCACGAGGGACAGCTTGTTATTCTTTTTGGAAACAACGTGTCCAGAAATTCGGTCCCGATGGCAAGTTCACACAGGCCGAGTTACGGTCACGTTGTCATTATTTCGTTGTGACTTTTTCCTTTCGAGCAGAAGCTGTTTCCCTTTTCCAAGCTGTCATTTCTCGACTTCAGAGCCGCAAGCATTTCATAAGGAAATGCTACCTATTTCGTACATTTCTGAAGATGGTCGGAGAGTAAAATTTCAAGAGGATTCATCAGTAATTTCTCTAGTTCATTGGCCTTTTCTATAAAGTGGTTGAATATTTCAAGATCTTTGGAATATCTTCTAGAAAGAAAGAAAAAGTACACCCACCGATGGGTAGCTACGCTGGTTGAGAACAAGTCCTTCATCGTCAAAAATTCGCAGTTGCTAATGTTGTAAGTGGGAGGTCATGGCGGTGGAGTCCTATGCTAGTTTCCTCTGAGGTAAAGTCGCCATTAAAGAGAGGTGCTGGAGGATCTTGTGACCCCGAATAATGTAAGTGAAAGGGGCTTGGGCGGATCCTCAATTACCAAAAAAAAAAAAAAAAGTACAAGGCGTCTAAGTACAAGGCATCTCTAGCTCACAATGTGTGACGCATAAGCTCTCATCGGTCGAAATTGTCGATCGCTCATTAGATGGAACTGAGACTGCGAGGAAATGGACGGAAAAAACATTTGTGTCTCCATCATTGCTAGAGCTGGTAAAATGGGTCATAAACTCATATTATGACCCATTTTTAGTTTTTTTTTTTTTGTCAGTCCTACTCTATTCCTACTCTACACTCACTCTCGAGACTTTTGATCAGTCATATATGGGTCAAATGAAAGATAAATATGGGTTAGAAATTGATCCGAGAAAGTAAAACACACAAAAAAAAAAAAAAAGGGTCTAAAGTGGGTTTCCTAATAACCCACTTTAGACCCATGGCCTTTTTAACTTTATAAAATGTTTTTTAATAGAAAAATGAAATTATAATTATTTTTCATATTTCAATTTTTTTCCTTTTCTTTTTCTTTCTTTTTCTTCATTCCTTAGCCGGTGGTCGGTAGGGCAACGGCCGGCCACCGGCCGACGACAGTCAAGCGAGGCTCAAGCTTGTTGGCGGTGTCGCCGACAACCGGCGAGGCTCAAGCCTCACCAAATCTAATGAGATTCGAGCTTGCCGGCGTCAAGCGGGGCCTCGGCCTCGCTAGATCGGTGAGATCGAGCCTCCCCGACGCCGGCAAGGCTCTAGCCTCGCTAGTCGTTGGTGAGGCCAAGCCTCGCCAGATCCGGCGAGACTCGAGCTCGCCCGCGTTGGGTAGGGCCTCGACCTTGCCGGATCGGTGAGATCGAGCCTCCCCGATGCTAGTGAGCTCAAGTCTCGCTAGATCCGGCAAGGCTCGCGAGACTTGAGCTTGCCGACGTTGGGCGAGGCCTCGCCCCGCCGAATTGGTGAGATCGAGCCCCGCCCGACGCCGGCAAGCTCAATCTCACCCGTGGCCAGTCGTTGGCCGTCGTCGTGGCTGGCAATCGGCGAGAAAGAAGAAGAAGAAAAAGAAAAGAAAAAGAGAGAAAAATAATTATTAAAAATTAAAAATTATATTTTTAAAATAAAAAAAATTATATTTAAAAAAATTAAAAATTCGATTTTAAAAAATATTTTAAAAATAATTATAAAAAGATTCCCATTAAATTTGTATTGCGTAAAAATTGTTAAAAAATTTGTATTATATAAAAATGTTTTAACAATACTTTTTTTAAAAAATAAAAATATCATAAAAATGAGCTTTTTAGGTTTAGTTAAAAAATTTTCATGTTACAGTTTTTAGTTATTCAATGGTAGGTTCACTTCAAATAAGAGAAGCATGTGCATAGCTATTTTTTTTTATATAAATATTTCAATTTATAGGTTTTTTAACTTTTTTTAAATTCTATTTACTATTTTTAATTTAATTTGAAATTTTAATCCAATTAGCGTATACTAGAAGTGAGTTTTCCTAGAATATTAATAGGTTTTAGCAATACGGGTCGGGTCGGGTATGGGTCAGGTCGGGTATGAGCCACTAGATTTACATTACAAGAATATGGGCCAAAACGGGTTAAATGGATCAAATATGGGTCGATCCATTTTCAAATTGCTTTGTTGGATGCCTGAAACAGGTACTGACAATTATATTGAATAACAAAAATCTCTGTCAATGGAGTTTGATTCCAAATTTATGTACTCTCTTTTTCTTTTCCTTATTTTATTTTTTCAGTTTTTCTATATCTATGTATGATCTACTTACCCTATTTAAGAATTTCACATGTTTAGTTTTTAATTATTGTAAATTTCCCATGTATATTAAAAGGACTATTATTATTATTATTATTGTCAGATATTATGTAGGTCGATTAATATGCCCATGTCATAGCTATCTCTACAATACTTCAGATGGCACGACCCCATGAAGATCGAGAGTAGGACCGGAGAGAGAAGAACATAAACGCAGCATCTTCCCACAGCGTGAAGATCCCAAAAAGCGAGTGAGAGACAGAAAGAGTAAAGAATCGGAGTAAGAAATGGAAGCGAGATAAAAATTCATTGCAGTTAGATCTTAAACCAATTCGAAACCGGTTCAATCCTAGAACAGGCTTTGAATCCCACTTGCGATATCAGTGTTCAAATAGGAGTCGTTTTAGAGTAAAGAGTCCGAAAATCGAATCGATCCAAACCGATTTCCAAATTCTTTTATCCTGGGAATCGAATTGGTCTCTGTAAATCAACCCTTCCCTAATTGAAAGGAGGGAGGGAAGGGCCGCGCGGGGCCCAAAGCGCGCTTGCCTCTCGTTCGCTCGCGGGTCTGCAGTGAACGTTGGAAAAATATCACACGATAGCCCATGTGTTCTTGTGGTTTGTCTCATTCTGTCCCTAAAGTCATTCTATCCCTATAGTTTACCTTGTTAATGTCCATAGCTTTACAATTACAGTTTTTACAGCGGTTTGTGCTAGGGACGAATCTAGAAAGTTTTCATCCAAATGATTCTCTAAAGCAGGGGATGTTGACTCTGGATATAACCTTCTACTCGAAAAAATTGGGAAGGGTTTTATTCCAATGCAGCTTCATTTGGTCGAGTAATAAATTGCCTTTGTGTGAAGCATAGGGTTGATGAGGCTGTCGGGGTCATTCACCACACGATTCACAAAACATATTGTTCCTGAGGTCGTGAACGCTATTTTTAAGGCTGACAAAAGAAGATGACCACGCCTAAGATTGTCGTCGAAGACTTGTTGAAGAAAAGCCGTATAACTTATATTTCCTATGAACTTCTTCATGAGGGTGGTCAGGTGATGCTAAAGAAGATGCTCTGTAGTAGATGCTCACATGTTCGGAAGAAAATGTCCTCGTCTGTTGTTATTACATTGATGCCTTGAAAGCCTGTGACTATTATCCATTTTGCATGATTTTAATTCCAACCTTGCGAAGCTTCAATTGCCACTGCCATGCAAGGAAGGGTATATTGGCACATTGACAAAGAAATTCAACAGGATTGTACGAGGATGTGGTGACGACCTAATATTATGTCGAACTGCATGAGCACTCATTCATGTTACCATAGCTCTGTCATAGGCTGCTCTTTTCTTTGTTGACAGAATTTTCCAACACGTCAGCAAGTTCCTCCAATGAGAATCCTGTGTGTTGCTTCCCCGGGGCTGAGTTCGTCTTCACTAGAATATTGAGGCTAAACTCTTTGTACCATGGAAGCTTGGGTAATGCATTTAGCTACCTCTGGTAATTTACATTCTCATTTCTGGCGGAAAAAGGAAAAAAGGACATTTTTTTAGATCTCATAGTGCCCCATATAATGCTCACTCGGTTTATTGCATTACTCTTTTCTCCCTCCTCTCCCGGTCAGAATTCCCCATATGTCAAAAAGCTCTGTACAGAGAATCCTGTCCATATCGCTCTTCAGGCTGAGTTCGCCAGGTACCGAGATTCAATTCATATGTGCGTTCATACTCGAGTAAGGTTCCATGCTAGGTCTCGGTTTTTACCCCCTTACTCTTTGTAAAAAGCAAAAGCGGGATGTTTTCATTTTTAGATATTTTGGTGCTGTGTATTTTGGTCACTCCATTTAACGGATAAGTTCTTTTTATTCTCTAAGAATAAACTACATCTATGCCTGGATGATCTTGTCAAACTTTACAAACTTCTACTAGGTTGCTTAGAGAAATATGAAAAAATTATCCAAAAAGTCTTAAACCTATTACCCTTTTGCTAATTAAATCATAAAATTTTTAACTTTACCAATTGAGTCCTAAACATTTTCACTTTTTGCTAATCGAGTTTATCTGATTAATTTTGACTGGAATTTATTGATGTGAACAAATTTTATTTAATTTGTAATTTTTTTCAAAATTTAATTTATGTTTTTAATTTCTTTATTCTATTTTCTCTTCTTTTTTTTTAAAAAAATTATTTCCTTTTTTTTTTCCCGTGGCCGGTCGCCCGGCCTCCAATAATCGACCAGAGGCCACGATCGGCAAGGCTTGGCCTTGCAAGCCTCAAGCAAGGTCGAGCCTCACTCAACAAGGGGGACCTCACCTAAGGCTCACAAGGCTAACCCTTGCTGGCCTCTAGCGAGGGTAAGCCTCACTCAAGAACGACAAGATCGCTCCTCGACAGGTCCCAACTAGGGCGACCTTGCCTAAGGACCGCAAGGCTAATCCTTGATGGTTGTGGCCTTTGCCCGGTTGCCAAGGTTGGGTAACTAGCCAGATGAATAAAAGGAAAAAAAAAAATAGAAGAAAAGAAAAAGAAATTAAAAATATAAAAAATAATTTAAAATTTTGAAAAATATTTTACAAATAATAAATTTTGTCCACGTCAACACCGACCGTGCCACGTTAGACGGTCGGCTTCCTTGTTAGTGAATTTTGACCAAAATTATTCGGATGAACTCAATTAACAAAATGTTGAAATGTTTAGCACTTAATTGACAAAATTGAAAGGTTTTTCACTCAATTAGCAAAATTGAAAGGTTTATGATTGAATTGGCAAAAATGAAATAGATTTAGAACTTTTTAGACAATTTTCTCGAGAAATATGACAATGTCCCTCTCCTTTTACAATTGTATAGCAAAATCAGACATGCTCTCTTGTTTTTCTTTTTCTTTATTCTTTTTTTTTTTCTAGATGAGGAAGTCGGTGAGATTAAAGTCGTGTGTAATTAGGTAGAATTATCAAACTTCTTGAGAAGAATGTACTCACCTTGCGACCAACCAAGTCGAAGATCATGACTACTTTGCTTTGTTTGATCCGCTCAGCTTCCTCCATATCCTCTTTCTTCTTTTTCAAAGAGCTCATTCTCCTAAGAGGATGAGAACATTTCAAACAAGGCCTCAAGTAACAAGAAAGTCCCTTAACTCGTAAAGATCCTTTAAGACGAAAATACCTCCTTCGATAACAAGTTGTTGCCCACCATTTCGAAGAACAAATCATTCATAAACTAAAGGTCTTTTTGATAACATCTCTGCTCCGGGGAACAAATTCTTTTAAGAAGTAATATTATTTTATTTTTATTTTCTAGAACAATTTCTGAGTAAAAGAATACATTTGATAACCACACAAAATTTTTATTCTTAAATTATAAAATATAATAGGAATGTATTTGGTATCACTCACAAATTTTGTTGTAACATAGTATTTTTTAAGATTTTTCTTTTTCCCTCTCTTCTTCCTTTTGCTCCTCCTCTAGCCAATGGTGGCGTCTGGCAACTAAGCGGGAATAAGAAGAAAAGAAAAAAGAAAAAAAAGGAAAATTACTTATTTCGAAAAATTATCTTGAGAACGAAAGGTTATTTTTTTCTACTTCTTGTTTCTATATTTTTCAGCTATTTTTTTATTATAGGAAATAAAAAATTAATTGACGTTACTAAATGAATTTTTTTTTTTTGAGAAATAAAAGAATAGAAATTTAGAAAAATAGGAACGTTAAACAGATTCTAATTGTCAAACTCAAATTGCATATCCAACCTCATCCTACCAATAAAACAAGTGCGTATACGTAGATGCTCCAGATGATATTCGATTTGAGAAATCAAAAAGCGAGAATCCCAATTGACAATAACACCGTACGATTGCGAGCGACTGAAAAGAGGCGCAGAAAACACAAGAAAGACGACAGAATTACGTCGAGGTACCCCTTGGCGTCGGAGGGTCGAGCGAGGTCGCAACAGGAGACAGACCCCGAGATTGCGTCCTTTGTCCAAGTCCAGACCCGACTCTGCTCGGTTGCAGAGCTCCAGAAACGCCCTTCACCAGCCGGCAGCCACCGCCCAGGCGATTCCATCGCTCTGCAATTTCAAAGACGATCAAAGCTGGACTCCGGGGAAAGGTCAAAGTAGCTTCCTTCTCTTTTTTTGGTCGAAAAAGGAGCTTCCTTTTTCACTCGGCTCTTTCTTGGAAGGGCGAGGAAAGGGCCGTCAGACTCCATACGACGTCGAAGGCGCGCTTGCCTCTCGCTCGCTCACATTTCTGCAAGTGAATATTAGACAAAATTACACATTGGCCCCATTTATTGTCGTGATTTCGTCAATTCAAGTCGTTGCAGCTGGACATTACTTATCTTTACTACCTACTCTTCGGGGGAAAAGAGATGGAACTTGTAATCCACGTTCCTGTCGTTTTCGTGCCAACTCTGTAATTGGTAATTTCTGATAAACAATCTTCAACTTTGCAATAACATGATTTTTTTTTATTTAGAAAATTTGCATGACAATGTTAGTTTTTATAGCAATATCCATCTTATTCTTCTTGTACAACAATGTAAAAGAAGAAGAAGAAGAGCATAAGGTATAGATATCTCAATTAATTCATGAGTTCTAGATGTTGGACCGGAAAAAAATATCTTGACTGGAAAAAAAATACACTAGGTATCGCAAGGGTACATTACCGTCACCTCGTGTGATGGATATACTCTCATCAGTCAAAATCGCAACTTAATGTGTAATTTGAACAGGAAAGGTTAAGCCACAAAATGACGGCGTGGGAGGCGTAAATTTTTTACTTGTTAGGTTTAAATACTATTAAGAATGGTTTTGTTTCACTTTTTCCAAACACAGATACATTGTTCTTTTAAACACACACACACACATATATATATTATGAATTTAATAGACAAGCCCTATCCCACTTGTCAATTGATAATTCGGAAGTCGCGCTGGGGGCAAAGATGGTGGCGGAAAAAGATATTATGTGAGGGCTTTCGACCTTTCGGTCAGTCAAGCATTTCTGTCTAGACAGAAGGAAGAAACAACCTTTAGACGATCATCCCCCACGCGAGTCATTTCATTGTTAGATTTTATATTAATTGATATGTTTGGCTTTTTCTTGCCGATAGCTACATTTGGCTTTCTTCTAGAAAAGGAATCTTAATTTATTAAAGAAAAAAATGTGTTCTGGCATGATTAGTAATTAAGATTGCGATTTTTTTTTTTTCTTTCGGGAAAACCACTCGAAGTAAAAATAAATAAACGGACATAATTGTACGGTAGCTTTGTATAGGAATTAGGTCGATCCTTTAAGATCATTTCACACGGAAACATGAACGTGAGTAAAGATAAGTCATCTTGCACAGGATTATGGACAATTTAGCAATATCTATCATGTTCTCCCCCTTTGTATCAGAATTCAGCGCCGTAGGCCTTACACATGTTATAAGAACCACCCCGCAAACGCAACAATCAAGCAATATCTGCCGCTCTTAAAGGATTATGGAGGAGAAATGGCCCTATTCCAATGCGGTTCCCATGAGCAGCACGAAATAGGTTTCAAGGGAGAATTTCCTTGTTTTACAATACCCCAAATAAAAGAAAGAAATTAGTTGGGTGGATGCGACCAAAAGAAAAAAAGAAAAGAAAGGTTAGCACATACCGTTAGGATAATGTCATTTTACAGTGCATACTCAACTTATTTCCTACTATGAGTGATTAATAATTAATTTTTTCAGATTTGTTATTTTTTCTTAGAATAAAGTTGCTGTGTTTGTTTTCTTTGTTTAACCTCGTGAATTGACCTTCCTTAATATGTAAGCTAGAGGCACTTCACAAGTATTTATATTTCTTTCATTTGGATTCGGCTTGGCCACTGACATCTATTTCTATTCTATTATCTTTTGGCTTGTGACTCGCACGTCTTCTCCATCCCCTCATGCATTGCCAGCCTAAGTGTCAATTCCCTGGATTTCAACAAGTCGATCGAATCGCATCCCTCTTGGTGTCGTATCCGAACAAGTCTTGCTCGGGAAATTCTCATTAAGGAGCTGCACTTGACTAGTCACGGAGGGCAATCTCGTCAGATAAGTGTGGACGTATAAAATAGTAGAAGAACTATTAGGAAAAAAAGACATTACATGTGAGAGCACGCAAGTAAAGTACAGGTAAGAATTTAACTGAATCAACGCGAGTGCACAATGATATTGATGGGAGAATGGTAACAATTCGAACGATATCGAATCAATATAGCGGAATAAAATAATCTCTCCTATTGTGTAAACCTAATAGGAATCGATATAGTAGAGTAAAATAAATACTAAGCACGCGAGCACAAAATGATTTTTTACGTGGAAAACCTTCTCGATGTGAGGAGATTAAAAACCACGGGACCGGAGTCCACCCGAAATTCTTCACTATCAACAAAATTGGGTAAACAATATTCTTCTCTAGCAAATACTAGAGGTACATAACAACAAACACCTCAAGAACATAATTCTTGGTAATACACATAAACTTCACAAGAGATCAATAATAAATCTGACCAAAAACGCAGGTTTTGATCAATTCACAAAAACCTGATGGAGGCAACTTCAAACGAAAATCAAACCGTTCAGATTCGAGAAAATTGCGCTATGAACATGCTAACAAAATTTCAACTCAATCGGACCACGAATCAACTTCCGATGCCAGCTTGATATAACTCATATATTGCCAAAAACCCCAGATTTTTGCTTTCTCTTTTTCTCTTGTTACTATTTCCTTTTGCGACTATCACTTTATATATATAGTAATAAACCTTATTTTCTCATATAATTTATCATATCAGCTCAAGCCTTTTTTGGGCTTGCAACTCATTGGGCTTTCTTCACATAGGAGTGAACCCAGCTAACAAATCTCCCCCTCACGACAATGTGGAGGGATTCACCATCTTTGCTATCAATCGACAATGTTCAAGCTTCTCTCTTGATAGAGTCTTCGTCATCATATCGGAGCCATTATGATCCATATGAATTTTCTCGAGGTTCCAACAACTTTTCATCTAGAATATTTCTTATCCAATGATATCTAACATCAATATGTTTCGATCTAGAATAAAAAGATGAATTCTTACCAAGATGAATTGCGCTTTGATTATTACAAAATAGCACTACCTCTTTTGCTTGAACCCAAGTTCTTATAAGAACTTTTTCATCCATAACATCTCTTTACTAGCTTCAGTCATTGCAATAAAATCAACTTCGGTTGTAGAAAGTGCAACACACTTCTGCAATCTTGACTTCCATGACACAGCTCCACCCGCAAAAGAAATCAAATAACTAGAAGTAAATTTACGAGTATCAATATCTCATGCCAAGTCAGAATCTGTGTATCCAACTAACTTAAGTTTCTCGGTACCGAAACTGAGTTTCAAATTTGAAATTCCCCGAAGATACCTCATAATCCACTTCACTGCATTCCAGTACTCTCTGCTTGGATTTGACAAATAGCGATTAACAACGCCAACTGCGTGCGCCAAGTCTGGGCGTGTACATACCATCACATATATTAAGCTTCATACAGCTGAGGCATATGGAACACTTTCCATATCTTTCTTCTCTTTATCGTTGTAGGACTTTGCATCATATTTAACTTAAAGTGGGTAGCAAGAGGAGTATTAATCACTTTAGCCTTGTCCATGTAAAATTTCTGAATGATCTTCTCGATATATTTCTCTTGCGACAAATATAACTTCTTAGCATCTCTATCTCGAGTATTATATATATATATATATATATAATCCAGTCAAGTGGGCGGACACACCGGCCCACTCTTTTTTTAAACTTTCGGCCCCATAACATCCCTCTCCCTTGGCCCATCATATTTTCGGCCCAATTTTCTTTCTTTCTTTAAACCCACAATGTGAGCCCAAGAAGGAAAAGAAAAGGACAGTGTAAGGGCCAACCCGTGCCTTCCTCTTCTTTGCACACGCGCTGCCCCTCGTCCCCGTGGAGCACAGCGTCTGTGGCGTGAGAAAAATGACCGAAGGTTGTGAAGCAGCGTCCGTGAGCGAGAGTGGAGTGATGAGCTGTGATGTGTGCAGGCCTCGACAGCTTGGAGTCAAGTGGCTTTGTCAAAAGAGACTGAAGATAGAAGCCGATGGTTGACTCAATAGGTCGGAGCGACTCTCCTCCGAGCACCACACTTGTCTTAAGTCTCAACTATCCATTTGTCATGTAAAATGTAATCAAAAAGACCTCGATCGTAACATTTCCGACATTCTGGCATTTGGAGTTTTAAGGTCTTTTTACCAACATTAGGAGCACTAACAGACCCCTATTACATTGACCCTACGTGAGCTAGTGACATTCTAGAGAACATTCGTCTCCACCTTCTAAATGCAATCCCCTACTCAATGATGGCCCATGCTAAGAATTTCCATCTGAGGTCGTTTCCAGATGGTCATTCAACAATGAAGTGTTTCGACTCTGTTTTTCTCGTGCTGCACCCTCCCGATGATTCCCAGGCATTAATCCACTCTTGAGACTCTTGTTTGGCACTTTATTTTTATACTGCTTCTTCAGTGGGCCTGGATCTATAAAAATTGGTTGAATCTTAAGGGTAGGGTTGGGTTGGGTTTTATCATGTTCACTTCCTTCTCATCTGTAGGCTTTAATATGATGTTTCCTTAACCATATCTCAGCTCGTCTTTCTTGGACCACACCGGGAGGGTCGGGACATGTAGGACTGAGGCTGTTGAGCCTTTGGACATTGGGATTAGTTTTCGATTTTCTTTGGGCGGATTTGTCTATTGGCTTGCACGATCCACATCTCAATGAAGTGCATGTGCATTGGACTATGTGCTATGATTTGATCTTAAGTTAGGATCATCTTCATTCGCAATTTCCTAAAAGAAAAAGCTAGGTAATGTAGTTTTTGTTGCTTTGGTCTGGGGATCTCATTCCATTCATGTGGCAAGTCAAAATACGATGGTGAGTTGAGTTTCCACGTATCCCGTACAGAAAATGTTAAAGAAGTGGTGAGTTTTTAGATGAAAATTATCTAAAAAGTTATAAACCTGTTACATTTACATCAATTTGATGATAAATATTTCAATTTTGCCAATTGATTTTCTAAACTTTTTTTTATTTTAACCAATCGAATCTATCTAGCCAATTTTGACTAAAAATTACTAACTTGGATATCAACCATCCTATATAGTACAGCTAGCATTGACGTTGACAATTTTAATAATACTTTATAATTTTTCAAAAATATTATTAAGATTTTTTTTTTTTTTTACTTCTTCATTTTTTTTTTTTTTACCGTGGTCAATGAGGGTGGCAATGCTCACACCTTGATCTAGACAAGGCCATTGCAGCCATGGGCAAAGGCAACCTCTCTCGCGGCTAGTGAGGCTAGCCTCATCCATGGCTACTCGAGCTTGACCCATGGCCATGGTTGCCAAGTCTCAATCTTGCAGTTGCCATAGCCGTTCAAGCTCAAGCTCTGGATTCGCAACCACCACAACCACTCAAGCTTGACACTTGCAATCAAGCTACTCAATTAGAATTGGTTATCAGCTTTTTGAACTTGGAACTTACCATGTTTGTCCAATAACCAGTTCTGGAACATACCTTGTTTTTCTAGTCTGATTCCAAATTCTACTCGAAAACCTGTTTTCCTCTTGTTCTTTTTTCTGGTTTCATTTTTTAAGCATTATGCTTAAGTGTATCCTTAGAGTGGGTAACTCTTTTATTGCATGAAATATTTGGTATGTCAGTTCTTATCGGTTGACGTAGTAAATGAAGAGCGGGCGTGTAACCGTAGACGAGTCGCGTACGGCAGCGAGCCACCATTAGGCTCGCATATCACCTAGTTCATGAGTTATTAGGGTATTTCATGGGCCGGAGGTTCCTATATTTGTACTTTGGACGAGCTTTCTCATCATTAACAAAGAAATGACCTGGCGAAATCCTTGCAAAGAAGTGCAAAATGAAGGCATTGCAGATCCAAACTTATCGTGTAGAAGCAAGGCTTCACTTGAAGCCCATTAGGCCAGGCCCATAATGGGATCAAAATTGCGAACCGGCAGGTAAACTAGCACATGCTCACATATTATTGGAAACTATGTCAGTAGGCAATGATTGGCTCACTCACACGAGCAATCACCTCAAGTTCTATAGTTAGCATGTTAAACGAGACATTATGTACAAATAAATGCTGAAGAGCAAGTTTGGTACATAAAATAATATGTTGCCTTGATTAGAGTCAAGATAAGGTATGTGATTTGTTTATAATAAGACCGAACATAATAGTCCCATAATCATGTATATATGAAAGATGCCGGATGCGAGCACTTAATTAAGCGCTATAAAAAACAAGCTGATATAGTACTCGAGCTAAACATGAGTACGTGAGAAGCACGTGACTATATTTAGGCTAAGATCCGTATAATGAATATATTTAATAAATGATATACACTCTTATAGAAAGAGAAATCCACTATAGCATGTAATTCATACTACATGCGCATTATACAACTGACAAGGGAAGCTGAGCAAAATTATCCATATTTACTGATAAAAAAAAAAACTTATTACTCTTATCACAAGTGCGTGCCCGTATACACTCGTATTTATATCGCATAGAGACAAAATCCATCATTTTCAAGGCTCTCGGGATCGGGGCAAAACGGCCACTGCTGTAGAGCAGGCCTGTAACAGGGATTGTTCCAGAGTTCATTAACCATGTTGAAAGTGCACTCCGCAGCAGCGAAATTGGGATCAGACCACGTGCGTTGGAATTTCCTGTTGAACTTTCATTGCAGGTGATAGCTGAGTCGTGCGAGGTCAAGGGATTGTCATGATCATCCCTGTTAGTCAAAGCCAAAGTTGAAAGATCATGACCAGCTCCAACTCTAGCACCAGCATTAATCAATGGGCTATTCTCCAAATCCTTCAACCTCTCGCACAAATGGTTGAAGACAACCTGTAACTTCATGATCATGGAGGCGCATTCTTCTTTTGTCTTGCAAGAATCAGTCACTTTCTTGGTCCAGTCCAGCCACTCTTTTGGAATCACTTGCTGCTTCAAGTCGTACTTTTCAATGAGGTAACTCGAGAATAATTCTTTGACCGAGGGACTGCTGAAATGGCAGACCTTGCCCTCGGGGTTGACCGCCATGGTGGTGGCGGGAGCTCCAGTAAGCAAGGTAGATTTTTTGGCTTTATCGACGACGTTGTCGCTCCACGTCTTGTGCATCTTCTGATGCTTCCGCAGGTCTCCAATACAGTCAGCTCCTTTTCGTAGGGTCAAAACCTTTTTCGGTGGAAAGGGAGAGGGAGAGGGAGTGGGAGGGCTGGAGGCTTTCTTGGTTTTCTTAGAGAGAGAGAGAGAAGATGAACCTGCATGCATGGCGCTTGAGTTTAGAGAGAGAGAGAGAGAGAGAGAGAGAGAGAGAGAGAGAATGGGTTGGAGGTACGGAGAGGGTGAAGCCAGCCATTTGTAGATGTACTTCAACGCCATCGTCCCGCCATCCGACGAGCAAGACAAGTCTCATGAACTTACTTCTTATTTAGGACTAGAGCCACTATCCTTCACTCTACCAGCTCTCTCTCTCCGTTTTTGAGTCCAAAACTAGGAGTCTCCCACGTGCTGATCCACTATGAACTTTCTATAGTGTCATTAGCGCTATAATAAAATGAGTATGTTAGCGACTTTCAGCACGAAAGAACGAGTGAACTTTTCTAAACTAAGGAGGCTCGCTAATAGTATTATAGAGGTACCAGTCCATTCATTTTACTATTGGCGGATTCTCCTTTTATTATATAAGAGACAGATTTTTCACTTCCTTTTTTTTTTCTTAAAGTCACAATCGTCGCACGACCGCCGCACGATCGCCGCACGACCACCGCACGATCGCCGCACGACCATGTGAATACAGTCGCATGATCGCTGGTAGTGTGTCTGACTCCACAAGCTCCGATGAGTTCAATATGGATGGCCTCCTTAATTTCTCTGATGATTGCATCAATAATGGTAACCACTTGGAAAACTCGATCGTCTACGGAGGATATAATCTTGATAACTTTGGTGAACTTGAAGATTTGGTCGATATTGATATAGGTGACTTTTGAATACACGTGTTAGGTCTTGTGAAGTAGAGGATATACGTTCGCTTGTGCAATTCTGCTTCACAAGACCTAACACGTGTTTTCATGACTTAAATGCACTTTTTGCAAGTTTTAGGACTGAAATACAATTTCGTGACAAGTTCTAGGACTTCTGGAACACTTATCCCAAAAAAAAAAAAAAAAAAAAAAAAAAACTTATTACTCTTATCACAAGCGCGCGCCCGTATACACTCATATTTATATCGCATAGAGACCAAATCCATCATTTTCAAGGCCGTTAGGATGGGGACAAAACGACCATTGTTGCAAAGCAGGCCTGTAATAAGGATCGTTCCAGAGTTCATTAACCATGTTGAAAGTGCACTCCGCAGCAGCGAAATTAGGATCGGACCACGTGGGTTTGGAATTTCCTACTGAACTTTCACCGCATGTGATGGCTGAGTCGCGTGAGGTCAAGGGATTGTCGTGATCATCCCTATCAATCAAAGCCAAAGTTGAAAGATCACGACCAGCTCCAACCCTAGCACCGGCGTTAACCGATGGGCTGTTCTCTAAATCCTTCAACCTCTCGCACAGACGGTTGAGGACAACTTGTAACTTCATGATCATGGAGGTGCATTCTTCTTTCGTCTTGCAAGAATCGATCACTTTCTTGGCCCAATCCAGCCACTCTTTTGGAATCACTTGCTGCTTCAGGTCGTACTTTTCAATGAGGTAACTCGATAATAGTTCTTCAACCAAGGGACTGCTGAAATGGCAGACCTTGCCCTCAGGGTTGACTACCATGGCGGCGGTGGGAGCTCCAGTGAGCAAGGTAAATTTTTTGGCTTTATCAACGATGCTGTTGGTCCACGTCTTGTGCGTCTTTTGGCGCTTCCGTGGGTCTCCAATATAGTCAGCTCCTTTTCGTTGGGTCAAAACCTTTTTCGGTGGAAAGGGAGAGGGAGAGGGAGTGGGAGGGTTGCAGGCTTTCTTGGTTTTCTCAGAGAGAGAGAAGATGAACCTGCATGCATGGCACTTGAGTTTTAGAGAGAGAGAGAGAGAGAGAGAGAGAGAGAGAGAGAGAGAATGGGTTGGAGGTACGGAAAGGGTGAAGCCGGCCATTTATAGATGTACTCCGATGCCATCGTCCCGCCATTCGACGAGTAGGACAATTCTCATGAACTTACTTCTTATTTAGGACTAGAGCCACTATCCTTCACTCTACCAGCTCTCTCTCTCTCTCCGTTTTTGAGTCCAAAACTAGGAGTCTCCCACGTGCTGATCCATTATGAACTTTCTATAATGTCATTAGCGCTATAATAAAATGAGTATGTTAGCGACTCTCAGCACGAAAAAACAAGTGAACTTTTCTAAACTAAGGAGGCTTGCTAACAGTATTATAGAGGTACCAGTCCATTCGTTTTACTCTTGGTGGATTCTCCTTTTCTTATTTAAGAGACAGATTTTTCACCTCCTTTTTTTTTTCTTAAAGTCACGATCGCTGCACGACCGCTGCACGATCGCCGCACGACCACCGCACGATCGCGCACGACAATGTGAATACTGTCGCATGACCGCCGGTAGTGTGTCTGACCCCACAAGCTCCGGTGAGTTCAATATGGATGACCTCCTTAATTTCTCTGATGATTGCATCAATGATGGTAACCACTTGGAAAACTCGATCGTCTACGGAGGATATAATCTTGATAACTTTGGTGAACTTGAAGATTTGGTCGATATTGATATAGGTGACTTTTGAATACACGTGTTAGGTCTTGTGAAGCAGATGATATACGTTTTCCTGTGCAATTATGCTTCACAAGACCTAACACGTGTTTTCAAAAGTCACCTATATCAATATCGACCAAATCTTCAAGTTCACCAAAGTCGTCGGGATTATATCCTCCGTGATCGAGTTTTCCGAGTGGTCACCATCACTGATGCAATTGTCAGAGAAATTAAGGAGGTCATCCATAATGAATTCACCGGAGCTTGTGGGGTCGGATGCACTATTGGCAGTCGTGCGACCGTATTCACATGGTCGTGCGGCGATCGTGCGGCAGTCGTGCGACGATCGTGACTTTAAGAAAAAAAAATAAAGTGAAAAATCTGTCTCTTAAATAAGAAAAGGAGAATCCGCCAAGAGTAAAACGAATGGATTGGTACCTCTATAGTACTATTAGCAAGCCTCCTTAGTTTAGAAAAGTTCAATCGTTCTTTCGTGCTGAAAGTTGCTAACATACTCATTTTATTATAATGCTGATGACACTATAAAAAGTTCATAGTGGATCAGCACGTAGGAGACTCCTAGTTTAAGACTCAAAAACGGAGAGAGAGAGCTGGTAGAGTGAAGGATAGTGGCTCTAGTCCTAAATAAGAAGTAAGTTCATGAGACTTGTCCTGTTCGTCGGATGGCGGGACGATAGCGTCGGAGTACATCTATAAATGGCCGGCTTCACCCTCTCCGTACCTCCAACCCATTCTCTCTCTCTCTCTCTGAAACTCAAGTGCCATGCACGCAGGTTCATCTTCTCTCTCTTTGAGAAAACCAAGAAAGCCTACAGCCCTCCCAATCCCTCTCCCTCTCCCTTTCCATCGAAAAAGGTTTTGACTCGGCGAAAAGGAGTTGACTATATTGAAGACTTGCGGAAGCGCCAAAGGACGCACAAGACATGGAGCAACAGCATCGTCGATAAAGGCAAAAAATTTACCTTGCTCACTGGAGCTCTTGCTGCCGCCATGGCGGTCAACCCCGAGGGCAAAGTCTGCCATTTCGGCAGTCCCTCGGTCGAAGAACTATTCTCGAGTTACCTCATTGAAAAGTACGACTTGAAGCAGCAAGTGATTCCAAAAGAGTGGCTGGACTGGGCCAAGAAAGTGACCGATTCTTGCAAGACGAAAGAAGAATGCACCTCCATGATCATGAAGTTACAGGTTGTCCTCAACCGTCTGTGCGAGAGGTTGAAGGATTTGGAGAACAGCCCATCAGTTAACGTCGGTGCTGGTCAAGGGTCTGGAGTTGGAGCTAGTCATGATCTTTCAACTTTGGCTTTGACTTACAGGGATGATCACGACAATCCCTTGACCTCCCACGACTCAGCCATCACTTGCGGTGAAAGTTCAGCAAGAAATTCCAACCCACGTGGTCCAATCCCAATTTCGTTGTTGCGGAGTGCACTTTCAACATAGTTAATGAACTCTGGAACAATCCCTGTTACGGACCTGCTCTGCAGCAGTGGTCATTTTGCCCCATCCTAAGGGCCTTGAAAATGATGGATTTGGTCTCTATGCGATATAAATACGAGTGTATACGGGCGCACGACTGTTGCACGATTGCTGCACGATTGCCGCACAATTGTTGTACGACCATCGCATGGCCGTCGCATGACCATCGCAAGACCGCCGCACGACGACCACACGATCGCCGATTGTTGTCCCCGCCCACTACCGCAGGATTGCCACCCACAGCCCACCGGCCATAGGAGGGGGCGGTGGTCGGTGAGCTGTGGGCAACGATCGGCAGCGACAGTTGGCGGTCGTGCGGCGGTAGGCGGCGATCATGCAACGATCGGCGAAGGTAGGCTGAGGACGGACTCCGTAAGCAATAAGTAAAAGTATCATCAATAAGGAATCTAACCCATGGATGTCTTAAACATAAACGTAAAAGCCAAATGCATTAGAAGAATTAAACATAACTGTTTAAAACAAAAATTAACATGAAATCTAATGAGATTATTATGATGAGATGGGTACTCTATGAAAATCTTTGCAGGCAATTTGCTCAGCGGAGTAAAAGGGAGATGTTGATGTACATGTTAAGAGACGAAAGGGAAGAGCCCAGGTCGAGCCTGTGCTAGGGCAGCATTCCTGCGGGCATCATTAATAAGATGGCCATAAGGAGGGCGAGAATAGTGGGCACAACAAACGTGAGAAAGCGGCCGATGATCAGCTTGTGCTGGCGGGACCGTGGAGGTGTGGCCATCTAGGGTGCTTAAGCGTCTTCGGCACGGGGTGGGACTGGGGGCGCTCGGCTTCCATTTGGTTTCAATGCAAGCACTGAGAGGGGAAGAGAGAGAGAGAGAGAGAGAGAGAGAGAGAGAGAGAGAGAGCACTCAAGTAAGTTTACATAAATATTGCAAGTGGAAGATGGGGGGAGTGAGAGAGCTAGATGACGAATTTATAAAGAGGCGAGAATATAAAGAGGCGAGAATGAGAGGACTACGGGATGTTTCGGGTGGGACCGGGGGGCGCTCGGCTTCCATTTGGTTTAAATGCAATTACCGAGAGTCCTCGAAAAATCAAAGCCGGGCGACAACAATATAGCCTTGGTAATGGAAAGAGTGAAGAGAATAAAGATCCTCTCCCACTTGAGTGGGGACGTCACTCATGTAAGACATAAAAAATTAATATGCGGAAGCCAGGATCAATTGAAGACAAACCTCCAGCCATTGTTCTTATCCGTGTTTGTCAGAAAAACCTGAAATCAAATAAAATTGGGGACACGCTACTACCCAATTCACTCTCGTACTAATGGTGTATTCTAAATGAGAGAGTTTGAGTTAGACCTTGTCATCATCTGTCAGAAATGAACATACGTTCCTATTTATACATCGTCTCCCATCAAGACGGGGGGTTGTCACGAAAGGGTACGAAGCGTGGAGTCGAATAGTCACAACTTTAAGAGAAAATTTGGGTCTAAAATGTGGGATCACAAAAAATAAATAACAACTCAACCAATCATAATTCACAGATATAAATGTGTAAAGTGGCTTCTCTTGCATCGTAAGGAAGGGGGTAAATTATTTTTCGAAGTCGTGTATCTTAATACAACTGTCGCCAAACATCAAGTTACCTTCTGCAAAAGTAAAAATAAAAGCACTGTGGAGAATAAAAGAGTAATGCGGTTTCTTGACAAGCTTGTAAGGAGGTTTCTTTGTTGCACTGATTTTCATTACTTATACGAATTGGGGAAATTTTTTACTGATGTATTTTGGTATTTGGAACACTGAAAGTAAGACTGTTCTTGATAGCACTGAAACCTAACGAGGTAAAGAATGAGGTTTCCCGCATTATCTTTGTAAATGCTTAATTTTGTCCATCCAAGTTAATGATCAAGTTGCAATTTTGACCGATGTCAGTATAGATGACACATGAGGTGATGGTATTATACTTTAGTAGCAACATTTAATGTTTTTTTTTCCCAATTCAACAACCTAATTCTTGGACCCAAAAAAATCAAGCAATTGCATAATGCTACGAGACCGCATCAAGGATTTTTGCCCCACAAAGCACCATCCTTGGATCAAAAAAATCATTTTTTTTATCCCACAACAATTGAATACATCTTGTCCTTATCTTTTTAGGGTTATCTCAGACTCTGAATCAATTCTTATAATTTTACTTGTCTCAATTCCTATCTCATTAACTTCATTTCATGGCTCCTCCTGATGTCTATGAACGGTGCTTGAACGAAATCTTATCCTTAAATCATGAAAAGATGTCCACGCCCTTTTCAAAGGAAGCCTTCATCGACACAGAAATGAAAGTTTACTATGTTCCAATCAGCTCCTATGTACGATTATTCTATTATCATTAATCAGTTTAATTTGCGCAAATTTTAAGTTCTAGGTGAGAAATCTTTCGAATTCTATCAACCTACGAACTCCCAATAGGAAAAATATACATGACCTCATATAATTTCTACATTTTTTCATTAACATAAAAGCATAGCATGATTTGAACCATCATACAAAAAACAATCATGCAACAACTACAATTAAAATTGCAATTCAACATGTAACGGAAAAATAAGGATTTAATACCATTATTCGAATTTTCTTGGAATAAGAAAAGGTTTGCTACTCCATATACATTAAACTATATATGTGTTATCATCAAACCAAGCTCTACACAGTATATATGATATAATTTTCATATAGGCTAACTACTGTATTTCGAAAACCATAAGAAAATACAAGTTACAAATGATTAAAATATGCATTTATACCCTTAAAATACACGTACTTAGGGTTTCGTACACAATTTTATACATTTATAAAACTCAAAATTTTAAAATAATTATATCACAGCATAGAGCACATCCATACGAATCAAACGCCGCTAACCATGCTCCAATTAGACGTCACATGCGCCCACATGTGCCACCTGAGTGTGCAGTGCTTGTGGTACATGCGCTAGCGAGCCAAACAGCTCCTAGCCGGTTCAACCCGTTGATCGGTCAACAATTGAGTCGGGTCCCGGGTTAACCTCGGGTCGGGTCGCCGATCGGCAATTGGCCAGCCAACTGCTGTCGATGTTGACGTCATCCAACGGTTAGCGACCATTGGATGATGTTGTGGATGACATCATAGTGATGTCAGCACGCGTCAATTTGCTGACGCATGCGTGCTGCGCACGCACTGGCATGCCTAGCGTGTTAGGTGCGTGGCTCCCACACGCAGTGGCTTCTGGCCGCATGTGTGGCTGTGTTCGGCGTCCTCCGGAGGTGATCGACCCATTAACGGACTCGTCTCGATGAGTACTTTCATTTTGTATATTTAAAAATTTATTTGGCAAACAAAATATTTCAAAAAATTGCCAAAACCATACGAGTGTACGCAATCCCAAATCCGTTCTTTGCTTTGATTCATTTTTTATAATTCAGATTGCAATTCCAAGTAGTAAACATCCAAACAATGTAGATTTCATTCTCTTGATCTCGATATCAAGTGGTAGACAAGAAAATTCAATGAAAACAAGGCAGAAATCACGACCGAGCTCTGATATCAATGTTGGATGAAAGTAGGTGCAAGATGACTTACTTGATTCCAATGCGCAGTCAATAATTTACCTCGGAACAATTGTTGAATTGCGGATGATACACGAATAATATTACCTCACGTTGGTCTAAATGTAATTACAAGGAAAACATCCGATTTTCACAACATAAATGCCAATTGTTCTTGTAAAGAATAAATAGAACGCCTTCTTTTCTTTGATGGAAATGGGACAAAAAAATGGAGAGGAATTTCTAAGTGTATGTTCTGCCAATCACACCAACGGTTGTCTTCAAAAGTCTTTTATATGACTCTCTCACACCCTTTCAAAATGGTATTTTTCCATCACAGCATATTAAGATGAAATTGTGCATTCTAATCGCACCTCATCATGGACATACTAATTAAGGACAACAGTAGCGGTGCTTGGACGTGCGAAGAGGAAAAAGGAAAGGTAGTGAACATCGTGATGGCCTATGAAGCACGGACACGTTGTCCATGCTTCCGTGTCGTGTCCGACACATGTTGGAGCGTGTCGGACATGTCGACACGTCGGACACACTCGGACACGGTCGGACACGCGGTCAACTTTTCTCGACACGCGTGTCGACGCATGTCCGGAAGATTGATAGAGGGTGGAGGCGAGGGAGGGCGAAGGAGCAGAGGCCGCGAGCACCAGCAAGATGAAGCCATGAACGGACCACCACGACGGCGAGAGACGGCTAGAGAAAGAGCCGAACAGAGAGAAAGAAGAGAGAAGGCAAACTCCTGCCGGTGAGATGTAGCCACGAATGGGCCACCGCGACAGCGAGAGACGGCCAGAGAGAGCGGCGAGGGCCGCCACTGTTGCGATGGATCGGCGACGAAAGGAAGAGGAGAGGAGGGAAGGGGGTCGTGCGACGAGCGGCAAGGAGGAATAGGAAAAGGAGGGCTCGGCTCGCTAGGTTTTTCATAAAGAAACCCAAAAAAATAAGAAGGAGATCTAATGGCGTGAGGGGGAGGAGAAGTGACAGCTTACCTGTCATTGTCAAATGGTGGGAGGAGGGAAAAAATTGAAAAAAATTTGGGGTGGAGGGAAAAGGACGAACGAAAGAGGGGATGGAGTTTGGGGATTGTTTTTTAACCGGAAATTAAATCAATGAAATTAAAAAATAATTTCGAAAATTAAAAGTATTAAATTTTAAATAATGATAAATTTTGATCATGGTAGAAAATTATAGATTTATTTAAATAAATTGATTCTAATTTTTTTATTAATTATTAGTTTCATCAATAACTTTTGTTAAAATTAAAAAAATGTTCCTCATTAACTATAAATATATCTTTTGAATTTCAAATGAATTGATTTGTTAATATTATTAGTGCAAATTTATTATAGTCTCTTTTTTTAATTAATTAATTATTTATGAATTTGAATCAAATTAATAAAAAATAAAAATATTTATTTAATATACAACGTGTCGCAACGTGTCGGAATTCTCTATTTTTTAGAAATAACGTGTCGACGTATCGTGTCGTGTTGTCGCGTGTCGCGTGTCGGTGCTACATAGGCGATGGCAATAAACACAGTGAAAATCTGTTTGTTTCTCTTTTGTAATTTTTAATTTTTTATAGTAACATTTTTCAGATCTAGTTTTGAAGGAAAAAAGAAGAAGTAGTTGCTTAATTCGGAAAAGTGTTTTCACTTCTCTAATTTAATACATTAATTTTTCGTTGACCAAAATATATTTTCGGTTGATTAATTATTTTCAACCAACCAAATGGATAAAGATTTGGAAAATTAATTTTTGAAAAACACCTTTACTCAAGTAAGAGCACCATTTTTTAGTAACTCTTTTTTTCAAACAAATCAGATGTTGAAAAATGATAAAAATATTTTATTGTAAATTTATTTTGTGAAACAATCGGAGCCCAAGAGGAAAAAAAAAAAGAAAGCAGAAGAAAATGGGAGTTTTGTTGTGTCATTCGCAAACAAACTACCTAGTCTTTTGGCCTCTCGATAGAGAGCTAACAAAACCATAGTGCAGACCCTCCTACCAGTCCATCATTCACAACGAACTCAGCTCAATCAAACCCAAACCCTAGAATGGCCTTACGGACCAAGGGCTCTTTCGTCTCCATTGACAGAATCAGGTACTAGGACAAGCCCTCCCTGCGATTCAAACCGACCCATTTGTAGTTCTGCGCGCAGCTGGGCAAGCCAGAGCTCCACCGTGGCCAGGGCAGACCCTCCTCGCAGAACTGAATGGAGCGAGCCTCGGGTCTGAGCCCATGATCGGATTATCGCTGCCAGCGGCCTCCTCCAAAAACCTATCCAGCTTGAACTCTTCCAGGTCGGCCCAAACCGCCTCGTCATGGGTTATGGCCCACGTGTTTACCATGGCCGTGGTCTTGGCCAGGACGAAGTAGCCGCCTGATGTGGGTGTCATGGATGGCGAGCCTGGGCCAGGACTGGAGCAGACCCGGCGGGCGCATCCTTAGGGTTTCCTTGACGATGGCCCGAAGGTACCATAGTTTCGGGAGGTCAGAGTCCTCGACAGGCCTGGCTGAGCCGAGGGCGGTGTTGATCACGGACCAGGCTTTGGCTTGGATGTCTGGGTGGAGGATCATCCTGGCGAGAATCCACTCCAGGAGGACGGCCACGGTGACGGTGCCTCTGAAGATCATTTCCTGATCGAAGCAAGACCAGAAAAAAGATTTCACCTTTTCGCTTTCATCAAAACGGAGAACACACCTTACAATGCTCCATATGAGATCGCCGACAGGAAATAACAAGCAAGCAGAAGGAACATGACGCAACCGATAAACGAGATGGATAAGGAATGCGAATAAGATAAAAAGGGATGATGGGAAAGATACTCAGATTCTGGACATCTTGGGATGCCCCAAAAGAACGGAAGAAATGCAATATGCAGCATCAATATACACTCCAAGCATCCATCTACAATGAAATCAAAGAAACAAAGAGGCTCAACAGTACAAACTACAAAGCATTCCGCATGAAAAGATTAAACCCAAATTGAGTTTTCCATCGACTATAGATTCAACCCATCTTCCGATCCATCTTTCTCAGGGGCATAACTCATAACTACATTCTGCAACCTCTCTTCTTTGAAGCCAAATATAAGCATCCATTGCTACTTGGGCCAATCCGGGCCTCACCAGAACAGATAAAAACAAAGCATTTTCTTCCATATCTTACCCAAGAACTAATTAATTGCAATTTGACTGAGTTTGACGTGAACCCATTTAACCAAAATTCCAGAAGGCAACCAATTCATTTGCTTACCAAAACTTCTTCCAGAACGATCAAAGTATTGCACTCAGCTCTACTTGGCAAACGCCACCATCATTAACCAGGATCTACTCCTTAACCAGACGGAAAACGCAATGTCCTTCCAAATCTGTTCCGAATCTCCATTGAAGTTGAAGGGGTTAAACCATCCAAATCAAGAATGACAAGATCGGCAAAGTTAGCCATATACAAGAATCAATTACCAAAAAACAAACAGGAAAATTGTTCGAGCTGGGGATTGGAACTGGAGGGGGTTGGTGCAAAACGCAGTCCCCACCTGCCTTCATAAAGGAGTGCAATAGACAATGGCGGCCATGAGGAAGACGATCAAGGATCGACAAATGGGATGGCAGATTTGCCGCGCTAAGGGAAGTGTTGGAAGTGGTGGGTGGAGATGGAACAGCTTGTTTTTAAAGATTTTCAATCCTATCTTAGGTGCACCAAACATATAATGGATATTCTACTATCCTTTCTAATCTTACTTTATTGTATGGCATCCCAATGCAAATTTGGACAATTAAACAAGCCTAAGGTGTTGTCTTTATACGGGTTATGTGTTCCTATGGGAATTTGGTTGTCAACTATATTTGCCATACTTGAGGAATCTGCTTAAGTCTCCACTGGGAGAATAAGCTGGAGGTTGCTTGATTTTGATATTAAGGCAAGTCACCAAATATAGAAATACACCATAATCTGATTCAATTGATTAATTAGGCTACTCGGGTTGTGCTTGTTAGTAGAAAGAAAGGCACGAACAGTCTCTGAATTTTGGTTGAATGTGCAATATTATTCTCAAACTTTTAATCTATTTAGTGTGACCTTTAAACCTTGATTTAGTGTGGGATGTTATCCTAGACATTTCAATTTATTTGGTGTGGTCCCCAAACCACGAGTAAATGTTCAATATAACCCCTAAACTATATAAAGAAATTCAAAAGTTTAAGAATCACATTGAATATTAAACTAAATTTTATGGGCTAAATTAAATAAATTAAAAGTTCAAAAATAATATCATGCATTGGATCAAAATTCAAAGACCGCATTGAACAAATTAAAAGTTAAAAAATGATACTACATATTAGACCAAAATTGGAGAATTATTTATCTTTTTTCCTTAGAAGAACTATTTGACGAGCCCAACCAGACCAACAGGATGCGTGGATATTGTATTTGCAGCCTTCAGCCATCAAGGGCGCTCTAGATTCAAGATCTACACGGCCGAATCCCCGGGATCTGCAGTGGATAACAGCATAATGTTAAGCAAATGACTGCTGCAATAACTGAATGCGCCAGAACTTAGAATGTGGTCATCCCAGCTCGGCAAAAAGTGCCAGTCAATGGTCGCTTGAACCCAAGTGATGTCAAAGCGATTGGCCACTTCGCTTCACTATGCGGCTCATTTGTTTCAAGTCAAATTAACTGCATTTCAGATAGAACTAGTCCGAAAAATCCAAATATTTTTCCCTTTTGTTTTGCCTAAAATTGGAATTTTTAACATTACACCCAGTCAACAACTTGGTACGGGTTTCTCCCGTCACCCAAACTGAACAGAGTACTTCTACCAGTTTCCAGACCCTGAAATTGAATCTTCTGACCCGACCAGAAAAATTCTTTCGTCGAGTGGCAAACCTAAACTACCAGTTTGAGTCACAGTTAGGTAAGGTCAGATTTCCTAGCCATGCTAGTAAATTTGACACCATGAGCTACAACAGCATTTACAGGTGACTCCACTCGAGTATTCGTTGGTTTTTTCCTTTTTGTCAGAGAGTATTCAGTAGATTAAACAAATTCATCTGCTTCATATTAGCTCCCAATTCGCTTTTTCATGCATTAAATCATCATTTTCTACATAATTCAGGAAGCAACTCCACACAATTGGAGTAATGAGATAGCAATAACAATGCCTCAACGCAAAACGCTAAAAGCTCCGCATAGTTTTACCTCGATTCCACGAGGGCTATTCTGTTGTGAGAAATAAAGTTAACCATCAGACTAGCATATCAGGTACATCTTGTATATGGTCCAAAATAGAACTTTGAATATCGTAAAGACAAATCTAGACTAAAAAGCAATATAACATTGAGGAGTCATGAAAACCTGAATGGCTTGCCCAGGATGCCTGACAACCACCATTTGAAATTTCCCTTGCATCTGTCGTAAGAAGTCTGTTATGAAAACAATTGAAAACCCATCAACATATACTGTAATGGGATTGAGCAGACTAAACAACCGGATCAGGTCTATCAGGTCTAAGCAGAGAGAATATTCAACAAATTATCTTAATTTGAGGAAAAAGCCTACATAGTCCAATCTAATTATGTAGTAGATTAAAGATTCATGTCTCCAGGGTGCATTGCACTTATGGACATTTAATCAGGCTGACAGCACAGTCATAGGTGTATATGGGCCATCAAAAGTTAGTAAATAAAGCTGCAAATGACAAAAAGCAATATAAAGAAAAATCCTGCCCAGTTATTAAGCTCACACTGTCAAAGCAAGAATTATTCAATCAGTCTATTCTGCTCGGAGAAAGGACACAACACTCTAAGAAGCCTTAAAATGATAAGAACAAATGCAAAGCTACTCCTACATGAGTCTCAGGAGCTGCGCCTATTGATATCTATCATCAATAATACACTTGCTGAACAGTAATAAATTCATCGCATTTCATGATTTGTATATACTTCGTTGGTTATTTTCTTGATACCTCGATACTCAATACAAATTCCAAGAAAAACATCAAGAATATAGTGAACTTAGAAACAATAATAACAAGAGAGTTTGTCCACTGAGTACTGTTTCATAGAAGTAAAGATACAGATATGTAAGCCGTGATAGACATGAATATTACAAACAACTTCATCAGAAATGTATTAAAACTAACGTATCTAGTCTAATAGTTCCCACTAAAGCAACAGTTTCAGGACCAGGCATGTTAAATTTTTTTTCTGAGAGGCTTCATACCTGCAACAGAATTGACATCCTCACCAAAAGATTTTACAACAATAAACTTTGCTACAGGAGCAATGCCAGCTTATGAAAATTGATAAGGTAAAGTAAACAAGGAGCAGCTTCATGAGACAAAATTTGACAAGATAATAAATTGCAAGACAAAGGACAAGAGTTTAGGGCTAAACATATCTATGAAATTAGAGCCACAGATTTAAACTGGAAAATCAAAAAAAAATTTCACAATCCAGCTGCATAATTGTCATCAATATCATGTTACATAATGACTTTTTACTCATTTTATAAGTTTCACATAGTTTTGCAGAAAGCAGTATATAAACAACTTGACCAGAATATTCACCAAAAAAAACAACTTGACCAGAATAAGGAAGGGCAGAATGTGTCTTGTTCAACGTCTCCTCCGCATTGGCAAGAACAAACTGATACATGGTGATGATGTATTTCCTAGAGATGCAACAATTGAGTGCTGAACCCCGATTAGAAATGACCACGCTCATGCAGTACCTAGAGATGTAACATCCACGTGCCAAATCCTACTCTGGTTAGATCAAGGTTCTAAAGAACTGGTTCCGACTTCAGAAGTTGTCAAACACGCTGTGTCCTGTGTAAAGTTGATTTTCATACCTGTAGATGTTTCAAATAGATGTGAACCATTCACGATCCTCAGTTTGAAGTATAATAATGGATGAGGGGCTACAACTGTCCCATGCTAACCACCCAACTCCATAAAGGACTTTATGTTTTCTGCATCATCCTTGGACTGGGGATACTTTTGTGGTTTGAAGAGCTTCCACAGTCCCACTGGATGCTGCTTCTCAGCTTTGTCTGCTTCACATCTGAAAATCTTTTCGCACTCTGGATATGGCTTGACATATAAGTTAAAAAATTTAAGCGTGCTAGGCTTTATCAAATTTTGCAAGCCTACTGGATCGCCGAGTCCCCCAATGGATCTTAAGTACTTGATCACATTGTATCGAGGAAGGATTTGTTTTTCAAAATTCACACCTAAAAACTCAGGCACCTCGACTAGACACTCCACTTCATAGTTCATATCTCTCAACAAGAAATCAATCTTCCTCTCAATCTCCCCTATCTGATATACAATCAACCTCGGCTCTTTCCACAACACTTTGAAAGCATCTCTGCGAATCAAACCATGCCTGCACAAGCAGTCAAGTCTCAATTTCACTTCGAACCCAGCTTTGAATTCACCTCCCCTTAAAATCTTTTCTTTAATCGTCTCTCGGCATTTTAAAGTCCGTAGCAGTTCCAAGCAACGCGAGAGTTCCCCAAGTTCCATACCAAGAACTCTGGGCTCTCTAAGAATCTCGTCCCGAGCCACACTTTTATCAAAACCTAAATGCCTAAACTCAAGAATCAGTGGCTTCAATCGACCCTCCACACTCAATCCCAAAATGCCAGGAAAAGTGCAAAACACGCTGTCCACCGCAGCTTTTGGTATGCCAATTCCCTCCAAGAACTCGACTTTCCCCGAAATTTCACTCTCCCCCATTGCAATAACTCCAGGAAACTCCTCCACTATCCTGCAATAAGTGTAATCCCGAACTCCTAAACCCTTCAACACCTTGAATAGACTACCGAACCTCTCCGGACCGACATTGAATTTCCTAGAAAACTGGAGGGTACTTATAATGCCAGCAGGGGAAACACCAAGAAAGCCAAACTCCCGAAACACCACCTCCCATTTCCTCAGGAACTCATGTTCCAAAACCCCGGGACACCGACCCATCACGGAGACCACCAATTCATTGGGCATCTTGAGCGAGGACAAAATGCTCAGTGATCTTTCGGTGTCGTGCAAGCTGGCATCGAGCAAGAACCGGTTCTTCGCGAGGAAATCAGGCGACTGGGACGGAGAAAGGCCGTACCTTTGGAAGAGACTCGCCAGGGAGGCCTGCTTCCCGCGCTGGGACGGCGAAAGGAATCGTGGGTTCGGGCCGGAGGAGTCGCCGCCGACTCTTCCGGAGAAACAGTGGCGCCCCGTTTGGCGAAACGCCAGCAATTGCAGCCGCGGCCTCATCTGGTCAAAAGAGGATGATGGGGCTCCGTTTTCTTCTAGTCTGAGCTCGCTTTGCGCGATGATGGCCTGCTGCAGGTTCAGGTGTACGTGGGTACCGAGCTCCCGGCGGCGCTCTCCGCCGCGAACCGCCGCCTCGATTTCGTCGCCGCCGTTCAAGATGCGCAGCGAGCTCAATTGAGAAGCTACAGTGTTTTTAAAATTCTTTTAACTGAAAATTCTATTTTTTATTACTATTGTAATGGAGTCCCTATATTTTTAACTTTTTTTTTAATTAAAGCCTACTATTTACACAAAATGTCCAATCAAATCCATCTTACAAGGAATTCGTCCAAATCCAACTCCAATAGAGGAGACCCAGGACATCAACTTGGGCAATTGTTCCCGGAGTAAGTAGATTCTAGATTTGAAATTTGGAATTTATTATATTAAAATTGACTCTCAGTTTTTTGAATTTTAGATCTATCATATTTGCCTGGGAACTTATCATTTTTTTCTTGATCTAATTTCATGGTTTATCCAAGAACTCATTATTTCTTTTGTTCCTTTACTTTGTTTCGTGTTTTATGGTAAAATAAATGAGTAATAAAATGGTTCAAAGTAAAATACGAAAGGGGCAAGCAAGTGAAGGCAAGTTAGGAACAAGCGAGGGCAAGCTGCAAGTGAGCAAAGAGAGGATTGGTGGAGGAAGAGAGTTATGAATCATCTGAGTGAAGTTAAAAGAAGCAAAGAAATAGGGAGAAGAGAAAAAGATGTCAAAAGAAAAGTTATGGCTTTTAAGCTTTATTAAATTGATAATCGGTTTAAGGTGATTTTTCACTTGAAACCAAGAATCAAATTAATTCTCACTAATTCCAAAAATTTGGAACTAAAAATTGAATCGATTTTCAAGAGGAACCAAACTCGGATCAATTTTCAAGGTGATCTAGTTCGGGTGTGCAACCTTAATGCCAATCATGAATAAAGGAAAGTGGAAGCATCAAAGACAAATAAAACAAAGTTAATCCAATCATCGTCTAAAACTTGTGTTGGTGTTCGTGTAAGCACTATTTAATTTATGTCTTACTTGAGGGTGACCCAATTGAATTTGACCAAATTAATTTTGAGTAAGAGAAATTCAATTATGCATTGTGTTTAACTACGAGAAGAAAAGTAGAAAGAATGAGAACCTAATCAAGGAAATAACAAAGATAAGGTGACAAAAAGCAGATTTTTTTATGATTTTTTCAACTAGAAATCCAACACGTTCATCTAAGGTCTAGACAAACCATCGTCAAAAATCACTTTCCTCTCCGCTCTGGAGTTTCCCCTCTACCGCATGTGTAGTCCCCCTCTACCAGCTGGGTAGTTCCTGTTGCATTTCCATTCTCCGCTTGCTTCGATGCTTCGTCTTTGAACCTTGTTGTTCTTCCTATGTCGCGACGTTTAACTCTGAATACTCCTATTTGAACGTTCGAAAACCCTAATTTGTGCCCCTTTCCTTTGCATCCAAGTACCTCTCCATCTTCACTCACCTGAGCTCCCTTCAACCCATAAATCCACGATTCAGCCAAACCCCCATTCCCCTACAAAAACCATGGCAGATCAAAACAACAAAGATAGGAGACTTGCGGCCCTTTGTAAAAGCATGGGCAAACTCTGGAATGAGGTCGACATCGTCGCAAAACCCTATTTGGCCGATTCTACACAAACCATGCTTTGAACTATAATGCTTTTCTAAACCTTATGAGGAAAGCTTGGAAGACGGAGAACTTTACGTGTGCGACACTGGAACCGGGTTTTTCTCCTTCTCCTTCCAGTCGGAAGCTGAGACACAGAGAGTACTCCAATCTGGGCCTTGGTCCTTCTTCAGCCATCTTCTCATTCTTAGGCAGTGCGAACCTAACACACCTAAGTTCTGTTATGATTTCAATCACTGTGATTTCCAGGTAAAGTTTATTGGATTACCCTATGGGAGAGTTACCTATGATGTAATCGAGGAAATTGCCTCCAAACTTGGAGTAGTCGTTGAAGTGAAACTGGAGGAAAAGGGGAATAGCACCTATAAAGTGGGTAAAGCCAGAGTGAAACTGCCCTTAGCAAACCCTCTGAAGATTGGTGTGCTTGTGAATCTAGATAACAAAAAGCTTTGGGTTGAATTTAAATATGAACGATTGCCCTACTACTGTTATTCTTGTGGTAGAATTGGTCATTATGCAACGGAGTGTGCTGAGATACCTTACAAGGAATCAGGGTTGGAACATAACTTACCAGCCAGATGTGGTGATTGGCTGCGAGCTGAGGTGAAGGAACTAAGCCCCTATGGCAAAATATTCTATGGCAAGCAGGAGTTCCTTCCTGAAGAAGTGGATGTAGTGCTGGAAACCCCATTATCTCCTGCACGTGCAACAGGAGATAATGGGGTTGAAGACAAAAAAGCCCTCATCTAAGAGGGGAAGTTGTTACATCGATGATGAATCAATATTGATAATCCACGAGGAACAAATGAAGGAAGCTGAAGTAGGGCTGGAGGCGACCCCCCTACAAAGTCGAAAGGGAAATATGTGAAGTCAACTAATTCAAAAAAAGTAAAAAGATTTTGTCCATATGGAGCACAAACAGCATCTCAACACTCAGAGGACAATACTCAGCTAGTAGAAACACCTATTAGGGTGGCAGAAAAATCAGATCAATGGGCTTTGGTGGCTAGTCCTAATAAGCCACCAAACTACCCATGAAACTCTTAAGTTGGAATTGTCAAGGGTTGGGCAATCCCCTGACAATCCAGGCCTTGCGAGTCACTGTGACTCAAGAACGGCCCAACCTTGTTTTCATTATGGAAACAAAAAACCCAAAATAGAAAGTGCTTAGAATAAAAAGGAGACTCAAGTTTCAGAATAGTTATATAGTTAATCCAGAAGGTACAGGAAGGGGCTTAGCTTTATTCTGGGATGATCATTTGCATGTATCCATCGACTCCTCCTCAGCCTCAGCAATCTTTACCCAATGCCACCTAAAAGACAGTAATCAGAGAATGAATATCATTTTTCTCCATGCTTCAAACTGCTTTCAGAGAAAGAATACAGTTATGGGAACAGATTTATTCAGTAAGTGTGCATTACCGACTACCATGGCTTTGCTTGGGCGATTTCAACGAAATACTAAATCACTGGGAGAAAGTGGGAAAGTACAGAGCTGAAATTTACAGGTTAACAGCCTTCCAAGACTTTGTCAATCAGTGTTCCTTGATGGACCTGGAATGCAAGGGGTGCTCCTTCACCTGGTCAAATAAGCGTGAGGGAGAGAATCTGGTGAAAAAGAGACTTGACAGAGCTTTTTGCTCGCTTTAGTGGAGAATTACTTACCCAGAGGCTGAAAGCTTTGCACTCCCGGCGATAGGCTCGGATCATACTCCTCTCCTGCTATCCCTGGCTCAACAGAAGAGTAGAAAACGAAAGCAGTTTAAGTATGAAGCATACTGGAATGACGAAGCAGAAAGCAAAACCATAGTCACAGACACCTGGAATGACCCTGCTGCACATGATCTCACCCCGGTGGAGAAATTGCAGCAACTACAGCAGAAGTTGATACAGTGGAGTAAAAGCAAATTTGGCCATGCAAAGAAGAGGATCACCTGGCTGAAAGGTGAACTCCAGAACCTGATGAACAGCACGCAAATTAATGGAGAATCAACTCAAGTGAAAGAGATAACTAAAGAAATTGACCAACTATGGTGACAAGAGGAGATGTATTGGGGTATGCGGTTAATGATAAGCTGGATAAAATAGGGGGATAAAAATACTCGATTTTTTCATGCGACAACAATTTAGAGGAGATGTCAAAACCAGATAACAATGCTGAAAAATGAGAGTGGAGATTGGGTTCGAGGGGAACAACAGCTATAGGGGATGACAGAACAATTTTACAAAAAATTTACACTACAGTGGGTCTCCGCAATTGGCAACCTATACTAGAACTCATACCTACCTTAGTGGATGACCAGATGAATCATACCTTGATATCTCCAATCACAGAGGAGGAAATCACTAAAGCTATGCAGTAGCTAGGGGCCTTCAAGGCACCTGGTCCTGATGGGTTTCATGGCATCTTCTACAAAGAGCACTGGTCAGTAATCTCTAAAGATATCTACCAAGCTATGCAGCTCCTTTTCACCTCTGGTCACCTAGATCCTACACTAAACTGAACACTCATCACACTGATACCTAAAATCCCACAGCCTAAAAAACTGGAGCAATATCGCCCTACCAGTCTCTGCAATTTTCTATATAAAATAATCTCCAAAGTACTAACAAATAGGCTCAAACCAATTCTACCACACATCATTGTGGAGGAACATAGTGCTTTTGTGGGAGGCAGGCAAATTCAGGATAATATATTGATCGTTCAGGAGGTGTTACATAGACTACGAACCAACAACAGGAAAAAGAAGTTCCAAGCAGTTTTAAAACTCGACATATAAAAGGCATACGATTGCATTGAGTGAGACTTTCTTAAGGCCTATCTAACAAGATTAGGCTTCTGCAACCAATGGGTACAGTGTATCATGCAATGTGTGACCACAGTAACTTACAGCATAAACTTCAATGGGGAGCCCTTACCTTTCTTTAAACCCACCCGTGGCTTACGCCAATGAGACCCACTCTCACCTTATCTCTTTATCATTGTGGCCAACGTGCTGTCAATCCTGATGAAGAAAGCTGTTCAAGAGGGTTTGCTTACAGGAATCAAATTGAATAACCACTGCCCTACTCTGTCCCATCTACTCTTTGCTGATGACTCGATCTTCTTCCTGCATGGCACAATTGTAGAATGTCAACACTTGGCTAACATCTTAAATCAATACTGCTTCGCTTCTGGTAAGGCAATCAATCTCAACAAATTAGGAATCTACTTTAGCAAAGGATGTCCTATAGCTCTAAAGAGAAACATGGCATCAACTCTTAGAGTTCTAGAAATCACTAAGACAGGGAAATATTTAGGCATACCTTCAGATTGGGGGCAATCCAAGAAAGACATGTTCACATGGATTTTAGCTCGGGTCAACTCCAAACTTGATAGCTGGAAGGAAAAATTGTTATCAAAAGCAGGAAAGGAAACACTCTTGAAAGTAGTAATACAAGCTATCCCTCAATATGCTATGTCAATAGTCAAAATACCTATATCGATTTGCAAAGCAATTGAGAGAAATGTGGCATCCTTTTGGTGGAAAAACAATGAGAAAAAGGCTGGAATTCACTGGAAGAAGTGGGACTTGTTAAAAACCAGGAAGAGTGAAGGGGGTTTGGGTTTTAAAGATTTACAAATATTCAACACAGCAATGCTAGCCAAGTAGATGTGGCGTATACTTAAAAATCCAAACTCTCTGTTGACCAAATTACTGAAAGGACTATATTACTCACATGGTGACATTTGGAATGCTGGTAGAGGCTCACGTCCCTCGTGGGGTTGGCAGAGTATCATCAAGGCTAGGGATTCGGTTGCTCCTCAGGTCATGCAGAGAATTGGCAATGGAAAAAACACATCAATTAGAATAGATAGATGGCTAAAAAGTGGCCCCATAGGAGGCCCATCAACAAATCAAGAACCAGCAAGAGTTTCAGACCTCATAAATCCAGACACAGGCACATGGAATGAAACTCTACTACATTCTATGTTTGATGCAAGAAGGGTCCAGGAAATTTTGCCACACCTATTGGCTTACCTGACGAAGAAGATAAACCGGTATGGATGCACACAAAATCAAGAGATTACGTAGTAAAGAGCGGCTATTTCATATTCAAGGATGTCTCAGTAAAATCACGGGATACACAAGCAAACTCGTCTTATCAAGCCAGCCCCAACCTCTGGAAATATATTTGGTAGTCCACAACCCCACCCAGAATCAAATTTTTCCTCTGGAACGCATGCAATAATGCCCTAGCTACAATGGAGAATTTGCACCACCGAAAGATCGTACCTTCTCCGCTATGCCCCCTCTGCAAGCAGGAAGCAGAAACGCTCGAGCACACACTTCTTCTATGCCCATGGACCGCCAAGGTTTGGAACTCAGCTCCCTTGAATCTACAGATCTCCAGATTTGGCCTTACCCGGTTCAAAGACTGGATCTGCAGCATACAACAAAATCCAGTTACCTCGGGCAAATTTAATCACATAGCGGTGGTGTTATGGAGCATTTGGAAGGAGCAAAATCAGTTCATTTTCAGCCATCAAAACCCGAGGCCGCAATCAATAATTGCTAGAGCAGAGGCGTTCACAGAAAGTTACAGAGCTTTAAACGGTAAATCAAAAAGCAAGAAGGAAACTGAACACTTATCTGAAACCTGGCTTCCACCTCCTCCAGGTACGATTCGAATCAATGTAGACGCATCTTTTGCTCTCGACCTGGCTAACGAAGCAACACCCACCGATGAAAGAGATCCTCCTCGACACAGAGCTGCCATAGCTTGTGTCTGTCGAGATCACCAAGGCTTCGTGGTGGACGGATTTGCGAAGCCAGTCGACACGGCTTCGGCTTCTCAAGCGGAGGCGATCGCAATGGACGAAACCCTAAAGTTCATCGAAAGTCGAAGCTTTCTCTCTCCACAAGTACACTCTGACTGTTTATCTCTGGTGCACTTGTTAAAGTCTTCAACCGAACTCAACTGGGAACTACTAACCAATTGTGAGCCGGGCCCAAGCTAAACTTGCCCAAATCCCGAGCCTCTCCTTGGCCCACTGCAACCGTAGCTCAAATTGCCCCGCGGATTGGATAGCCAAGGCTTGCTAGAACAACTCATTACCCCTGAACTGGATATCAAATCCTCCCCCTGCTTTATTTGATCTTTTTATGCACGATGTAATGGGTGTTATATTCCCACATATGAAATAGTAAATAAAGTAATGATGTTTGCCGATCAAAAAAAAAAAAAAATCTAAGGTCTAGACACTTTCATTAAGCTAAGGGCGTGCATGACAAAATTTCTATTTCAGAAATTGATTTACGTAAGAAATTGATTTTTCAATTTCTATTCTCCTGACAGTTTTGAAGAAAGAAACCCGTTTGATAACGATTCAAAATTTCTATTTTAACAAAATCCGTTTGATAATGAGAATAAAATTTCTATTTCTAGGAATATAAATTAATTAGATAACAACATAGGAAATCCTCAAATACAAAATAATAATCGAAATAATACCAAAACAACATATGAAATCCTCAAATACAAAATAATAGTCGAAATAATACTAATACATTAAAAAAAGTTGAAAATACAATTTCATGGAATTTCCTATTACATGTGCTTACTTCCTATTACATAATATTTTCTTTCAAAAAATAAACAACATGGCAAAAAAAAAAAAATCAATCGAAATTCAATTGTAGTGAATATGTCGTTATGTTTTTGCCGAAATTGATTTCACATTAATCAAATAAGTCTAATGATAGCCATGATTATAATAGTCTAATCTCCTAAAAAAATCCTAACTTCAAGTCTAATTCCAATTTCTTTACAGATTTTGTTAAAAAAATCCTGACCATATTCAAAAATCATCACCGGTTTTTTTCAAAATTATCAACACTAGGATTATTTAAAAATTTATTATCAAAATTTGTATTTTCATTAACACTCTTACAAGAACAATAGATTCCTTATTAGATGTCTTTTTACCCGTGTCTTGATAAGTGAGGACATTTTATAAAAGAAAAATCGGATGAAACCCTAATGATTTGACACTTTTTATCGCTTCAATATGAAGTTTATGATTAAAAAAATAGTTAGCTAGATAGAGCCGTTGTCTGTCAGCGTCTTACGTAAAGAGTAGGTGAAGAAAGACTCGTTAAATATGAATATGGCAAGTTGACTATTACCATGTGTGAAATCTCTTGCGTGCAACAAATGAAGCCTTATTCATTCAATTCCCACAATTTGGCCCAATGGTTAAGACTTTTAATCAATATTGATTGAAATGATTATATTAAAAAATCATTAAATATTTTGGACTAAATTAACTAAATTGAGAAGTTGAGAAAAAAAATTTACGTTTCTATTTTAAACCGGTGCCTAAAAATTCCAGAACATGATTTTTCGATTTCTCTATTTGAAATAAATCTGTTTGAAAATAGTAAATCAAATCGATCATTAAACGGTTTGCTTCCGGCGTTCCTAACAGAGAAACGAAGAAATTGAGAAAACAAAAATTTTATCACGCGCGCGCCAAAGATTCCAAGACCACATTCCAAGACCTTGTGTTTTCAATTTTTAGAAAATGTCCAATTTCAATTTGTTATATTTACCTTTTGTTAGTTAGATAATATATGACAATTGATATGTGTATCAATTTGGGATTTCATCATTTGTTTATTATAAGTATACTAGTTTATAGTTTTTTTGTAATATTAATTTAATTTAATGAAAATTAATGAAGAATAAATTTGTTTAATTTTTTTTGTGATAAAAATTAACAAAAAAATTAATTTGAAATAAATTTATTAGAGATGTATCAATTTAAGACTTTTTATGATACTAACAATATCCTTATTCTTTTGCCTTCTAGATAATTTTATCAAGCCGGCATTGCCCAACGCTTGCACTCAATAACAAGAAAGTTCCTCAAACCTTAATTTCGGACGTGCCTAAAATCAACACCCTGAAAAAAACCAAAACTTGCAAAGTGAAATGACTCTGTATTCTCTGAATTGAAATTCTTGATTCAAAAGAAACGCACTTTCGATCGAGAGGAACGATGCAGAGGCTCGTCTCTCTCAATCTCGCTTCCAGCCTCTCGAGAAAGCTCTCGGGCACCGCCGCCACCACCGCCGCCGCCGCCTCCGCCTCGACGTCTTCGTCTCTTCGCCATTCTCGTCTCTGCGCCTCCTCCGCCGTCGCCGGGCTGGGCCGCGCCGAGCTCGGCGTCTCTTCGCCCCGTTCCTTCTTCCCCGACAACCCATCATGGCGGCTCCTGGCGAGAAACGCCCCGGCGTCGGCTTACTCGAATGCCCTTCTCGGGTCGCCGCTCAAGAGCCTCGCGAATTCCAGAGCTGGGTTTTCCGGGCGCCCTCGCCTTTCAACTCGCGTTCGGGATTCGGCGGCGGTTTCGACTCCTATAGACGCGGCTGGTCAGTGTTCCCGAGTGATTCTCTGTTTTGTCATTCTTGGTTTTGGGGAATTCTTGATCTTTGTTGGGTTTTGTATCTCTAGAGGCGAGATAATGATGATTACATAGAGATTTGGTAACGGGTTTCTACGCTGGTTGTTCAATTTTTCAGTTCAGATTATATCTAACAAAGTTCGGATTTGTTTGACGGGAATTTGGTGATGGATCCTCTGCATTTTCTTTTTGCTTGGGATTTCGGGGGCTTCCATTACCGAGTGGACCAATGAAGAGAGATGACTGTGTTTGTCCCTGTCTTGCTACTGAAAACTGCTATGAGCCAAACCCACTTTCAGACTAACTATATTCATTGGATTCTAATTCTTATGTAAGGGGCAAATAAATGAAAAGGGTGAATATCCGTTCCCTTATTTTTGTTTAGTTCTGCTTCTTGCATTATAATGTCATCTTCATGTTCCAGAAAAAGCCAAAGCAGAGAAGAGTCATATCAATCCAAGGAAATATTCAACTTGCAAAGTATGAAAGGGAATTTGCAACCTTGAATTGTTTCGGAATATAAATTTACAATTTGCCATCCAAGTTCAGCCTCATATTCTAATTGGATCATGATTTGCCTGTTGCACTATTAGGATAAGACTCAGACCAAATATAGTTGTCAGTGTGGTGAGTTTCAACATTAGGCGTAAGGATAGGGAAAGTGGATTTCTCAACGCTTGCAATGAAAATATCAACGAATCAATTGGTTTTAGCTGTGTCCTCTTTGTGATCTGCGTGCAGCATATGGCAGCTTTGGGGCATGCTTAACAATTAGAGAGTGAATGGTATAGTGCAAGAAAATGAAAAGGAAGATTGTAGCAAACTCGTAAATTCTATTGTTTCTTAGCCTAGGTGACAGACAGAGAAAGGGAAGGCTAGTCGGATACAGTATTTTAGGTGGTCGCTTCGTCTGGTGCCACTTATTAATGAGAAATTAATGGCCACTTTAAAAGAATGCTTTGTAAGTGTTTCTATTAGCCCTCATAGCAAACCTAACTCAAGGTGAGGGCCACTGCTTAAGCTGCTTTCTAGGGCCGTACAACTGAGCGTTCATCGACTTTCCTGGGTTAGGATTTGTGGTTTCGACAATCCTGTGAAAACATTTTATTATCATTCAAGTTCACTTGATTGTAGGTTTGTGTAGCTAAAGCATAATTTTCCAGGGTATTTTTGTCTTCCCATCTGCAGGAAATCATGGTTTAGAAGGCTAACAGTTGACAATGTGGTTCTGGGGCTGATAATTACCAATGTTGCTGTTTTTATGCTATGGCAGATTGCTGATCGTAGTTTTATGATGAAAAACTTCACTGTAAGATCTCCGTCCTAATATGAAAGGTCTCCAATGAGACCAGAGCTGAAGGTGCTGATCTAAATTATAAATTTTCATTTCTCAATCTAACTTAATACTTGATTCTTTCGAGCAGATTTCCTTAGACAACTTTAAGAGCGGTCGTCTGCACACGCTGATAACTTCTGCTTTCAGCCATATGACTATGGAGCATTTAATCTACAACATGATTGGACTTTACTTTTTCGGGTACAATGTATGGCTTAACACCATTTCATCTTCTTATTTCCTTTCAGATAAGATGCCTTTTTCCCTTAAAAGCTTTCATTTTTTTTATGACTATACAATGCTTGTGTTAATCTAGATTCTAAAGCTTTCACGACGGAAAGACTGTAACTTTTATGCAATTTTCATGGAAGAATGGGCAAGGTTTCTAGAGGGAGGGAGAGAGAGAGGCAGATAGAGATTTCTTTCTCTTCAGTTTATGGTTACGATGGGGACCTTTTTTTTCTGAAATATGTTAGGTAGAATTGTACTGTTTGTGGTCTTGTGCCTCAGCATAAGTAGATACCTTACATTTGTTGTTTGATTTTTCTATTTTGTGGATAATATCTTGTGTTTTTTTTCTCTGATTAATTATGTACCTTTTAAATGGTTGTATGGTTAGATTGGGAGAAATTTCGGACCAGAATTCTTGTTAAAGTTGTATCTGGCTGGGGCTTTTGGTGGTTCAATATTCTATTTGGTGCACCATGCTTTCATGCATTCACAGTCAAAGGTAAACTGAATTTATGGAAATCTGTGCAGAATTATTTTGTGGACTTGTGGTTAATGCAAATTTTGATTACCTCAAACTTTGCAGGGTCAAGGAATGTTCAGCATAGACCCTTCAAGAATGCCAGGATTGGTACGTGTAAATAGAGCAACTAATATAGAGATTGACAATAATTTATGTAAATCCACCAGTCACATCCTGTCCACTTTAAGTTTATTTTTGAATGTGAGTATGTTGACAATGTGAATAGGTCTAGAAAAGTCATGCTTTACTTTGAGATAGGTGATTGTAATTTCCAGTTCCCAAAACATAAAATAGTGCTTCTTATATGGGATAATAGGATAAATGGTCCCTAGACTTTGGCTCAATGTGAAAAGTGGTCTCTAAACTTTCAATTTGTTTAATATGATCCCTGAATTTTTAATTTATTTAATGTGATCTCTGAATTTTTAGTACATGCTCAAACTAGTCCCTGGACTATATGAAAATGTTCAATGTGGTTCTTGAACTTAATTTAATGAAGGACAACATTAAACATTTTTATACAATCTAGGGACTATTTTAAACATGTACCAAAAGTTTAGGAACTACATTGGACAAATTAAAAGTTTAGGGGCCACATTGAACATTAGACTAGAGTTCAGGGACCATATTGAACAAATTAAAAGTTCATACCACATTGCACATTTAGCCACAGTTCAGGGACCCTTTGTGTCATTTTCCCTTCTTATATTCCACACATCATGTTGAGGTGCATTATCTATAATCCGAAATAATGCTCATAGACATGATCAGAAGTAAAGCATACTTCTTGGTGCTGCAAGTGTGTGATATCATTTTCTGGAAGATCCTGGGCTCAGTTTAGGGAATAATCTCTAAGCCTGCAACTGTTCTGTAATTCAACTGGCGTGTTGAATACTTGAGTTTTATCTGACTTATGATATCCTTTTAGGGGGCTAGTGGAGCTGTCAATGCTATCATGCTACTTGATATATTTCTCTTTCCAAAAGCCACACTCTACTTCGACTTTATCATTCCAGTTCCTGCCATCTTACTGGTAATTCTTCTGTGGTTTTGATAAAAATGTCGTTATTCGGGAGGTTAGTTTCAATCTCTCTCTGAATCAAACATTAATTACTTGTTAGGGAATTTTTCTGGTCGGCAAAGATGTGTTGAGGATAATCCAGGTATGCATTGATTCTTTTTTTTTATTTTTATTTTTTGTTTTTTACTTTCTATAGGATCAGCTAGTTTTTTTGCTGAATTACCTGTGTCTTTCTATGATGATCAACATTTTGGTCAGTTAATCCCTTGATTGGATCTAGATGAATGAATGATATGTTGCGGTGTCGTCATGATTGATGCCTAGTGATAGGATAACTAGTGTAATGCATGATTTTATCAAATCTTATAAAGAAGTATCTCCAGCAACGATGATATCAAGTGTGCTGATTTCTTCGTATTACTTAACAATCGTGAACATTAAGATACGTGAATCAATGTGACACCACATCTTCAATGATGTGGTGTATCACTGATATACATTCTCCTAATTTAGAACTGAGTAATTTTTAAAGAGATGTCCTTGGTGATGGTCGGGAATGAGCACTCTTGCTAATATAGCAGCATGAGCATACGAATTCTGAAATTTAGAATAGCTTGCAACTTGTGAATAATATTGCAAATTATCGCCTGTAACTTATCAAGTTACTAACGAAGTGTCAGCTTTTTTGTCAAAGAAAAAGAGACTCTTAGTGCACGAGTGTCAGAAACTGTCCCCTGCCATCTCAGGAAATTTTCTGAATCTGTTGTGTACTAAGTGCCTGTAAACTTGTATAATTTTTTTGGACCAACAAGTCTGGAGTTGTAATCCTATATTTTTGGTTGGTTCAGGGAGACAGTGAGATATCCGGATCGGCTCACTTGGGAGGAGCTGCAGTTGCAGCTCTCACATGGGCCCGACTCAGGAAAGGGCGATTTTAAATCTTCGGCTTCTCATGTTGAATTCGGCATGGGTAACTAATTTTTTTTTCCTGTTCGCTTCTTCATTTTTATGAAGGGGCTGTCAAGGTGATTGCCTCCAACGTGTTGCTGAAAACTTTTATAGCAGAAACGGCTCCAGAGAATCTGTCAAATGCTGAAAGTGATGACATAACAAGGGATGATGAACTCTTTAATTTGTGCGAAAAGGCATGTGCACCATGACTTCTATGGCGGGAGCATTACTGACGTACACAATTAGAGAATCTTTGCACAACTCAAGGTTCACAATAGATCTTAGATGTTGCTGGTATATGTTTGCTACATGCAAGGCCTGAAATATATGGGGAGATCTTTTGTTGATTCTGCACTGGGAAGTATGAGCCTAATAGTCATTGTTGCTCACTCTGTGAGCAGAGCACTTTTATGCGAAAGTATCTGTCAAAATGGCCTATAGTGCAGGTTGTATAAGGATATGCAAAGAATATTTATTTATCTAGTAATGAGCTTCTCCTGCAACTATGATATTTCCTGGAAGTTCTTCCCGAGGCATAGCAAGTTATTTACATTGGTATACCATTCTCAGAAAAGCTATATTCACACATTTTTTTTATAGAAAAAAAATGATATTTACCTTTGCTTACGGATGATTATTATTCATCTATGCGTCAAATTCCTATTGGGTTTGAAACGCAGGATTCAGATTTTGTAATTGGTCTTACATAGAACCATAATGTGGTCTACACCGAATCATATTAAGCTAAGAATGTTAAAATGCTAGTGAATCACGTGTATGCGATAATCTTTGATAATGTTAAAATGCTAGTGAATTACGTATATGTGATAATCTTTGATAATGTTTGGATAAATGGGAATGGATGATAACAGGAATTATCGGACCGTGTTTTTCGAAGTTCCCTCCAACCATCAATATGTTTAGTGGTGTATAATCATAGATGTTACTTATATTTATAATTTGGTAATTTTGCACGGAGACAATGTTTATAACTTACTATCCATTGATCACAAGAGCAATGAGAGGAAGTGTAAAGAAAGGAGAGAAAATGAATAGAGACTACATCTTCACTTAATTAGCTTTACTTTATAAGTAGAGAAGGGTATTTATACCCGAACAATATGTGTAGGTTAGGAAATTAGCTACCTTATAGAATCACGAAATATTAAATAATATCCTTGATATCTAATTATATCTCTAATGATATTCTCTAGTAATTAGTACTAGGCAAAATGACCAGATTAAGCATGAGGGGAGTGTTAGAATATTTAAATATTAAATCATGCATTTATCTAATAACTTAAACTTTTAAAATAGTCAGCAGTGGTCTCATCAAATCTCACAGAAAATGTCTTCCAACAACCATTAGTTGTGGTTGGAGGAAATTATGGCTCATAAACCAGATATATGGCTGTTTAGTGTAAAATGACTATTTAGAAATTTAGGTTGGTTTTGTCTACATATAATTTTACGAGATGATCCCTAGTGTAGCACATTGAACCATGATAATGGCACAAGTATAGAATTATGCATTGTTATATCCTATAATTTGACAAAAAAATTATTAAAAAGGTATTATAATATTATTTAAAGTGTCTTTTATATTCAAGAGCTTTTATCCCTTTAATTCAATGTTGCAACTCTCATCAATATATTACTCGAAAAATTGACCCTTAAGAAATTACAATATAGTTGGTCATATATTCTATATAAAGTTTCATATTCAATTTCTTGAATAGAGTTAAAAATCTCATAGCATAGAAAAATAGACCGACGTTCTTTTAAAAATCTCAATTCCTAGCTCCCATCATTTAACCTCTTGATGGGATCCACCAAGCTCGACGATGATGACGGGCGTCATGCTAGGTTATCAATGGAATAAGACAGTCAATAGCTATGTTCTCTCTCCTCTTGACATGTCAATATATTTTTTTTCTTCTCATTTTCGTTTCTCTTATCTTATGTAAAATTAAATTTTATTAAAGCAATTTCTTGACATTTAATTGCCACATCGGGTGTTAATGGTAAAACAAATCATGAAAGAAAGAGTATTAATTAACAAAATAAAAAGTTTGAGTGCCTAATTTAACAATCTACATAGGTCAAGTTGAAAGGATGAAAGATCAAAATTGCCCCATAATTTTCGAAGTCCAGCTACAGAAATACGACCAACACCGACCTTGACCGGTGGAACATTCTTTAATTTCTTGCGCACACAATTACGAATGGCCTGGTACTTCACGATCAAGGACTCAACGTCCTCCTCCGTCCATCTCGACTAAAGATGGACCTTGGAAATTGGTTTCAAGATTTATTAATGGAGAACGCAATAATCCTCATTTTTCTTTGGCCAGTGAAACAATGAAACCTCGCTCCAAACGTCGTGGTAATTAAAACAATCCTGAGTTGTTCCCAATTCATTGACTTTGAGAAAAAGGCGGTGAAACAATGTGTCTCCCAAGGAAAAACTCCAAATTAGGAAACGAAAGAAGAGCGACTCTTTCCCATTGATCTTCCTTCTCTTTCTCTAGTTTCCAAATCAGTGCTGAAAAGGAGTGAAGTAATACGTATAATTTGAACCACTGGGCTCTCCTCTTCTTGATAAAGTTTTATGAGGATATATCATGGTTAGAAAGCATCATTTTATAATTAATCATTGCATTTTTTATACAATTTTACGTCATCGTGAAATAAAACATAAATAAATCTCGTAATTTGAAGAACATTGGGGGTTGATGGTACAAGAAATTGATCGGGCAAATTATCGATTCCATAGATCATGAAGGTAGAGTATTTAATTAACATAAATAAAGAGTCTGAGTGCCTAATTCGACTATCTACATAAGTCAATTTGAAAGGACTAAATATCATATTTGTCCCGAAATTTTCAACAGCCAGCTCTGGAATTATCACGAGTGCACCGATACTCATGACCGATGTAGATTAATTCTCTAGCTCCAAATTGGATGATATTTTACCCTCAAAATGCGGCATATTTGTGACATCTTAGTTTGTTTCAATACCTCCTTCAGCTTTGCGTTTACTACCTTGTGAATTTGAAACGAACGGAAATTATATGATTACCGTGGGTGGCATAGACAATAAGAGAAGAAAAGAAAAGAGACGGGTTTCTTTATCGTGTTTGAAATCTCCATGCCGCACCTTGCGTACCATATTGACCGAGCATGAAAGATAAAGACGCCGTCGACACGTAACATCAAATTTTATCTTCTCTCGAATATAAACAAAACGAAAAAAACGAAAGAGAGTACAAAAATAAAAGATATTCTGCACAGGATTTAGTGCCGTCCCCCTGGATGGGTCAGCGCTCATTCCACTCTTTCTAGGGTTTGATTAGCTTGACTTTTATAAGATAGACGACAAGAGTAAAAGATAATTAAAAGGAAAAGATTAAAATAAAAAAATTCAGAATTGCATCTAAAGAGGAAACCATGCACGTATTAAGCGGCCTTCGGGAGGTTCCTAATTTAATTGGGCCGCATGATTAGCTTTAATCAGTAATTACATTTTCTTTAATATAATTGTACGTCATCATGACATAAAATATAGATGGTTTGCACTAATCATTTCACATTCCTTTTCACTTCAGCTCGTTGCTCTTTGCATCGCATAGAAGTCTTTTAGTTTTTATATATCAAGTTATGATACATTTCACGTTATAAAGGAAAAAAAAAGTCAGTCGTGTTTAATTCTCCTAATGCGTTTGGATTGTACTTTTATGTCTAAGACATATGTGGGTTAGATTTCTTATTGATTCTACTTTCCATTTACTTCTTACGGCGTTCCTATTCTAGGGCATAAAACAAGGCCTTGTTTAATTGTGCTTGATACAGCTCATGTGGTTTGATTTGATCTTTTATTTGAGCGAATCTCTATCCACAAATGCTAGATATGTGTTTTAAGAATAATAAAATAAAAAGAATTGCATGAATTACTTTCATGAAAGAGAAAAAGGTACCAAAAGTAGGTGGTAGACACAAGACACACCTAGTGTAATCAAATAAACCTGAGTAGGTTTTTAAACTGCTCACATGATTTCTTGGGAAGGGTTTCCCTAAAGCCCCTTCCCACAGGGCTCTCCGCCACAACCCAGAATACCCCTTTGGGGATTGAGGGTAAGGATCCCACCCTGGATCCCGTAATGCCTCATCCCCGTGAAATATCGGGTCAAGGTACAGGAAATGAAAGGGGCTCCTCCCATTCAAAGCCTAGGTTAGAAAAGGTGATTTCCAAAGCAAGAAATGATACAAGAGTGATTGGGAGGGGAAGATCAAATATATTAGATACGTAATGTATAATATATCTATTTAATATATATATATATATATATATATATATATATATATATATATATATTCAGGATTGGTTCGGATTTGATCAATCATAAACTCTCACGATCGAGGATTAATCCGCATAATATTGGTATGGGGATCTCGGGATCAAGGACCGACTTGCCCCCCTTGAAAACTGGATCAAGACTAGCAAGGTTGGATAGGTCGAAGATTGGTCTAAGGTCAACCTAGATGGATGCTCACCCATAAATATGATGATGACGTCATGATAAAAAGAGCCGAAACAATCTACGAATAGAAAGGAAAGGGACGTGACTTATGCCGTACGAAGGTTTTTTTTTTTTTTTTTTTTTACCAAAAAAAACAATGAGTGATTGGGATAAAAGAAGACTTGTCAAAGTGTCATTGTGCGCGTGAATGCGTGGTCACTGACAGCGCGAATCGGCGCGAAAACGATTTGGAGCGAAGGAAGCTTCCGTTCTCTTCTTGTCTTCTATTAAATTAAATCTCGTAATTTGAAGAACACTGGGGGTTAGTTAGTGGCATGAGGAATTGATCGGGCAAATCACCGATTAATTCCAGTCGATCCTCATGTCTGGTGGATGTGCGGTCTCCATCCATGGCCGTTCATTGGCGTGCGCGTGCGGCCATTTTAACCCGCTTCCATCGTCTTTAATTCTGCAGCCGACAATCACAAACGGCCTCGTATTATTTTTCTTTTGGTCAAACAGCATCGTATTTCGCAATCGGGAATCGACGTCGTCCTCCATGGCGATGGAAGATGAGCCTTGGAAATTTGTTTGAAGATTTGTCGATGGAGAATTTGACGAACCTCATTTTTCTTTGGCCAGTGAAGTTTATGAAATAATTAAACTTCACTCAGAACGTGAGAATTTGCCCTTTGTCTTTCCACTAACAACACCTGATATTTTAAAAAAATTCACCTTCCATTTTAGATTAATTAACGAGCTCAGCAAATTTTCCTCCAAACCAGATGATTGTTTTACCCCTGTAATGTGACATATTTATGATACATTAGGTTCTCTCAACATATCGTTCAACCTTGTCTTTAATACCTAGTGAATTTAAAAAAGAAAATTTATGACTATAGTGGCCTCGACGAATTGAAAAGAAATGAAAAGGATAGCAACACCCGAATACTGGGAAAATACAAAAACAAAAGGGTCCTGAAATGACTTCGAAGTTGTATTTGTGATGTTCGACATTTCCAAAAATGAACACAACTAAGAGATGATCAATTGATTCCCTTATCCTGTGTTTCCCTCTGACGATCTTGTACAGGAATACGGGATAAGGGAATCAAATGAGTAGTTTTGTTAAGATTGTAAGGTAACGAGCATGGTCGATCCAAGTCACGTGCCAGAAATCACTAAGATCGCCTAGTTTTAGAGCGTACAGTACACTTATCTTTATTTATATATGGATTGTCTTTTAATTCAAAACTTGTATTCCTTTCATCAAATGTTGCAACTCTCATAGCCATTTAACACCAAACACTGATCCTTGAAATTTTCATCTAAAGGGCTTCGGAGGAGACCTGCCACTCTCGACTTGATTCTCTCACTCCGTTTATGTTAATCTTGCTTAGAATCAAAGGTTTTGTTAAAGTAAGAGAATACTGTAAATTGGATGGGACATACTATATCGGAAAATTTATCAAAAAAGTAATAAATTTATTGTACCGATGTCAATTCAATCATAAAATTTTCAATTTGGCCAATTTAGTAGTAAATCTTTTGACAATATGTCCAATAGTCTTTCAAGTCAATTTTGCCCAAAAAAATTGCTAGCGTGGATGTTATCTGTTTGATGTGACAGGATTGACATTTATGGGAACAATTTTCATAATTTTTTATAAAAATTTCCTGAAAATTTTAATTTCTATTTGATTTGATTTTTCTTTTTCCTTTTTGTTTTCATTGTGGTTGGCATGGGCTTGCAAGCTCTTGTCAATTCCGGGCAAGGGCTTCGGCCAGGGTCAAGCCACAAGGAAAAAAAAAGAAGAAAAAAACCTAGAAAATAGAAATATCTAAAAATTCAAAAGTATTATTTATGTTAGCATCAGCTATACTATCTAGGATGGTTGGCATCCATATTAACGTTTTCTTGCATTGGTAGGAAGGACTATATCGGTAAAATATCAAAATGTTTAGGACTGATGAATCATATTGAAAAGTTTATAGTTGAATCAATATTCGGATAATTTATATTGAAAAGTTTATGACTGAATTAATATTCGGATAATTTATTTGCATAATTTGTGTGGAAAAAAATAAAGGAAAGAAAAGTAGGAGGATCAAGCGGAGAGAGTCAAAGAGGGATCAAAGGTGGCTGGCGGGCAATCAAGGCTAGAGATTTCGTTGGCCAGCACTTTCAAGGATGTGGTGACTTTGAGAAAAAAAGAGGCGAAACAATCTGCCGGTAGGAAGTAAATGAAGAAACGCGACTCATGGAGGATTCTCCAGAACAGGAAACGAAGCAAAGATTGACTGGGAGCAGAAGATAAGCACGCAAATAGGATCTGCTGGACGCGGTCAATGCACGAAGGGCATAAAATGATTCGGAGCAAAGGGAAGATTACATAATTTAATTGGATTGACGTCTAAAGAGTTGACCATGTCTTGTCAACATCTTTGCTTCGCGTGCATTTCGTGAGAAATCCAGGTACAATCTTGTGCGGAATCAGGGAAACTCCTGTGATGTTTTAAGTTATAGCAAGACAATGAGAAAAATCGAATCAAATTGAGTATTATTGGAAAAATTATCAAAAAAGCCACAAACTTATTGTACATATGTCAATTCATCATAAGCTTTTTAATTTGATCAATTTAATCTTAAATTTTTCGACAATTTGCTAATGTAATCCTTTCAGAAATGCGACGTGTTTGTGATATATTTAGTTTGTCCCAATGTCTCCTCCAACTTTGTCTTTAATCCCCAGTGAATATAAAACAACGGAATTACTATGACTCATGTGGCTTAGACGAAAAGAAACGGACAGTAACGCCTTCAATATAAGAAAATACAAAAAAAACAAAACAACAAAAGAGAAGTTCAAGATAATTTCATTACGAGACTCTACTCCCGACCTATATTGGTTCGTTCCCAATAAATTGGGCATGACTAGAGCACTAATGAGGATACGATAATGACTTGAGAAAAAGTAGGTGAAGCAATTTGTCTGTAGAGAGGATTAATCCACCATGGAGGACGTGCGACGGACAAATGACCTGCCAAAATAGGATATCGAATTGAGCGTTTACGGTCAACAAGCACATTGTGCCGGTAGCGTCCTAAGTCCTCTGTTAATTTCCTCCGTCGTCTCTGTCGATTGTCTAATGAAACCGAGGTCGATTGTCCCCTAATGCTCGTAGAAATAAAATGGGTTTTAAAAAAGAAGAGGAGGAACCATCCTCCCCGTTCCATTTTACCATGACTTGCCCTTTAAATACATGAATTATTTTCATAAAAGAGAAAAAAAAGTACCAAAAGTAGAAGTTGGAGACACCTAGCGTAATTCTTTAATGTTTATCCCATGGACATAAGTCATACCGATTGAATTACCTAAATCCAATATTTGATTTATATTTTTGTTCGATCTCTTTGAATGTTCGATCACTTGTTGCCGCCATAACGAGTCCAAGACATCGATTAAAATGAGATGCAGAAGATGAAGAGCCTTGGGGATCGGCAAATTCAGTGAATCGGGACATATCCTTGAAATGTACGGCCAAAAACCAACCCACCCCTGCTCTCGGATTTGGTAGAACAAGAGAGCACGCACAGGTCGGAGTCAAGTGGGTGGAACGAGAACACAAATAGAAGGGTCAGGGCTCGCGCGAGTCCATCGCCGTAATTGAGCCGTTGGATATATGCCAATCGTGTGGCAGTGATTGGGTGATAAGATGGACGATCGAGAACGTCTCTAAAGCGACGGGCACAGGGGGTTGTGATTGCCCGAAGGGTTTTACTAAAATATTTTATCTGATGAGATAAAATTCGACCTAAAATATTTTCAACTCCTCACAAATTCATGAAGATTGGGAAGATGGACCACAATGAAATTTCATGGCAGAGTCGGACTCAAAGCTCACAACACTCTTGATATTTAAATGCAAGTTTAAGGAATTGAACTTCCTCAAGACCTCGTTTGTTTGACGAAAAATGAATAATTTAATAATTATATAATAATTAGTTAATTAAAAATATTTTTATTAATAAAAAATAATTTATATATAAATATTTTCGCAAGCGATAACATTTTTTAATTGTCAATTTTATAATTGATATAAGTTATTATTTTTAGAAAAATATTTTTAAAATCATTCATTTTTCATAAAATAAATGTAACCTAAATATTTTTTTCCATTAACGGTTTTTTTTTTTTTTTTTTTTTAGGTGAAATTGCCCTCTCTCCATCTAGAAGAAAGAGTAGCATAATAATATTATTGCACCGTTTGACTGAAACACTTTCGATACTAGAGAATACCAAAAATAGAAAGAGATAATTTTATTACGCCACTCAATTCGACTCCTGATGTATATCGGCTCGTCTCTAATATATTGGGCATGACTAGAGCACTAACGAGGGACACAATAAGCTGAATGATCCTATGAGTCAAACTCAATGGAATTTGATCACAATGGAAGACAGGCGACGGATAAACGAATCTGCCGAAATAGGAAATTCGATCGAGCGTTTACAGTCCAGAAGCGCATAAGGAGGTTGCTCTTAATTTTCACCTAATGCTCGGGAAATAGTATTATAAGAGGCACGCCGCAGGCTGCACGTCATCATCCGGTAAAACGATCACCTTACGGACCTTCAGGCCCCTCTAAATGCGGGATGCTTTTGCTTTTGATATCCCAAAAGCGAAGATCTCAAAAGCAATTCCCCCCAAAACATTTTCTGTCTCCTTATTGCAGACGCCTTCACACTGAGACCATGCAACCTCCTTCGTCCCCCTCTCTCCCTCCCGATAAACCAAGGAGCCAGCAAACTTGTTTAGGCAGTGCACCCGCTCACACTCTCTCTCTCTCCAAGGGAAAAACATGTGCAAACGAAGTCCCGGCAAACAGAAATCGCCTATAAGGACAACCTGTCACAGCGGCGCACGACGTTCACAAAGAGGCGCCAGGGCTTCTTCAAGAAGGCCTCTGAGCTCTGCACGCTGACCGACGCTAGGGCCGCCGTCATTGTCTTCCCCGAGACGGGCAGGCTCTACTCTTTTGGCAATCCCTTGGTCGAAGAGATAATCTCCGACTACCTCCGGAGAACTTGTTTGTTGGCAATGGTTTCTTGAATTCGCCAGAGAACTTGTTCGTCAGATGTGGAAGCTCGAGAGAGGAGTTCAACCCTTTGAATTCACCAGAGAACTTGTTCCTCGGCTGTGGAAGCTCAAGAGAGGAGTCGGGTGGTCGTCGCGACTCAGGCGAGAGACAGAGGCCTCGAAAACAACCCCCCTCTCTCTGTGTGTCGCCAACGAGCAATAAGGGCAAGGCTTCGAGCACGGATTCTGCTCCAGCAACAGTCAAGAGAAGAAACAAAGTAAACCCTAATTGTCTGAGAGTCGAGCGAGAGGGATGCGACTGAGGCGAGAGAGGGAGGCGCCGTATGAGAGTCGAGCGAGAGAGGCGCGAGAGGGACGGAGTAATTACGGTTTCTGATTGTGCTAGAGACGTGAGAGCCGAGAGAGAGAGAGAGAGAAAGAGAGAGGGGGAGAGGGAGAGGGAGCATGGGTGAGAAGAGGAAAAGAGCGAGTGTGATTTTGAATATGTGAGTAGAGCTTCTTTCAATATTTTTAAAATACAAATTAATAGAAATAATGGGTGACAAGCACCCTGACAAACTTGGGAGTTCTGGTTGTCTAACTTGGCCGCTGGCGGTAGATGTTCGGGAGTGGGTTCCAACCCCGCGCTCTCCCGATCTTGATGGCTATGGGTATATTCCTGACGACTTTCTTAGTCTATTCGAGCACTGCATCGGAGAGGGTGACCGTGACCGATTCTTGACTTCGCTTTAGAACTAGGCCGTTGGCGTGGAAGCTCGGGAATGGAGTCCATGCGCTCCGACCTTGAGGGCGATTGGGTAAAAATCACTCTCCGATCTTGATGTTTTTTTCTCGTTAGACAGCATTGTAAAGGAGCGATTAGATAATGGGTTCCACCACGGGTTGTTCTATTTGCAGTTTAGATCATATCCAATACATGTTCAGAAAATATATAGTGATACGTATCACTATATATTTTCCTCGTCATTATTTTCCTCTAATCTTGTGTTAAATTGAATTTAATAATTTAAAGCGATCTTTTTTCTTTTAGTTGCCACATCAGGTGTAAATGGTAAAACTAATCATGAAAGATAGAGTGTTTAATTAACATGAACAAAAAGCTCGATCACCTAATTTGGTGATCTACATGAATCAAATTGAAAGGACGAGAAATTGGAACTGCCTCAAAGTTTTCGGCGTCAAACGCGAGAACTAGGACCAAACCGATCATCACCATTGGAATATTCTCTAATTTCTTGCTCACACAACCGCGAATGGCCTCGTACTTCACCATCCAAAACTTGACATCCTCCTCCGTCGCAACGGAAGATGGACCCTTGGGTCTTTGTTTCAAGATATATTGACGGATAACTTAATAACCCTCATTTTTATTGGCTAATGAGATCATTAAACTTCGCTTGGAAATTTTGTGTTTGACTTTCCACTGACAACGCACGATATTTTAAGAAGTTCACTATTCGATTCAAATTGATTTTCTAGCTCAATAAAATTTCCTCCATATTGGATGATTGTAATTAGTAACACCTGAAAACTAGAAAATACAAAAAAAAGAAAAAAATCCCGAAATGCCTAAAAGCAGCTTTGAAGTCCAATTTGGAGCGTTCAAAAATTTCGTGACCCAAAAATAAATTAAAATTCCCAAATGCATAAAAGCATTTGAGGATGTAATCGCTTCGAGGAGAACGGCGAGTGGTCCCCAGTTTGCTGCTAACAGTTGCCATTTTCCTATAAACCATATAGGACGGGTGACGTCATGTCACCATTGCCTACCAAAATTAACCGATAAGATTATATTGACAAATGATCAAAATGTTTAAGATCAAATTATATGATTTATTATTGAATTGACTTCTGTATAATAAATGCAAAAAAAATTTGACAATTTTTCTTTCTCCTGATTAGAAGAGTTATAAAGATATGATATTGACTTTGAGGAAAAAAAGAGCCGAAACAATCTCCCGGTAGAAAGGAAAGGGGAAGGGGTGATTTAAGCCGTATGGAGGTTTTCCCCAAACAGGAAACGAAACACGGAGTGATTAGGAGAAAAGAAGACCGTCGAAGGCCACACATAAAAACCGACGCTCTCTCTCTTCTTTCTCAAAATCAGTTCGCATTCACACACACGATGACGCAATTCAACATGCGAAAACGATTTGGACCAAAGATAAGAGGAGGTGTTGATCGTCATGTTCGAAATTTCCATGTCACTCCTTGCGTGCACCATCGACCGAGCATGAAAAACAAACACATGGTCAACACGTAAGATCAAACTCCATCTCCCCTCGCATATAAACAAAAAGTAAGAAAAAATAGAAAAAGGGCATGCATTTCGTCCCACTATTTATTTCAAGTAAAATGAACAATTTAAATAATATTTTTCTAAAAAATACTTATATTGCTTTAAAAAATTAATTTATTGAAAAAAATTTCGTTATAGATACTGATTTTTATCTAAATAATTTTAGAAAAAATAGCATGCTTATCATCGGTTAGATTCCTTGCCGATGATAAGCGATCCACACATCTGTTATTGCTTACGTAATTGCTATTTTTGTTGGGTAGTTTGGGGAGACTCCCAGCACCATGACAAGATTGGAAAGCGCCAATTGATGTTGATGTGTGGATACATCAAGGGTAATATTGGAATGTGTCACTTGGATTTGGTAAGATTGGAAAGCGCCAATTGATGTTTGATGTGTGGATGTTTGTATTTGTTATGTCAGATTATATCGGAGTACTTTCTAATATTACCCTCGATCATCCACATCGAGTGTTCTAATATTAATCAAATAGTGAAAACTGTTCTAAGATTGTTATTGGAACAGTTGATCCGAACTTTCACATTAAGTGTCTTCAATCGTTTAACCCATATTGTTTAGCATATGGAATCTTCAATCAATTAAACAATGTGCCGGGAATTTATCCATTATAGGCATTTTACTGTGTTAAACACAGTAGATTGAACAATAAATAGGAAGAAATCGGTACTAGAAGAGCAGATGTGGAGAAAATAACGTAAAAAATGGACTTAGGAACACAAATACCTATCGAATTGGTACGAAAACACCAAAAAAGGTCATAAAATGATCGAACCGGACAGGCACCCGGGTTAAGGGAGTCAAATGATCGATCCCCCGGTTGCGTTAAGATAATTAGGTGAAGTGACCAAAAGGAAGGAGGGAAGAGAGGTTAGGTTTAAAAAAAGCGATTTCCAAAGCAGGAAATGATACAAGAGCGATTGGGACGGGAAGATCGAACCAAGAACAAGACTCATATTGGCCTTTGCTTGTTTACTACTCCCAACATGAATGTTTGTAATTCTTCGTATCCACCTTGCGCACACAATCACGAACGGCTGCGTACTCCACGAATCAAGGACGCAACGAGGTCCTCCTCCATCGTGATGGGAGATGAATGTTGGGAATTTGTTTCGAGATCTAATGGCGGAGAATTTCATAAACCTCGTTCCTCTTCGGCCGATGAAACGATGGAACCTTGGTCTGAAACACGTGATATTTCAAGAATTTTACTATCTATTTTAGAATAAATTCTATAGGTTGACAAGTTTTCCTTTAATTCGGATTTTTTTTAATTCCGAAAATGCAACATATTTGTGGTGTATTAGGTGGTCCCAATATCTACTTTTAGCTATGTTGTTAGTACCTAGCGGATTTAAAACAATAATAATAATTACAAAAAAAACGCGAACTAATGACCATCGAGGGAAAAAAGAAACGAAAAGAAAAGAAATAGGTAATTCTTTTAATCCCTTGTAACCACTGGGGCAACTCACATTACAATCCATCCGATGTCCGACCACGCCGGCCCCCTGTTCTTCCCTCTCCCCCTATCAAATATTTCACATTTTCTATGTATTTTAGGTATTCGGGGAATCCTCCACAGGAACTAATCACAAAGACCAGGTGGGACCAGAAGACGAGTCCCACCCATTAAAAATAGATAATGGGCAAATCACGCATTCATTTATTTCTTTTAACCCATTTTTTCCACTCGCGTGAGTCATTTTGCAATCCAACGACAGTATCGACTCACACCCCTCCACGAGGTCAGGATTTCCCGAACCAGAAATTGGGCCTTGCCGCCATGGCTTCATTTTCGCCTCTGCTCGTCTTTATAAGCATGAACTTGTCGAAGCAAGCTTCCATTAAGAACACTCTTCAGATCACCTGCAACTACTCTCTCTCTCTCTGAAGACAATGGGCAAGCCTCGGCAAACCCAAATCGCCTTGATCGACGACCCGCAGAAGCGGCGTGTGGTGTTCTCGAAGAGGCGCCCGACCCTCTTCAAGAAGGCCGGGGAACTAGCCGTACTCACCGACTCTGACGTCTCCGTCCTTGTCCGGTCCTCCACAGGCAGGACCTACTACCGCAGCTACCAGAGGGGGAAGCCGATAATCTCCAAGAATACTCGTCGCAAGGGCAGCAGGGTTAATTCGTCAACGGGTCCGAAAGAGTGGGAAGAGGGCTTGGTCAAGCAAGAGTGCGATGCATGCATGGCCAAGAAGGATTTACAGTCCGTAATCGCGAACTACGAGGCCTGTCTCGCTTATGCGCGCGAGAGACTGGGGAATTGGGAGAACAATCCGTCGGTTAAGGCCGGTGATTCTGGAGTTAAAGTGGATCGTGAAACTGAGGAAATGACCGACGAGGGGATCGATTCCATTTTTAAGAGTTCCGGCCATGTTGATTGCAAGAGTTTCTGGACTTCACCGCTCAAACGGACTGCCGGCGGTGCGTCCGACCCCACAAGCTCCGGTCGTGATGATTGGGAGTTCAATACGGATGACCCCTTTCACCCGGAAAACTCGGCCATCGGCGGTCCGTCCGACCCCATGAGCTCCGGTCTTGATGATGGTGGGTTCAATATGGATGAGCTCCCTAATTTCTCTGGGCCTTGCATCGGCGACGGTCACTGCCCAGAAAACTTGGCCATCGGCGGTCGGTCCAACCCCACGAGCTCCGATCTTGATGATTGTGAGTTCAGTGTGGATGACCTTTTTGATTTAGCTGAGTCTTGCATCCGCAACGGTGACCGCCTGGAAAACTCGGCCATCGGTGATCCGTCCAACCCCACGAGCTCCGGTCTTGATGATTGGGAGCTCAATACGGATGATGACCTCTTTCGCTCAGAAAACTCGGCCATCGGCGGTCCGTCCGACCCCACGAGCTCCGGTCTTGATGATGGTCAGTTCAATCCGGACGCCTTTCTTGATCTCCCTGAAAATTACATCGGCAATGGTGACGTTCAGGAAAACTCGGCCTTCGGCGGAGGATATAATCCCAACGACTTTGCTGGACTTGAAGACTTCGGCGGCCTTCCTGATATAAATGACATTTGAGTGCACGTGTCAGGTCTTGTGAAGCAGAATTGCGCAGAGTTCAGTTAGGAACAGCAACAACATAGGACGACCATATTTTTTGTCCTCTGATTACTCTCCTTTTTTCCCCCTTTTTGTATGGAAGGGAGTCTCTCCCCTTTTTTCTGGAAGTGATATTGCCCCTTATGTTGAGTCGAATTTTACAATTCAATAAGATTTGTCCACTTTCTAATTTTAATCGTGCCACATTGTGTGTTAATAGCAATCCACGCCGTCCCCCGTTCTTCTCCGGCCCCCTCGCTTCCCACGAAAATTTCCGACCCAGGAACTAAAAACAAAGACCAGGTGGGATCAGAAGACGAGTCCCACCCATTAAAAATAGATAATGCAAATCGCTCATTCATTTATTTCTTTTAACCCCTTTTTTCCACTCGCGTAAGTCATTTTGCAATCCAACGACAGTGACAACTGACTCCCCTCCACGAGGTCAGGATTTCCCGAACCAGAAATTGGGCCTTGCCGCCATGGCTTCATTTTCGCCTCTTCTTCTTTTTTTTTTTTTTTTTTTGGTAAAAGGTAAGAAATATATTAAGGGCCAAATGTACAAAAGATCTCGACACCGGGAACTTGCACTCCAAATGTAGGAACAAAAGAAGTGGAAGGGTGACGAGATGTAAAAGCCGCAAAAGCTGGCACAAACACTACAACAACAAGACCAAACAAAGCACGGCTAGGTCAACCGGCTACCAAACACAACAAAAGCAAGGGGGAGGCCACTGTCAGATCGAACTACCTACGGGTCCCCAGTGAAAATAATCAGGTCTAGGCCCCAACTTCTCTACAACCTTCGTTTTTGAAATTTTCTTCAACGTTCCTGAAGGTGATAGCCTTGTCTCGGACCACTTTGAAGAGGTGGTTCTTCATGGTCGGAACCGAAAGAGGCTGGTCTCTAAAGATGATGTTATTCATGTTTTTCCAAATGATATGACAAAGCGCGCCAAAGGAAAAACGAGCTATGCACTTGTAGAAATCTTTACCCATCAAATAGGTAGCTGCCCATCGGAAGTTATCCCCCCAAGTTCTGTTATGCTAAGGTAAATTGCATCTGGAAGCCATGGGCAGTTATCCCCCCAAGTTCTGTTATGTTAAGGTAAATTGCATCTGGAAGCCCAAAAAAAAAGCAACGCTAGCCGTGACACAGCAATAAAAAAAAAGGTGATCGACAGAATCGGGCATATTCTTGCAAAATGCATAGGCAATACTTTCAATTATACCATAGGATAGAAGGAGATTCTGGGTTGGAAGCCTACGCTTGGCCATGAGCCAAAGATTGAGCTGATATCGAGGCACTATGGCGTTGTTCCACATGAAAGAGTACCAATGGACCCGCGTCCTCTTCTACCTGATGAAGTTCCATGCCGATGCCATAGTGAACTGGGTCGAAGAGCTTTCACGCCAACAGCAACGATCCGGGACACCTGCCAGGACCGGAAGAGGATGACCCCACGATTCAAGCACCATCTTGAGAGCTTGGCCAGCATCTGAGAAGAGGTCAGCAACACAGGCTTGCCTAGAAAGCCCTGAGCTGTATATAAGAGAATCTGAGAAGATCAGGTTTAAGGGCCCTCTAGGGTGCCAATTGTCAAACCAAAGAAAGGTTGTTTGGCCATCGCCAATTTTCCAGTAGAAGGCCATCTTGAAATCCCTTCTTAGGTTCAACAAGCTCTTGTAGGCCTAGGATTCAGATGTTGGCTTCCTAGCAACCCAAAAGTTCTTATTTTTTAAAAAAGTGGAATGGACCCATTTACACCACAACGCTTCCTTGTCGGAGGTTGTTTGGCCTCTGCTCGTCTTTATAAGCATGAACTTGTCGAAGTAAGCTTCCATCAAGAACACTCTTCAGATCACCTGCAACTACTCTCTCTCTCTCTGAAGACAATGGGCAAGCCTCGGCAAACCCAAATCACCTTGATCGACGACCCGCAGAAGCGGCGTGTGGTGTTCTCGAAGAGGCGCCCGACCCTCTTCAAGAAGGCCGGGGAACTAGCCGTACTCACCAACTCTGACGTCTCCATCCGTGTCCGGTCCTCCACAGGCAGGACCTACTACCGCAGCTACCAGAGGGGGAAGCCGATAATCTCCAAGAATACTCGTCGCAAGGGCAGCAGGGTTAATTCGTCAACTGTTGTTCAAAAAAAAAAAAAAAAAATTCGTCAACTGTTGAAGAGGACTTGGTCAAGCAAGAGTGTGATGCATGCACGACCAAGAAGGATTTACAGTCCGTAGTCGCGAAGTACGAGGCCCGTCTCGCTTATGCGCGCAAGAGATCGGGGAATTGGGAGAACCATCCACATCGGTTAGAGTGGATTGTGATCCTGAGATTTTTCCCGACAAGGAGATCGATTCCATTTTAGGGGCTTTCAAAGCTTCTTATCCTTTACTTTGGGCTCTCCGCAAGGATTCTGTCGGCCATGGTGATGGCGAGAGTTTCCGGACTTCGCCGGTCAACCCGGCCTTCCGCGACCCCACAAGCTCCGTTCTTGATGATTGTGGGTTCAGTATGAATGACCTTTTTTATTTATCTCACCGCCCGGAAAACTCGGCTGTCCACAGTGGATGTAATTCCGACGACTTTTCTGGACTTGGAGATTTGGACGTCTCTCTTGATATAGGTGACTTTTGAGTATACGTGTCAGGTTATGAAGCAGAATTGCACAGAATTCACTTAGAAACAGCAACAACATAGGACGAACATATTTTTTGTCCTCCCTGTGGTCACTACTCTCCCTGTGGAACATATTTTTATATTTATTTATTTTTTTCATTGCGGCCGGTGAGGGAGAAATTATCCCTCGATTGATTATCCAGCATTTTACGCAGGGTAAGGGAATCGATCGATCATCCCTCCATGGTGTGCATTAGAATAATTAAACATGACCATTTTTTTTAACCTTATTACCTGAAAGGTATCGTAAGGTGATCCCTAAAAAATAAACAGACTACCGTGTGCTGCAAGACTAACGTGCTGATGTGAAAAGGAATATGGAATGCTAAGATGAAGTACACTTGCATTAAAAAAAAAATGCAATTACTAATTGAAGCTAAGCATGCAATTCAATCAAATTATGAACATTGACAAGCTATTTTATCGCGCCCACGAGGTTCCATTTGACTGCGCGTACGCGCGAGCGGGTTGACGATGAGAGTGTCTTCTGTTTTTTTTATCTCCCCCTGCGACGCTGCTTGACAGTCTCTTTCCTTCGTGCCTTGGCCGAGACGCCACCGCACCTTTTACTTTTACGTTCTTCTCCGAATAGCTTTCGTTTCAGGAAACCCTCCTCTTAATTTGATTCCCCCAATCTCTTTTTTTTTTTTTTTTTTTTAATCGCCTTTGATGATGACCGGCCACCCACCTTTGATCCCGTTGCATAATAATATTTGAATTTCACGTTTATGTTTAAGACGACTGTGGGTTGGATTCCTTATTAATTATGCTTTCCGTTTACTGCTTATGGGGTTCCTATCTCAGGGCATAAATCAAAGTCTTGTTTAATTTCGCATGATACGGCTTGGCTTATCTGATTTGATCTCTTATTTAAGTGAATATCTGTGTACGAATGATAGATGCATCTTTTAAGAATAAAAACGAAATAGAAAAAATTTATATGAATTGTTTTCACAAAAGAGAAAGGTACTGAAAGTAGGCATTCGATAGACCTAGTGTAACTAAGTCCTTGTATTCATGAATCTCTAGTTTGCCAAAATAAGACGGGTTAATCGATTTATAATGGATTAATGGTGACTCTAGAGAAAAAACAAAATCAAATAATTAATTGAGAAACAAAGGTCCGATCGATAGGGCTTAGCAGGGCTCATGCTAGGCGGAGGAGTGGCAAGTTGGAACCATTTGCGCTCACTTGATAATCTATCAAACTTCCTCAGGATTTCACCTAGGGATGACTGCAGCAAGCATAATAAGTTTTCCATTTTCAAATTTTTGAAGAGAGTAAAAAAAAAAAAAAAAAAAAAACTGTAGGTTAAATATAGACAAATAGAAAGACATTCTATTTATATGTCGATTGATCCGAGCATGGTCAATTCAAGTCACATGTCAAAAATCACCGTGATAGTCAAGTTTTAGAACTTATAGTGCACTTAAAACTATTTATATGTGGAGCGTATTTTATTTTCAAAACTTTTATTATTTTAACCAAATATCGCAACTATCACAGCAATTTAACAAGAAATCGACCCCTTATGAATTGCTATATAGCTTAACATTGTCAACATCTAAAGTTTCATCTAAAGGGCTTCACGTGCATTTCATGGGAAATCTAGGGATTGAGGAGACTTGTTGTCAACTTGATTCTTTCACTGCGTTTTTGTCAATCTTGTGCGAAATCGAGGGCTCGTATGAGGCTCTAGGTTAACGTAAGAGGATAAAGAAATTGAATGAAACTGAGTATTTCGAGAAAAATTACCCAAAAAAAAAACATTATGTCAATTTACTCTTATTTCTTTTTTTAATTTAGTCAATATAGTCATAAACTTTTTGTCAGTTTGCTAATGTAGTCGGTCGGAAGTTGTTGGTGTGGTCGCTGGTCATTTTACATGAAACAGCGGAAATTTATGACTAGAATTGTCCCAAAATTTGAGTGCGCTATTCACGGAAAACTAGAATTGTCCCAAAATTGTCGACGTATTTGCGATATATTAGGTTGTCTCAACATTTCTTTTTGTTTTGTCTTTGATACTAGCAAATAAAAAACAGCGGAAATTTATGACTATGGCGGCATAAACGACAAGAAAAAAAAAAAAAATAAGGAAAGGACAGATAGTTACAATCCGTTACTAGGAAATACCCAAAAAAAAAAAAAAAACGAAATGCCGTCACCTTGACAGGTCATATGAATTTGGTATTCACTACGTAAGTGAGGTCACGGCATCAGTGACACGTGGTGCTTTCAGTTTCTATATATGACCCACCAAACTAATAATAAAAAAGAATTCAAAGAACGCACAATTTGTCTGGGGCTGCACGTGCCCAAGAATGCATGACCAAGATAATAATTAATAAAAATTAAAAGAATGCATAGTTTGTCACGGGCTGATTTTGTATATTGATAAAAAAAAAAAAAAAAAAAGTGGAAAAATGCAAAAGGTCATCAGTTATCCGACATGACACAACTAGTGTTAACGAACAATTTTCATAATTTTTTAAAATTTTATAAACTTTGGTATTTTTATTTTTCTTATTTTCCTTTTTTTAACTAAGTTTGGTGAGGGCTAAGCGACGTCACCCAGATTTGACGAGAGTTTCAAGATCCTCATCAACCATACCATATAAGATGGTTGGTGTCATATAACATTCACTTATAAAAATTGATCAAAATAATTATATTGACAAACAATTAAAATGTTTAAAATCAAATTAAATGATTTACCACCGAATCGACATTCGTATAATAAGTTTAAAATTCTTTTTATAATTTTTCTCCTAATTAGAAGAGTTCTAACGATATGTTGATCACTTTGAAGAAAAAAAGGAGCTGAAACATTATCCCAGTACAAAGGAAAGGGAAAAGGGGTGACTTATGCCGTATGGAGGTTTTCCCGATTCAGGAAACGAAACAAGAGCGATTGGGAGAAAAGGAGACCGTCAAAGGTGGCACATGGAGAATGACGCACACTATATTCCCTCCCAAATTCAGTTCGCAATTACATGTACAATGACGCAATTCAACACGCGAAACCGATTTGGAGCAACCGACCAAAAAAAAAAAAAAACCTATTTGGAGCAAAGAAAAAGAAAGGTGTTCATTGGCGTGCTCGAAATTTCCATGTCGCTCCTTGCGTGCACCATTTTGTCGACACGCAAGATCAAACTCCATCTCCCCTCGAATATAAACAAAAAGTAACAATAAAAAGTAGAAAAAGGAAGCACGTTTCATCCCACTATTTTTTTTTTTTTTTACAGAAAATGAACGATTTAAAAAATATATATTTTTAAAAAATTACTTATATTACTTAAAATAATTAATCAATTGAAAGTATTTTCATTATCGATAATGACTTATGTCTAAATAATTTTATGGATAATAAAAATATTTTTTGTTTATTCATCTTTATAAGTGATACAAATAATCATTTTTAGCAAAATATTTTTTAAATCGTTTATTTTCTGCGAAATAAACAAAATCTCTGTGATATGCTCTTTTTTTCTTCTTTCTTTTCAGCCATGTCTTGCCCGCTTGATGCATTCCAAGTCTGCGAAAAGACATCAACGTCCGCTGTCCAGCTTGCTCGCGTGCTGGACCAAGTAAAACTCGGCAACCGTCCAAGCGTGCGCAGCGCCCCTCGGATGGTTTCGGGTCTCCATCCATGGTCCCTTGTTGGCATGTGGGTGCGCCCATTTTAATAAGTTTACCATCCAATTTACAATTAATTTTCCAGCTCAACGAATTTTCCTCCAAATCAGATGATTATTTTATCCTTGAAATGCAACATATTTCTGATATATTAAGTTGTCTCCATGTCTCCTTCAGCTTTGTCTTTAATACCTAGTGAGTTTAAAATATCAGAAATAAATTACTATGGCGGCATAATAAAAAAATAAAAGGATAGTAGCACCTGAATACTAAGAAAATACCAAAAAAAAAAAAAAAAATTCTTGGAATGACTAAAGGCGGCTTCAAAGTTGTACATGTGGCTTTCGAAATTTCCAAAAAAGAACACAATTGACGTTCCTGGATGTGGACGGGCACATGGGTTAAGGGAATCAAATGATCAATCCCCCGGTTGTGTTAAGATAATTAGGTGAAGTCGCCAAAAGGAAGGAGGGAAGAGAGGCAAGTTTAGAAAACATGATTTCCAAAGCAGGAAATTATACAAGAGCAATTGGGAGGATAAGATCGAACCAAGAACAAGACTCAGCGGCGTCGGACCAACCACGAAGGAAATAAAATACAGATCGTCACCAGCGCGGCATGTGGAGAATTCAATAGTTCCCTAATTTATTCAACATTTTACAAGTGGGATACCTAATGCATATGACGCAAACAAAGTTCAGTTTGATATAATGGACGGAATATACATTCATTATATACATTCATTAAGTTTGAGAAATAAATGGTTCAAATCATCAAATCCTTTCCGAGTTGTTACCCTATCTCTCAGTGAGCGTCTTAGTCTCCTATTGGCCTTTGCTTGTTTACGGTACTATTGGCCTTTGCTTGTTTACTATTTCCACTGTGAATATCTTTAATTCTCCGTATCTACCTTGCGCGCACAATCGCGAATGGCTGCATACTTCTCAATCAGGGACTCGAGAACGTCCTCCTCTGTTACTTAACAATCGCGAACATTAAGATACGTGAATCAATGTGACACCACATCTACAATGATGTGGTGTATCACTGATATACATTCTCCTAATTTAGAACTCAAGTAGTTTTTAAATAGATGTCCTTGGTGATGGTCGGGAATGAGCACTCTTGCTAATATAGCAGCATGAGCATACTAATTCTGAATTTAGAATAGCTTGCAACTTGTGAATAATATTGCAAATTATTGTCCGTAACTTATCAAGTTACTAACGAAGTGGCGGCTTTTTTGTCAAAGAAAAAGAGAGACTCTTAGTGCACGAGTGTCAGAAACTGTCCTCTGCCATCTCAGGAAATTTTCTGAATCTGTCGTGTACTAAGTGCCTGTAAACTTGCATAATTTTTTTGGACCAACAAGTCTGGAGTTGTAATCCTATATTTTTGGTTGGTTCAGGGAGACAGTGAGATATCCGGATCGGCTCACTTGGGAGGAGCTGCAGTTGCAGCTCTCACATGGGCCCCACTCAGGAAAGGGCGATTTTAAATCTTCGGCTTCTCATGTTGAATTCGGCATGGGTAACTAATTTTTTTTTTCCTGTTCGCTTCTTCATTTTTATGAAGGGGGTGTCATTGCCTCCAACGTGTTGCTGAAAACTTCTATAGCAGAAACGGCTCCAGAGAATCTGTCAAATGCTGAAAGTGATGACATAACAAGGGATGATGAGCTCTTTAATTTGTGCGAAAAGGCATGTGCACCATGACTTCTATGGCGGGAACATTACTGACGTACACAATTAGAGAATCTTTGCACAACTCAAGGTTCACAATAGATCTTAGATGTTGCTGGTATATGTTTGCTGCATGCAAGGCCTGAAATATATGCGGAGATCTTTTGTTGATTCTGCACTGGGAAGTATGAGCCTAATAGTCATTGTTGCTCACTCTGTGAGCAGAGCACTTTGATGTGAAAGTATCTGTCAAAATGGCCAATAGTGCAGGTTGTATAAGGATATGCAAAGAATATTTATTTATCTAGTAATGAGCTTCTCCTGCAACTATGATATTTCCTGGAAGTTCTTCCCGAGGCATAGCAAGTTATTTACATTGGTATACCATTCTCAGAAAAGCTATATTCACACATTTTTTTTTATAGAAAAAAAAATGATATTTACCTTTGCTTACGGATGATTATTATTCATCTATGCGTCAAATTCCTATTGGGTTTGAAACGCGGTCTACACCAAATCATATTAAGCTAAGAATGTTAAAATGCTAGTGAATCACGTGTATGTGATAATTTTTGATAATGTTAAAATGCTAGTGAATCACGTATAGATGATAATCTTTGATAATGTTTGGATAAATGGGAATGGATGATAACAGTAATTATTGGCCCCTGTTCTTCGAAGTTCCCTCCAACCATCAATACGTTTAGTGGTGTATAATCATATATGTTACTTATATTTATAATTTGGTAATTTTGCTCGTAGACAATGTTTATAACTTACTATCCATTGATCATAAGAGCAATGAGAGGAAGTGTAAAGAAAGGAGAGAAAATGAGTAGAGACTACATCTTCACTTAATTGGCTTGACTCTACAAGTAGAGAAGGGAATTTGTACCCGAACAATATGTGTAGGAAAGGAAATTAGCTATCTTACAGAATCACGAAATATTAAATAATATCCTTGATATCTAATTATATCTCCAATGATATTCTTTAGTAATTAGTACTAGGCAAAATGACTAGATTAAGCATGAGAGGAGTGTTAAAATATTTAAATATTAAATCATGCATTTATCTAATAACTTAAATTTTGAAAATAGTTAGTGGTGGTCCCATCAAATTTCACGGAAAATGTCCTCCAATGACCATTAGTTGTCCTTTCTAAAGTAATGTTAATAATTGAGAAACAACGTAGAAACGAGGAATAATCCAACAGCACGCATCTCTCAATAAAGATCCTCTGACTTGCCAACACATCAAAAGGTACTTTGACCATTTCAATGAGAGGACTTTGACCATCACAATGAGACGAGTTGCCAATTGCACACATCATGAAAAGATGGAATCTTTAACTAACATGAGCGAAAAGTTCAACTGTCTAATTCGATGAACTAACCGACCAAAAATAAAATAAAATAAATTCGATGGCCGACATCTCTCTCTAAGGCTATTATAAATTACATATTACTTTATATATATTCTAATTTAATTGGATTGCATGCCTAGCTTTAATTAGTCATTGCATTTTTTATACAATTGTATGTCATCATGAAATAAAACATAAATAAATCTCGTAATTTGAAGAATATTAGGGGGTTAATGGTATATGGAATTGATCGGCAAATTATCGATTCCATTAATCATGAAGGTAGAGTATCTAATTAACACAAATAAAGAGTCCGAGTGCCTAATTCAACTATCTACATAAGTCAATTTGAAAGGACAAAATATCATATTTTTCTCGAAATTTTCAACAATCAGCTATGGAATTATCACAAGTGCACCGATACTCATGACCGTTGTAGATTAATTCTCTAGCTCCAAATTGGACGATATTTTACCCTCAAAATGCAGCATATTTGCGACATATCAGTTTCTTTCAATACCTCATTCAGCTTTACGTTTAATACTTTGTGAATTTGAAACGAGCGGAAATTATATGACTACCTGGGTGGCATAGACAATGAGAGAAGAAAAGAAAAGAGACGGGTTTTCTTATCGTGTTTGAAATCTCCATGTCGCACCTTGCGTACCCCATTGACCGAACATGAAAGACAAAGACGCCGTCGACACGTAATATCAAAATTCCATCTTCTCTCGTATATAAACAGAACGAAAAAAACGAAAGAGAGTACAAAAATAAAAGATATTCTGCACAGGATCTAGTGCAGTCCCCCTGGATGGCTCAGCGCTTATTCCACTCTTTCTTGGGAGGTTCCTAATTTTTTTTTTTTTGGTTGATAGAGGTTCCTAATTTAATTGGGCTGCATGATTATCTTTAATCAGTAATTACATTTTCTTTAATATAATTGTACGTCATCATGACATAAAATATAGATGGTTTGCGCTAAGCATTTCACACTCCTTTTCACTTCAGCTCGTTGCTCTTTGCATCACATAGAAGTTTTAGTTTTTATATATCAAGTTATGATACATTCCATGTTATAGAAGAAAAAAAAAGTCAGTCGTGTTTAATTCTCCTAATGCGTTTGGATTGTACTTTTATGTCTAAGACATCTGCGGGTTAGATTTCTTATTGATTCTACTTTCCATTTACTTCTTACGGGGTTCCTATTCTAGGGCATAAAACAAGGCATCGTTTAATTGTGCTTGATACAGCTCACGTGGTTTGATTTGATCTTTTTTTTTGAGCGAATATCTATGCACGAATGCTAGATACATGTTTTAAGAATAATAAAATAAAAAAGATTGCATGAATTATTTTCATAAAAGAGAAAAAGGTACCAAAAGTACATGGTAGACACTAAACACACCTAGTGTAATCAAAGCCTCGGTTAGAAAGACTGATTTCCAAAGCAGGAAATGATACAAGAGTGATTGGGAGGGGAAGATCAAACCAAGAACAAGAGGCGGCGGGCGTCGGACCGGCCACGAAGGAAAGAAAACACAGACCGTGACCAGCGCAGCATGTGGAGAATTCAGTAATTCCCTAAATTACTAGAAATTCAACATTTTACAAGTGGGATACCTAGCGCATATTATGCAAACAAAGTTTGATATAATATAATGGACGGAATATACATGTATGAAGCAGGAGAAATAAATGGTTCAAATCATCAAATCCTTTTCATGTCGTTGCCCTATTTCTTGCTGAGCGTCTTAATCTCCTATTGGCCTTTGCTTGTTTACTATTTCCACCGTGAATGTCTGCAATACTCTGTATCCACCTTGCACACACAATCGCAAACGGCCATGTACTTCACGATCAAGGACTCGATGATGTTCTCCTCCATCGCAACGGGAGATGGACGTTGGGAATTTGTTTTGAGATTTAACGATGGAGAACTTCATGAAGCTCATACCTCTCCGGTCAATGAAACGGTCGAATCTTGCCCAGAACGTGGGAATTAGCCCTTTGGTTTTCCCCTGACGACACGTGATGTTTCGAGAACTTTATTATCCATTTCAGAATTAATTCTCTAGGTTGACAAGTTTTCCTTTAATTCGGATGTTTTTCTTTCTCTGGAAATGTGACATATTAGTGATTTTATTAGGTTGTCTCAATATCTCCTATCAGCTTTGTCTTATTACAATAAGAAAACAACGAGAACTAATGACTATAAAGAGAAAAAAGAAAAAAAGAAAAGAAAAAGACGATGGACGAGTTGCGCATTCTTTTGATTCCTTTTTCCATTAACCATTTAGCACCTGCAAGGCATCCTGCTGCGAACGAACCACCTCCCCCAATGGCTTTGCCTATCAATCTTGCATCCGTAACCCTGGCTCCCGTCCGTCAATTTTCCAAAAGAGCAAACGAGACGAGATCGATTACAAAAACAAGAATTTTCCGTCCGACCATGGCTTCGTTTTCGGGCCACTTGTCAACAATTATATCCTGTGTTTCCTTCGATGATCTGGGACGGGAACACAGCATAAGGGAATCAATTCATCTTCCCTCAGTTGTGTTGAGAATATGAGGTGATGAGCTTGGTCAATCTAGGTCGAATGCTAGAAATCACCATAATCGCCAAGTTTTAGAAGGTGGTGTACTAACCCCTATTTAGATTTGGAGAACCTTTTATTTTTAAAAGAAAATTTTCATTCCTTTAATGAAATGTTGCAACTATCATAGCTATTTAACACGAAACACTGACCCCTTAAGAAATTGATTGCAATATAACTTGTCCTTGTTAAAATCTAGATTTTCATATGAAGGGTTTCATGTGCATTTCGTGAGAAATATAGGGATTGAGGAGACTTCCTGCTCTTGACTTGATTCTCTCATTATGTTCATGTCAATCTTGTGCGTAACCAAGGAAACTCCCGTGATGTTCTTAGTTAAAGTAAGAGAATGAGGAAAATTGAATCACGTGGAGTATTATTGAGAAAATTATCAAAAAAGTCTTAGATTTATTATACGGATACCAATTCAGTCTTAAATTTTTTAATTTGATCAATTAGTTCTAAATCTTTTTGACAATTTGCTAATGTAATCCTTTCAGAAATGCGATGTGTTTGTGATATATTTAGTTTCTCGCAATGTATTCTCCAGCCTTGTCTTTAATCCCTAGTGAATTTAAAACAATGGAATTATTACGACTCCACTGGCCTAGACGAAAAGAAACAGACAGTAACGCATCCAATACTAGAAATACCAATAATAATAATAATAATAATAACAGGAAGATAATTACATTACGAAACTCCACTCCCGACTTACATCGGTTTTTTTTTTTTTTTTTTTTTTTTTTTTTTTTTTTTTTTGGGTCTGAACTTACATCGGTTCGGTCGCATTAAATTGGGCATGGCTAGAGCCCTAACGAGGATACAAATACTTGAGAAAAAGTAGGTGAAGCAATCTGTCTGTAGAGAGGATTAATCCACTATGGAGGGAGGACAGGCGACGGATAAATAATCTGCCAAAATAGGAAATTGCATTGAGCGTTTACGGTCAACAAGCGCGTTGTGCCGGTAGCGTCGTAAGTCCCCTGTTAATTTCCCCCTTCGTCTCCGTCGGTTGTCTAGTGAAACCAAAGTTGATTTTCCCCTAATGCTCGAAGAAATAGTATTATAAGAATCAAATGGGTTTAAAGAAAAAAAGAAGAGGAACCATATTCGCCGTTCCGTTTTCCCATGACTTGCCCTATGCTCGAAGAAATAGTATTATAAGAATCAAATGGGTTTAAAAAATAAGAAGAAAAAAAAGAAGAGGAACCATATTCGCCATTCCGTTTTCCCATGACTTGCCCTATGCTCGAAGAAATAGTATTATAGAAATCAAATGGGTTTAAAAAAAAAAAAGAAAAAAAGAAGAAGAAGAGGAACCATATTCGCCGTTCCGTTTTCCCATGACTTGTCCTTTAAATACATGAATTGTTTTCATAAAAGAGAAAAAGGTTCCAAAAGAAGGCGTTAAGACACACCTAGCCTAATTAAGTCCTCGTTCCGATGAATCTCTGGTTCGTTCCTTGCCCCGCTCCTAATCAGTCCATAATTTGATTATAGGTGACTCATAGAGCAAAAACGAAAATCGAATGATTAATTGAGAAATGAAATTGCAATCGATAGAGTTTAAGAGGGCCTGTGCCAAATGTAGGAGCCACCCCGTAGGATGGACTATTCGCGTCCATGTGGCAATTTGCCAAACTTTCTTGCGATTTCACCTCAGGATGATTGCAACAATCATATAGTTTTTAGTCAAAGGTTTTCCCAAATTTTGGGTTTTTGAAGAGAGTTAAAAGGGGCAAAAAAAATTGAAAGAGGTATATGACGGTTGAGCCCATGAGGGACCATGAGAGATTGGCAGCAAAGTTCACATTTGAGGAAAATGATTATGACTTGGCTCAAACGTGAAGGGAGGGTGGAAATTGTGTCTCGAGTTTAAGCCCAGAAGGGAAACTTCCATAATTTGAATAGCATCTCTAGTTGGAGTAGGCTTTCTAAAAAAAAATTTCTTATTTGGATCTCGCTCTTGTCTATACACAATAAATGTCTTTGTTGTGAAGAGCATCCAAGAGGGGCTTGTGCTTGTGGTAAAGATTTATCTAATTCCTTTAAGAGATTGAGATATTATTCCATAGGAAATTGTGGGCTAAACACCCGTGAGCTATATAATATGTGATTGGGAATTGGGAAATATTGAGAGTGTTTGAGTGATTCGAATATAGTTGTAATCTACATTGTCGCTTGATCTATAGTAAAATTCTTTATTGCTCATCCTGTGGACATAAGTCATACTGATCGAACCACGAAAATCTAGTATACAGTCTTTTTTTTTTTTGTTTTATTTATTTTAATGTTCAATCGCTTATTTCCGTTATAATGATATTCAAGACACAAATCGAAATGAGATGCAGAAGATAAAAAGCCTCGAGAGATCAGCGAGATCAGTGAATCGAGATGTACTCGTGAAATGATGGTCACAGTCAAGAATCCCAAAGTCCAAACTCTACTTTTTCCCTTGATTTCTATGTCAAGCAAGTCCTCTTCTCGTTCTCAAAGTTTCTTGATTCGGCTTTGCATTTCATAGCAATGTTTTCGTGGTGGGTTTGTCATTAGAGATTGGTATTCACGAGCGGAAAGTGTAAAGTTGAAATTTTTTTGGGATCTTCCTCACCTGAACAGCGCTGTCAATCTATTGTGACTGCTTTTTGGTTATGTGGGTGTTCAAATTTTGTCAATGCGGTTTTTCCATGGTCGTTCGAGTGGGGCGCGTGATGCGAAAATGGGAGGCGTTGGCCGTTGCTTTCGAATGGAAGCCTGTTCGTGGAAAGATATTAATTGTGATGCTGGAGGGTTGGATGGTTCAGCTAATCATGGTGTTCTTCTTCTAGGTTTATTGCTGAAAATGACCAAGCCATCCAAATTGATTCATGTCTGCAAAGTTGGGCATGAAATCTCAAAGGTACATGTTCTCTTGCAAGTAAATTCTTTTGGGTGTAGAAATAGGGATTTTCTTGCGTATCAATGTAAAATTCAAAGCCGTATAGGATATCGGACGATTGCAAAACAGGTTCTAGTAGAAATGAAGTTGACCTTATAATCAGATCGGAAAAATATGGTGGTTTCAAAACAAGGTCCAGTGTAAATAGAGTAGAGTACAAAGTCTAAAAAAAGGAAACCGATTATAACAAGATTATGTACAAGGTCTAGGTTTGGAACCTACCCACCTTGGACCCAATCACCCATAAAGACAACCCTCTCTTGGATTTGGCAAGAGCCTTGAAACCCCCGTTAACCATACCACGTAGGATAGGGGTGATCGGGTCCAGGGTGGGTAGGGTCTAGACTTGGATCCTGTACCTGACCTTATTATAACCGGTTTTCTTTTTTTGGACCCTGTTCCCGGCTCTTTTTGCATTGGACCCTGTTCCCGACCCATCATGTTTTTCCGATCCGGGAACAGGTTAACCCTATTTATATTGAAATCTATTTTGCATAAAAATTGCTGTATCTTTATATTAACCTTAGAGAAGCAATGGATGAAATGGTTTGATGGAAATTGATCTAAATGACAGGAATATCAAATTGGTTAGAAATTAAAGTGGAAGTACTGTGAATTATTTAAAGGTGCAATGCAGGGAATAAAGGAAATCAAAGCAAAGAACACTAAACTCAAAGGAAGGAGCCGAACAAAATTAACTGAAAACGAGATTACTAGGACATTGACATTGCTGGAATTGAAATTAATCATAGTTTGTATAAATGACGCTCGAATGGAGACATTGACATTGACGTTACAACAATACTCTAGGGGAAATCAGCAGTAATTTTGGCAGAGGTCCAGCATAATTTCAACATATCTTTTTCCTCTGCATATCTTCTATTCATAAGTCTTAAATTCCCTTTGATTATTACTAGGTCAATGTCCATTTCTTAACTTAAGTTCTTTTATATATCCATGATTTCTTAACTTAACTGCTTTCATATATCCATAATTTCTCAACTTAACTAAACTTCCGATACCTGAGCATTTCTCGTACCGTTTCCACTTATTTTGAATTAAATTAGGTTGAAGACTCTCTCCCTCAAACTTTGGCGGAATGGTTTTTTATGAGCATCAAAACGAGATTGAATTTGATATAGCTTGGCTGTGATTTATTCACCACCGATGTATAGTGACTTACTGTTATACAAGACGGCAAGTCAGTCACACAACCGAAGGAGACAAAGTAAACCGAAGCACTAAGGGAAATAGAACTCTCTGCCATCAAAGGATGAAGCATGAAAATTCACAATATATGATCAGCATGTCGAACAAGAACATCCAGATCACTACTATGCAATCTCAGATTGAAATGATGAATACAAATTCATCATTTCACAAAAAAAAAAAAAAAAAAGAAGAAGACAAATTCGTCATTATCATCTCTGAGGCAAAAGGTCGAACAGGTGGTGATCATGAATGGTGAGGTGTTCTAGAAATAGGAATTCCTATCAATCGGCGAGCAATATAACATGAGCAATTTGAGATAGCAATTTGAAGCTCTCAGCATAAGGAAAACACAAAACAATCGTATGATCGAGTCTCAATGAATCTTGGAGGAGATCCGATCCGAACGGTTACCTACTAATAAATTGAAGACACCGAAAGACTTGGAGAATCTCACGAAGACGAAGCTAAGGTGACGAATCAATTCAGCGACGAAATTTCTTGATGAAGATATTCAGCTGCACCTGGCTTCGCTCAGTTCCTCAGCTCTCCTGCACGCACCAAGCGAGGGAGAAAGAGCATGAGAGAAGTTTCGATCGGTGGTGATGAGCGTCCATTCTCTGCTTAGTCACTGCAATGGCGTGATGAGGAGCTGGCGATGGTGTGACGAGGAAGCAGATGAACGCAGATGAGGAAGTAGCCAGGGAGGGAGCTAGATTTGGTGGTGGAGCTCGGAGCAAGGCTGACGAGCAGCCAGGAACCGGGTTGACAAAGGCGGCGTCGCAATTTCGGGGGGCACGGAGTAGGGAGAGGCGGAGTGGCAACGTTGGGATCTCACGGGCTACGGGTGTCGCAGGAGGAAGGTGACAGTGGGTGAGCAGAAGGAGCATCAGTGCTCGGATGGAACGAGGATTGGCGGACGGGCAGAGGTCGCGAGCTCGGGGAAGATAGAAAGTAGAAACAAATTAGGGTTTTGCGTTTGGTCTTTTTGGGGTGGCTTACAACCGATTCTCAAACCGGTTCCCAAATCGGTCCAATCGATTCGGTTCCTGGGTAGGTAATCCCTCGGAACCGGTTCTCGGACCGGTTTCAATCGAAACCGGTTTCTGACCCTGTTTTTCGAGTGGGCCGATTCGGGAACCGGGTTGACCTTGTCCAGTTGCACACCTCTATCATAGGATGCTCAATGTCACCTCGTGATTGCCTATCGAAATTGACCTGAAGGATTATATTAACAATCAAAATGTTTAAGACCAAATTGAATAGTTTATTATTAAACTGACGTCCATATGATAAATTTAGGAATTTTTTGGTAATTTTATCATAATTAGAAGACTTATAGAATATGATTATGGATGATCATGGTTCGGATTGGGTCAATCCAACACCTAACTTAGGAACCAACCCATACAATATCGGTCCCCACTTTTTGGGACCGAGAATCAACATGACTGAGCTTGAGACCGAGGATTGAACCGGCGTTATGGGTTCAGTCCGGTTATGGGGTCAACTTGGGACCAATCGATATTTTTTTTTCCTGAAAAGACAAACATATTATTTCAAATTAAATATCCATCAATAGGGGCGAGCCACGAGATGAGGGCAAGCTATGAGGTGAGTGGCAAACAAAGAGCGTTGCTCACGAGTGAAGAAAGTTTCTAATTAGGGCTTTGTTTCAATTTGATGTACTAGGAGACGGGTGAGGCCAATGAAGAAAGGAGAGTCATGCAAGCGTTGAGCGACAAGCGGCATGGGCATCAAGCACTGAGAGGCAACTGAGAGGCATGAGCGTTGAGTAGGATGAGTGTCAAGTGCTGAGTGGGGCCAGCATCGTGCAGTGAGTGGGGCGAGCATCGCAAGTGTTGTGCCATGAGTAGAGCAAGGTTGCTCACAAGCGAAAAGTTATTTCTTTCGAGTAAAAAGTGAAGAGAAGAAAGAAGATGATTAAAAAAAAAGGAGAGCAAGAGTACTGGAGGAGGATGACGTTGTTTGATGCCATTTAATGTTGTTTAAGTTAGAATTTACTTTTTAGAGTAGATATAAGAATATTATATAATATATTAGATACGTAATATATAATATATCTATTTAAAATATATAATATATATTCGGGATTGGTTTGGATTGAATCAATCATAAACTCTCAAGATCGTTAACTAACCTACGTAATACCTGGTATGAGGATCTCGGGATCAAGGACCAACTTGCCCTCTTTGGAAATCGGATCAAGACTAGCAAGATTGGGTCAGTCCAAAATCGGCCTAGGATCAACCTAGATTGATGCTCACCCATATATATGACGATGATGTCATAATAAAAAGAGCCGAAACAATCTACGAATAGAAAGGAAAGGGACGTGACTTATGCTGTACGGAGGTTTTTCCTTGAACATGCAACGAAACAATGAGTGATTGGGAGAAAAGAAGACTTGTCAAAGTGTCATTGTGCGCGTGAATGCGTGGTCACTTTTTTTTTTTTTTTTTTTGGTAGTGACTGCGCATTCACGCGCACGATGACCCGATGACAGCGCGAATCGGCGCGAAAACGATTTGGAGCGAATAGCTTCCGTTCTCTTCTTGTCTTCTATTAAATTAAATCTCGTAATTTGAAGAACACTGGGGGTTAGTTAGTGGCATGAAGAATTGATCGGGCAAATCACCGATTAATTCCAGTCGATCCTCATGTCTGGTGGATGTGCGGTCTCCATCCATGGCAGTTCATTGGCGTGCGCGTGGGGCCATTTTAATCCGCTTCCATCGCTTTTAATTCTGCAGCCGACAATCACAAACGGCCTCGTATCATTTTTCTTTTGGTCAAACAGCATCGTATTTCGCAATCGGGAATCGACGTCGTCCTCCATGGCGATGGAAGATGAGCCTTGGAAATTTGTTTGAAGATTTGTCGATGGAGAATTTGACGAACCTCATTTTTCTTTGGCCAATGAAGTTTATGAAATAATTAAACTTCACTCAGAACGTGAGAATTTGCCCTTTGTCTTTCCACTAACAACACGCGATATTTTAAAAAAATTCACCTTTATTAATTAACGAGCTCAGCAAATTTTCCTCCAAACCAGATGATTGTTTTACCCCTGTAACGTGACATATTTATGATAAATTAGGTTGTCTCAACATATCCTTCGACCTTGTCTTTAATACCTAGTGAATTTAAAACAACAGAAAAATTTATGACTATAGTGGCCTCGACAAATTAAAAAGAAATGAAAAGGATAGCAACACCCAAATACTGGGAAATACAAAAACAAAAGGGTCCTGAAACGACTTCGAAGTTGTATTTGTGATGTTCGACATTTCTACAAATGAACACAACTAAGAGATGATCAATTGATTCCCGTATCGTGTGTTTCCTTCTAACGATCTTGTACAGGATTACGGGATAAGGGAATCAATTGATCAGTTTTGTTAAGATTGTAAGGTAACGAGCATGGTCGATCCAAATCACGTGCCAGAAATCACTAAGATCGCCTAGTTTTAGAGCGTACAGTGCACTTAACTTTATTTATATTTGGATTGTCTTTTAATTCAAAACTTGTATTCCTTTTATCAAATGTTGCAACTCTCATAGCCATTTAACATCAAACACTGATCCCTGAAATTTTCATCTAAAGGCCTTCGGAGGAGACCTGCCGCTCTCGACTTGACTCTCTCACTCCGTTTATGTCAATCTTGTGCAGAATCAAAGGTTTTGTTAAAGTAAGAGAATACTGAAAATTGGATGAGACAGACAATATTGGAAAATTTATCAAAAAAGTAATAAATTTATTGTACCGATGTAAATTCAATTCTAAAATTTTCAATTTGGCCAATTTAATAGTAAATTTTTTGACAATATGTCCAATAGTCTTTCAAGTCAATTTTGCCCAAAAAAATTGCTAGTGTGGATGTTCTCTGTTTGATGTGATAGGATCGACATTTATGTGAACAACTTTTATAATTTTTTAAAAATTTCCTGAAATTTTTAATTTCTATTTGATTTTTCTTTTTCCTTTTTGTTTTCATTGTGGTTGGCATGGGCTTGCAAGCTCTTGTCAATTGCAGGCGAAGGCTTCGGCAAGGGCCGAGCCACAAGGAAAAAGAAGAAGAAAAAAACCTAGAAGATAGACATATCTAAAAATTCAAAAATATTATTTACTTTAGAATCAACTATACTAACTATGATGGAATATCAAAATGTTTAAGACTAATTAATCATATTTGCATAATTTGTGTGGAAAAAAATAAAGGAAAGAAAAGTAGGAGGATCAAGCGGAGAGAGTCAAAGAGGGATCAAAGGAGGCAGGCGGCCAATCAAGGCTTGAGATTTCAACTACATTCGGCAACCACTTTGCCAAGGATCTTTAGCCCCCTAAAGGCCTTTGGGCCAAATATTCAGTGTTTGGCAAAAAAATTTTAACTTGCCTTTGCCAAAGGCAAGCCTTCCCAGGCCGAAAGCCCAAGGCAGATTGGGGCTGCCTTGGGCATTCGGCCTTCTCGGAAGGTTGAGGGAGAGCAAGCTAAAAAAATTTCTTCCACAAGTGTTCTCGTTAATATTTCATTTTTCCGATTTTGTCCTCATGACTATTCACCTTCTTCTTCTTTCAGGTTGGCCGACAAAGTTGCGCGGAGCTGCCCGTGGCCGGCGACGAGCTAGATAGAGGTCGGCAAGAGGCCGTGTGTCATGGCAATCGTCGGCGGCCAGTCGTGTGACCTTGGCAACCCCCTGAGAGTTGCGTCACCGCGACCGCTGCAACTCACGGTGACCACTCAGATCTGGGTCGCAGCAAGGTCGCGTGACCGCTGCAACCACGACAATGCTACGACCTCCAGCAGATCTGGGTCACCGGAGGTTTCCGTGACCTAGATCTGGGCCGCACGATCTCCGGCAACCCTAATCGTGCAATCGGGATCGTGCGATCTAGTCGTGACGATCTGGTTGCGATCGGGGTCACCGCGACCAGATCGAGCAGCCCCAGCCACCTCCGCACGGAGGTCACGGCGCGGCGAGTTGTGCAACCTTCCGGCAAGGGTCGCCGCAACCTGCCCCTCGCCGGACCGCCTGCCTGCCCCTCACTAGACCGCTTACCCCTCGCTGGTGATAACCAACCAATTCTCATTTTTTTTCCTTTTTTTAATAAGAAAAGTCTTTTGCAAAGTTAATTTGTCGAAACACTATTTTACTCAAATATACTTTACAATGGACTTTCACAAATACGATTTACCAAACACAATTTGTATTTCCAAAAATCCTTTTAGCTCAAAAGCCTTTACAGTTTCTCAAAGACTTTTTCCAAAAATCTTCCCGAACGCACTGTCATTGGCCAGCACTTTTGAGGATACGGTGACTTTGAGAAGAAAAAGAGGCAAAACAATCTGGCGGTAGGAAGGAAATGACGTAAGGCGACTCATGGAGGATTCTCCAGAACAGGAAACGAAGCAAAGATTGACTGGGAGCAGAAGATAAGCACGCAAATAGGATCTGCTGGACGCGGTCAATGCACGAAGGGCATAAAATGATTCGGAGCAAAGGGAAGATTACATAATTTAATTGGATTGACGTCTAAAGAGTTGACCATGTCTTGTCAACATCTTTGCTTCGCGTGCATTTCGTGAGAAATCCAGGTACAATCTTGCGCGGAATCAGGGAAGGTCCTGTGATGTTTTAAGTTATAGTACAATCTTGCACAGAATCAGGGAAGGTCCCGTGATGTTTTAAGTTACAGCAAGAAAATGAGAAAAATCAATTCATTATAATCTTTTTAATTTGATTTAATCTTAAATTTTTCGACAATTTATTAATGTCATAATTCCAAAAATGTGACGTGTTTGTGATATATTTAGTTTATCGCAATGTCTCCTCCAGCTTTGTCTTTATCCCTAGTGAATTTAAAACAACGGAATTACTATGACTCCAGTGGCTTAGATGAAAAGAAACAGACAGTAACGCCTTCAATATAAGAAAATACAAAAAAACAAAAAAAAAAAAAAACAAAAGAGAAGTTCAAGATAATTTCATTACGAGACTCTACTCCCGACCTATATCGGTTCGTTCCCAATAAATTGGGCATGACTAGAGCACTAATGAGGATACGATAATGACTTGAGAAAAAGTAGGTGAAGCAATTTGTCTGTAGAGAGGATTAATCCACCATGGAGGACGTGCGACGGATAAATGACTTGCCAAAATAGGAAATCGAATTGAGCATTTACAGTCAACAAGCGCATTGTGCCGGTAGCGTCGTAAGTCCTCTGTTAATTTCCTCCGTCGTCTCTGTCGGTTGTCTAATGAAACCGAGGTTGCTTGTCCCCTAATGCTCGGAGAAATAAATTGGGTTTTAAAAAAAGAAGAGGAGGAACCAGCCTCCCCGTTCCGTTTTCCCATGACTTGCCTTTTAAATACATGAATTATTTTCATAAAAGAGAAAAAAGTACCGAAAGTAGAAGTTGGACAAACCTAGTGTAATTCTTTAATGCTTATCCCGAGGACATAAATCATACCGATTGAATTACGTAAATTCGATATTTGATTTATTATTTTGTTTGGTCTCTTTTAATGTTCGATCACCTGTTTTCATTATAACGAGTCCAAGACATAGATTGAAATGAGATGCAGAAGATGAAAAGCCTCGGGGATCGGCAAAATCAGTGAATCAGGACATATCCCTGAAATGGATGGCCGAAAACCCTGTGTGAACACCAACCCACCCCTTCTCTTGGATTTGGTAGAACAAGAGAGCACGCGAAGGTCGGATTCAAGCAGGTGGAATGAGAACACAAATAGAAGGGTCAACCCTCGCGAGAGTACATCGCCGTAACTGAGCTGTTGGATATATGCCGATCCTGTGGCAGTGAGCGGGTGATAATATGGGCGGCGAGCACGTTTCTAAAGCGATGAGCACGACGGGCCGTGGGTGCCCGGCGGGTTTTACTTAGAGAGAGAAAGGCTGACGATTCGACGTGTGAACGTGTGACGATGACGATCCTTAGAAAACATGGCTCGGTCGCGTGGTCCGCCAGGGACGTCGCTACGAAAAGGTCGAAGCGGATGGATCATGTAACCTGGAGGCCGAGGATTCTAACGGGGGGACCACCAGAAATGTAAAATGACGGGGTTCGCTTCGTTCATACGGATTAATTATCGAATTTTGTGGCTTCAAGGTTGTATTTGTGGCTTTCGAAATTTCCAAAAAAAGAAACACAACCGACGATCCCGAACGGGCACCCGGGTTAAGGGAATCAAATGATCAATCCCCCCGTTGTGTTAAGATAATTAGGTGAAGTGACCAAAAGGAAGGAGGGAATTAAAATACAGACCGTCACCAGCGCAGCACGTGGAGAATTTAGTGGTTCCCTAAGCGTGTCCCTAATTTTCTAAAATTCGAAATTTTACAAGTGGGATACCTAGCGCATATTATGCGGACAAAGTCTAATTTAATATAATAGACAGAATATACATGCATGAAACAGGAGAAATAAATGGTTCAAGTCATCAAATCCTTTCCGTGTCGTTACCCCGTCTCTCGTTGAGCATCTTAAGGCCTGCATAGTAACGTTTTTATTTCTCATGATTTCTGTTTTTTTGTTCCCCATAACAAAAAATGAACAGAAATCTATTTGGTAACGCCAACTTATTTTTCTATTCTCCAGAATAGAAAAATGGCTGGGGAATAGATTTGAAACATAAACAAGAAATTAAAAAAAAAAAAAAAAAAGTAGCTTCTTGTTCCTAGGAACAATTTCTAGAAATAAGTTTTTTTTTCTTTTCTTTTCTATTTTTCTTTTGTTCTTCTTCCTTGTTGTGGTCATCGCTAGCCGCCTACCAAGCGTCGGCCACCTCCTGGCGCCCGCGCCACCATCGGCAGCCGATCGCCGCCGACGGCTGCCGTCGCCTGTAGCCCACCAACCGATGACTGCCACAGTCTACCGGCAGCTTGCCATCGCCAACCACCGCACGACCGCCACTTGTTGCCGCATAACCGCCGATCATTACCGTTGAACACTGCTTTAGGACTGTTGCCCACAGCTCGCTAGCCATCGCCCCCTCCTATGGCCAGTGGGCTATGGGTGGCAATCCTGCGGCGGTGGTCGTGCGACAGTCGTACGGTGGCAGTCGGTGGTCGTGCGGCGGTTGTGCAACGATCGAGCAGTAATTGTGCGGTGGCGGTCGGCAGTCGTGTGACGATCATGCAGCGATCGTACGGCGGTCATGTGGTAGCGATCGGCGGTCGGTGGTCCGTGAATAAGAAGAAAATATAGATAAATACAAAAATTTATAAATTTTTACCAAACACATTTCTATTCTTTTTCTATTCTAAGAATAGAAATTTTGTATAATTACCAAACACCTTATTTTACTCAAAGATGTTCCCGGAATAGAAATAGAAAAAATATTTCTGAAAAGAAATAGTTCATTGGAATAGAAACGTTGCCATTACTTGTTTACTATTCCCATTGTGAATGTCTGTAATTCTCTGTATCCACCTTGTGCACACAATCGCAAACGGCCGCGTACTTCATGATCAAGGACTCGACAATGTCCTCCTTCGTCACGATGGGAGATGGACGTTGGGAACTTGTTTCGAGATTTAACGGTGGAGAACTTCATAAACTTCTTTCCTTTTCGGCCAATGAAACAATCAAACCTCGTTGAGAATGTAGGAATTAGCCCTTTAGCTTTCCCTATTTGTTTGATAACAAAACAAAATTTCTCTTTCTCGGCGGTGGCTGCGACGGTTGGCAACCGGTGACCAGCGGTGGGCAGTGGTGACAACAGATGGCGAACGGCAGCCAGTGATGACGGATGAGCAAAAGTAAAAAATTTTTGTTTTTGATTTCTATTCCAAACCTATTTATGGAGTATAAGTTTATTCCTGAAATAAAAATAAAAAAAAAATGACGGTGATGGTCGACAACCGGTGACCAGCGATGGGCAGTGGCAACAACAGATGCAAACGGCAGCAGATGATGACGGATGAGCAATTGACTAATAACGAGGAGTTCCACGTACTCGTCGGCGATCCTGTCGCCCTCACCATAATCTCCCCCACTGGCAATTTACGCTCTTTCGGCAAACCCTCCTTAAAAGAGGTAATCTTCGAGTGCCTCTGTCGCCAGGATGACGAGGAGCTGCCAATGTGTCCAAACGAGTGGCTGGACTGGGCGGAGAAAGAGTGTAATTCTTGCACGACAGTGGAGGACTGCACCTTATTGATCATGAAGCACCAGGTTGCCATCAACTTTCTGCGTAGCAAGCGGATGGGTTTGGAGAACAACCCATCGGTTAAGGACCATGCCGGTGATGATTCCGGAATTGGATTTGGTTGTGATCCTAAAGTTTTGAATGATCACAATCTCTCGACTCCTTTGGTCGATTCAGCTTTTGGCGGTGAAAGTTCGGGAATCGATTCCAGCCCCATGCGCCTGGATCCCGAGGTTTGTGGGTTGGGTTTCGATGAGGTTTGTGATCAGTTCGAGGATATCACTATCCTCTCCAACCTCGATTGCTCCATGACTTCGCCGTAGAACTCGGCGGTCGGCTATTTGAGCTCAGGAGAGGGGTCCTCGTGCCCTGATCGACGATATGCTTGCAGCTGTTAATAAGTGTTGGGGTGAAACGTTATCGAGCAGCGATCGTGCGGCGGTCGTGCGGCGATCGTGCGGCGGTCGTGCTGTGGCGGTCGGTGGTCGTGCGGCGGTCGTGCGGCGGCGGTCGACGGTCGTGCGGCGATGGTGTGGCAGTCGTGCGGCAGTCGTGCGACGATCGTGCGGTGGTCGTGTGGTGGCGGTCGGCGGTCATGCGACGATCGTGCGGTGATCGTGCGGTGGCGGTCGGCAGTTTGTGAATAAGAAGAAAAACAGATAAATACAAAAATTTATAAATTTTTACCAAACGCATTTCTATTCTTTTTCTATTCCACAAATAGAAATTTTGTATAATTACCAAATACCTTATTTTACTCAAAAATTGTTCACGGAATAGAAATAGAAAAAAAAAAACTATTTCTGGAAAGAAATAGTTCCCTGGAATAGACATGCGCACCCTTAATCTCCTATTGGCCTTTACTTGTTTACTATTTCCACTGTGAATGTCTGTAATTCTCTATATCCACCTTGCACGCGCAATCGCAAATGGCCGATTTTTAGCTTTTCTTCGCGTCCCACGCAATTCAAAATCAATGCTACAAGTGCAAACATTGCAGAGGTTAAGATGAAAATCAACTTCCTTTTCGGATCATAGTTTTCTCCTCCTCTCTCTCTCTCTCTCTCTCCCCCCCCCTTTCTTTTCCTTTTTCCTTTTTTTTTCCTTCTTATCTTATACTAGATTGAACTTTATAATTTAATGCAAATTCTTTACTTTTAGCTACCTGCATCGGGTGTTAATGGAAAAAGGAATTGGTTGGACGAAGTACCAATCATGAAAGGCGGAGTTTTTAACTGACATGAGTGCAAAGTTCAAGTACCCGATTGGACCATCTACATAAGTCAAGTTGAAAAGATGAAAAACTAGAATTGCGTAATTTTTGACGTTCAACTCCACAACTACCACGGGCACCAGCCTTTGACTAATGTAAATTAATTCTCTAACTCTATAGGTTCTTCTCCGAATTGGACCATATTTTGCCGTTGAGATGCATCGTATTTGCGATATATTAGGTTGTCTTAATATCTCATTCGGCTTTATGTTTAATACCTAGTGAATAATGAACAATGGAAATTAATGACTAAAGCGGCATAGACGAGAAGGGGGGAAAAAGGATACTGACACCTGAGTACTAGAGAATACAACAGAAGAAGAGGAAAAAGACAAAACCCCGAAATGCGTCGCAAAATTCTTTATTCAGCCGGCATTTAGTATTTTACCCTGACAGCTCTTATCAATTTGGTCCATGCCATCTCCCAAGCCATGTGGATGAACGAAAGTGAGGTCCTAGCACCGTTTATAGATTTGTGCTGTTTAGTTTCTATAACTCACCAAAATCCCTCGGTGTCTTGGAAGATTGTGTTTTGATGAATCTGGGTATGAATATGTTGATTTGTGCTGATCCAAAAGCGAGAGGCAAGTGGGTGCTCTAGTGCATCACTATTGTGATAAAAAAAAGAGTCTTAAATAAGAAAAGTTAGGCCTATTCAAGGGCACGTGAGTCCAAGATTAAGGAAGAGTTGACAGAATGCAATATTTGCTTAAGTCCAAATTAAGGTGATGACGACCTTCGATAAAAAGGATAATTCATCTTTAGTTAAGTCGGGCCGCCGTTGGCCTTGTCTTGTATTCTGGTGCTTGTCAGCTGGAAAAAGAAAGATTTTAGTAATTTTATGGCGTTTTGGAGTTTTTATGGAGGAAAGAGAAGGAGCGCTAATGTCGCCCTGTCTTCGGTATCTACCCAATCAAAATTGTTTAGAATCAGCTATGCCATGCCAAGTTTAGCTCACGACAGAGCAAAATGTAAATTTCTTATAAAGTTCCGAAGTGCGATCGTGCGGCGGTCGTGCGGCGATCATGCGACGATGTATCTGTGTTTGGAAAAAGTGAAACAAAACCATTCTTAATAGTATTTAAGCCTAACAAGTAAAAAATTTATGCCTCCTACGCCGTCATTTTGTGACTTAACCTTTCTTGTTCAAATTACGCATTAAGTTACGATTTTGACTGATGAGAGTATATCATCACACGAGGTGACGGTAATGTACCCTTGTGATAGTTAGTGTATTTTTTTCCAGTCAAGATATTTTTTCCAGTCCAACATCTAGAACTCAGCAATTAATTGAGATATCCTTACCTTATCCATCACACGAGGTGACTGTCGCACAATCGCCGCACGATTGTACGATCACCGCACCACTGTCGCATGACCGTTGCACAATCGCCGCACGATCGCCGCACGATCGTCACTTGATGACGTTTCACCACATCTCGTCAACGTGCAATAGCTTAAGGAATTTCCACCAGCATGAGCCATTTTTTTTTAAGAAGCACCTCATTAGGTTGTATTGGCAGATGGAATTGGACCACCTACGCCTTTAAGACAGAGGTTGGATTCAGTTGACAAAATTGAACACAGCTGATTGCTTGTTCTTTATGAACCAACTGGCGAACTGGTACGAGGCCTGTGTCGTTCATGTGCGCAAGAGATTGGAGGATTGGGAGGACAATCCATCGGTTAAGGCCGGTGATTCTGGAGTTAAAGTGGATTGTGATCCTGAAATCTTGCCCGACCAGAACTTCGATTCCGTTTTAGAGGGTTTTGAAGCTTCTGTTAGTTCACTTTTGGCTTGCGGGAAGGACTCTGTCAGCCATGGTGGTTGCTTGTTTTCGCCAGTCAACTCAGCCGCCGGCGGTCCGTCCAACCTCACGTGCTCCGGTCTTGATGGTAGTGAGTTCAATCCGGATGTCTTTCTTAATCTCTCTGAGGATTGCATCGGCGATGGTGACTGTCCGGAAAACTTGGCCCTCGGCGGAGGATATAGTCCGGACGACTCTGCTGGACTTGGAGACTTGGGCGTCTCTCTGGGTGGCTTTTGAGCGGATGTGTCGGGGTCGTGTGAAGCAGAGTTGCACAGGATTCTCTTAGAAACGGCAGAGGATAAAAGACGCCTTTTTTGTCCTCCCCATGATATGTCAGGTCCTTTGTAGTTGCTTTCAACATCTCGGTTTTACTCCGCTGAGTAAATTGCCTTAAAAGATTTTCTTAGAGTCTCCATCTCATGGGGATAATCTCATTAGAATAAGGTTTAGCCAAAAAGGGAAAGAAATCTTGTAATAATATTCTCCTATTTTCAAGGGACTTTTTACATGTGCATGACGCGTGTATATACTTTCTTCTCGTAATTGATCTCTTAAGAACAATTTATAGTAATTTGATAGAACGTATACTATTGATTATGCGACAAAAAACCTCTGTAGAAATACGTACACACCCAAATGAAGAATTAAATAGTTCAAAACTCGCTCTACATCATGTGGTATGAACCTAATTGAAGAACAAGGAATTAAAAAGTGAGTAAATATGAACAGGAATTAGAAAATGTCAAAGTAAATGAACTAGAAATCACGAGCGATCCTTGCTAAAAAAAAAAGAAAAACACTGCATCTTAAATACCCAAATTTTGACACTTAAAAAAAAAAGGAAAAAAAGAAAGTCCAGAACGCCTCCCTACCGGTCTTGCCACCACAACACACGGACTCTCTCTCTCTCTCTCTCTATAGACCGATGACATGCGAATCCACGAAGACAGACAATACAGTCGTAATTCTTCATATGCGAATCCGAAAAGCATTTCGACACGGGCAAACCCACAAGAATTTCAGTTTGTCGGAGGCGTGTCGATATCTAAGGAAGAACACGTCGCTGAACTCAAGTGTGGAGTCAGACAACTTAGATATGACGAGGGTAGCGACAGATCAAGAAAAAGCTTCGTGGGAGGAGGAAACTATAGTCAATGCCTGCAAATTAGAGATGGCCCAATTTGAAAACTTGAGTATAGCCCACTGTCCAAGAAAAGCAAATAAAGTAGCGCACTGGATAATTAAGGCCTATAGAGGCAATTATCTTCCTAGAGATTGGCTTACTAATCCTCCTAGTACTTTATGGGACCTCATTGTTTTTTAGGCCCATTTTTTTTTTTGTTATGAAGAAACAATGTGAAGTAATGAAGCTCAAATATACTTTTTCTGCTAAAAAAAAAAAAAACCGCAAGAATCTAAGAAAAGAAAAGATGTCGTTGACACGCAAGATCAAAACTCCATCTCCCTTGAATATAAACAAAACGTAAAAAAGGAAAAAAAGAAAAATGATATGCATTCCATTCCATTATTATTTTACGTAAAATGAATGACTTAGAAAATATTTTCCTAAAAAAAGATTGTTTATATCGCTTGAAATAATTAATCAATTATAAGTGTTTTTGTTACGGATAATAATTTATATTTATATAATTTGACGAACAATGGGAAATTTTTTTTTATTTATTCATTTCGTAAGCAATTAGGCGATTATTTTTAAGAAAATATTTTTAAACCATTATTTTTCCACAAAAAGATGGGGCCTAAGTGATATGCTCTTTTCTAATTCTTTATTTTCAGCCACATCTTGCCCACTTGACAAAACCCAAGTCCACGAAAAGGCATCGACGTCCCGCTGTCCAGCTTGCTCGCGTGCTGGACCGAGGGCGCTCGGTGAAAGTCTAAGCTTTCGCGGTTCTCCTCAGACGGTCGCAGGTCTCCATCCATGGTCCCTTGTTAGCATGTGAATGCGGCCATTTTTAGCGCGTTCTCGTCATGTTTAATTCAGTTTCTATCTGGTTTTGCAGCTTTGAGGTTTGGGTTCGTTTTCTTCGTCTATGGACCCGTCCTTGCAGAAAATTCAGAGTCGAAAGTGTTCGATCAAATGGTCGTTCCTTCTTTGGTGCTATTCTGCACAGGGGTTCAGTGTTTATTCCACTCTTTTTAGGATTTGATTATTTTGACTTTTGTATGATTGACAGACGACAAGAATAGAAGAAATAATAAAAAGGAAAAAAAAAAGAATTTAGAATTGCATCTAAAGAGGAAACCATGCAAGTATTGAGCGGCCTTCGGAAGGTTCTTGGCTGGGGTTTACTCCTGTGCACTCCATTCTCGAGGGTTGCACATATAATGCCACCTGCGGTCAAAGTTCGGGAGTGGAGTCTATTCCGACATGTAAGGGTTGTGAGTTCACTCTTGATGACATTTTTGATCTCTTCAAGGATTGCAATGGCAAGTCACCGTGACGGTTTCTTGACTTTGCGGAGAGCTCGACCGTTGGCAGAGGAAGCCCAGGAGAAGAGGCCATGCCCCATGATCTCGAGGGTTGTAAAAATAATCCTGACGACGTTGTTGCAGTTAAAGATTGAGATGGATATCTCTCTTGTGATATAAATATGAGTACATGTATTGTTTCTCGTGGAGCAAGAGTATACGGCATTCAATTTGAAACAAGATAGGATGTGAAACTTTTTTGTCCTCCTAACATTGACGTCACCATTTTTTTTTCCGCATGTTAAGCTGAAGTTTATAATTTAGCACTATATCTTCGCTTTCCTAACATTAACCATGCCACATAGAATGTCCTCGAACTGCTATTTTCCAAGGTCAACGGTGATGGTGATTGTTAGGGTGGTAAGGTGATGTTGGGACATTGATGGACAACCGCTATTTTCTCTCTCCCCTCTGAATATGTCACTATATTTTCCTTCTCGTTTTATTTCTCTTATCTTATGTTAAATTACATTTTATAATTTAGTGAGACATCATAACTCCCGTAATCATCATTGACATTGGAAGCAGAGGACTTATACACAAATAGAACACGAGGATATCAAATCTCTAAAAACATTATTAAAATCCTAGATCTAAAACGGGAGAGAACAACTCCTAAGTCTAAATCTAGATTAGGAGAGTTTCGATTAGGTTCTCCGTGAAACGTGACTTATATGTGACATATGAGAACCACGTCTGCTTCAGCTTTGTCATTAACCCCTCGTGAATTTAAAACAAGGGAAATTTATGACTACAGTGTGGCATAAAGGAAAAAAAAAAGGATAGCAACAGTTTAAATACTAGAAAATACGAAAAGGAGGAGATTTCCATTGCGAGATTCCATTTCCAACGGATCTCAGTTTGATCCCCTATTCATTGGCCATGATTAGAGCACTAACGAGGATAAAATAATGACTTTGAGAAAAAAAAGGAGGTGAAAAAATCTGTCCATTGAAGAAAAGGTGATCGATGGATGGTTTTCCAAGCCAGGAAAAGGAAAAGAGAGACCCTTTCATTGACCCTCCTCTTTCTCTGGTTTCCTGATCAGTGCTGAAAAGAAGTGAAGTGGTACGTACAGTTTAAACCACTGGGTTCTCCTCTTCTTGATAAAGTTTTTAAAAAAAAAAGACGTGGATTGAAAGTATCATTTTATAATTAAACGAGGTCCTGATTTATTAAACTATCTCCTGTGTTTGCACGTAAAACTCCAAGTTCTCTCTCTCTCTCTTGGTGCGAAATTGAGGTAAAGCACCTTCGCCTTACCTTTAGGTGAGTCGCTAAAGGGTCTGAGAGAGTGGGTCGACTGGATAAAAAAAGAGTGATTCTTGCACGGGAGAGAGTAGGACTTCGACTCACTGATCGTTAAGTGCGAGACCATTCTTAGTTGTGTGCGCAACAAATTGAAGCGGGTGTTGGTGGTGATTCTAGAGTTGGAGTTTGTTCTGATTCTAAAATTCAGAATGATGATGAGATCGATTCACTTTTACAAGTTTCAAAGCTTCTTGTCCCATATTTTTTGCTCACGTCAAGGACTATGTCCGCCTCAACGATTGCAACAGTTTCTTGACTTCGCCAGTCATCTCGACTGCTAGCGATGGAAGTTCAAGAGCAGGGTCTACTCCTCTGTGCTCCATTCTTGAGGGTTGCACATATAATGCCACTTGTGGTGAAAGTTCGGGAGTGGAGTCCATTCCGACATGCTCTGATCTTAAGGATGGTGAATTCAATATTGATGACTTTTTTAATCTCTCCGAGGATTGCATTGGCGACGGTGACATCGACAGTTTCTTAACTTTGCTAGAGAACTTGACCATTGGCAATGGAAGCCTTGGAGAGGAGGCCATGCCCTCAGATCTTGAGGGCTATGGACATAATCTTGACGACTTTGTTGCACTTGAAGATTTGGATGAATGTCTCTCTTGTGATATAAATATGTGTTGTTTCTTGTGAAGTAGGATTGCAGGGGTCTAATTTGAAACATCATGGGATATGCAACTTTTGTCCTCCTAACAATGATGCCACTATTTTTTTTCCGCATGTTAAGCTGAATTTTATAATTTAGTATGATATTCCAAGTTCCTAATGTTAACCATGCTATATAAAGTGCTAACATATAAAAAAAAAAAAAAGAATCGATCGCATGAATAAAGAGTTGAAAAAAATACCTAGTTCGGTGATCTAGGAAAGCCGAAAAAGCCCATTAAAAAGGGCTTTGATGAGAACAGAGCCCGAGGGCTTGAGATGGAATCTAGAGCCAATTTCGAGGGAGACTATATTTTCTTCGGGCTTTTGTTGACCCCTCTAAAACCGATTTGGCTTTTTGCTGTAAATGAACCCCAGTGACAAGCACACGGACGTTTCGTGGCACCTGATGAACTTTTCAGTTCTGACAGTCTGACTTGGTCGCCGGCGGTGGAGGTTTAGGAAGGGAATCCACCCCCTTGCGCTCTGATTTTTGCAGCTATGGGTGTATTCCAGATGATTTTCTTAGTCTCTTCAAGTATTGTGTTGGTGACGGCGACCGTGATGATTTCTTGGCTTTGCTGAAGAGCCCGGCCGTCAGTGGTGGAAGCTCGAGAGTGGAGTTCATGCACTCCGATCTTAAGGGCAATTGGTATAATCCCGATGACTTTCTTACACTTGAAGATTTGGGCGTCTCTCTGTGATGTGTGATGGATATCTGGGTTTTATCTTGCTAAACTGTATTGTAAAGGATGGATTAGATGATGGGTTTCAACGTTGGTTGTTCAAAATTTCAGTTCAGACCATATCCAATGCATGTTCGGATTCGTTTGGTGGTAAATTTGGTAATGGATCGGCTGCATTTATACTTCGGCACAAGGCATATACGTCGGACAAAGCATGGGGCCCGATTGTGAATTCCTTTTCAAAATTGGCCCAATGAACGGCCCAATGTGCGAAATGAGTTTTTAAATCCATTCGAGTTTCCAACTTGAGCCCACAAAACTCTCTCTCTCTCTCTCTCTCTCTCTCTCTCTCCCCCTCCTTATCTTATATTAAATTAAATCTCATAATTTGAAGAACTTTGGTGGTTAACGGTGGAAGGAGTTGATAGGGCAAATTACCGATTCTATAGATCATGAAGGTAGAGTATCTAAGTAACACAAATAAAGAATTTGAGCGCCTAATTCAACTATCTACATAAGTCAATTCAAAAAGATAAAAAATTAGATACGTCCCGAAATTCTTGATGTCCAACTCTAGAATTACCACTAGTCCGCTGACATGCATGACCAATGCAAATTAATTCTCGTTCTCTCTCTTTTCAGCCACGCCTTGCCCGCTTGATGCATCCCGAGTCGATCCTCATGTCTGATGGATGTGTCGGGTCTCCATCCATGGTCGCGTTTAATTCAGTTTTTATCTGGTTTTCATGCTTTGCTGTCTGCGTCCGTTTCCTTTGTCTTTGGGCACGTCCTTTTGGGAAGTCTAGAGTCGCGCCCGGCAAGACTGACCATTCGCGTCCACTTGACAACTTGCTGGACTTCCCCGCGACGATTGCGACAATTGCACGATCAGCGTTGATATGAACAATTTTTCATTTTTATAAAAAATTCTGAAATTTTTAACTTATTTATGTTTTTTCATTGCGGCCAGAGAGGGAAAAATTATCCCTCGGTCGATTATCCAGCATTTTACGCAAGGTAAGGGAATCAATCGGTCATCCCTCCTTTGTGCTGAGGTTATTAGGAAACGGGACCAACGGTGGGTGGCGGCCCTGGCGGGTCATCGTCAAAGGCGAGAAAAGAGAAAAAAAGGAAAAAAAGAGAGATTGGGAGAAAGAAAATCTAAAGGAGGGATTTCCTTCCTGGGAAACGAAGCGAGAGCGATTCGGAGAAGAAGATTAAAATAAAAGGTGCGCCGGTGGCTTTGAAAGCCACGAAGGAAAGAGAAGAGAGACTGTCCAATGGCGTCACTTGGGGAGGACATAGGGATGTGAGTCGCCCTCATCGTCGACCCGTTCACACGGTAGGCGCAGTTGGAACCTCTTGCCTCCGAGAAAGTAGTTTGTCGAGGTTCATAATTCAATTGGATTGCATGCTTAGCTTCAATTAGTAATTGCATCTTCTTCTTTTTTAATACAACTGTACTTCATCTTAGCATTCCACATTTGTGTTCACTTCAGCACGTTTGTCTTGCAGCACATAGTAGTATTTTTTTCTTTTTTTTCAGAGATCACCTTTTGATACCTTTCAGATAATAAGGTAAAAATAGTCATGTTCAATTCTTCTAATGCACTTGAATTTTACATTTATGTTTAACACATCGGTGGGTTGGATTCCTTATTGATTGTACTTTCTGTTTACCACTTATGAGGTTCCTATCTTAAGGCATAAATCAAAGCCTTGTTTAATTTTGCGTGATATGGCACCGAATATGGTGACCAACATGTGCCAAGTTGAAAGCACGAAAAGTTGGAATTGTTTTCAAAGTTTTTGGCCTCAAACGCCAGAACTACGACAGAAACCGATCGTGACCGATGGAATATTCTCTAATTTCTTGCGTACACAATCGCGAATGGCCTCATAATTCACCATCATGGACTTGACGTCCTCCTGCGTTACAACGGAAGATGGACTTTTGGGCCTTTGTTTCAAGTTATATTGACGGATAGCTTAATAACTCTCATTTTTGTTTGGCTAATGAAATAATTAAACCTCGTCTGGGAACTTTGTCTTTGGCTTTCCACTAACAACGCATGATATTTTTTTTTTTTTTTTTTGACGAAAGCAGGGACCGTAGATTGATATTAACCAAAAGTGCCACCATAGGGCATAATGTCAGTACAAAGCAAATCCAACAAGGGCGGTGGAGGAGAAAAGAACCAATTATGGGCCAGACTTCGGTGTTCATGGGCGTTGGCAGCCCAGTGGGCTACTCTATTCGCTTCCCTCCTGCAGAAGACTATGCGTAACCTAGAGAAGCAGGGGATGAGTGCCGCGGCTTCAGAGATGAGAGAGCGAGCTTCCCATGGCGTCGAGCATGGATTCCGCAGAGCATGGACAAGCACCCAGCAGTCAGATTCCACAGTGAGTTGCTTCCTTTCCATTTTCTTTTGCAGCAGATCATGTAAGGTGACGGTAAGGGCTTGAGCTTCTACTTGCAACGCCGTAGTTGCTGGAACAGTCTGTGTAGATCCATTGATTAGTCGACCAGAGTGATCACGCCAAATAGAAGCCACAGATCCCTCCTTTGATGTGGAAGAAAAAGCTCCATCTATATTAATTTTTATCTCAGCAAGATTTGGAGGCTTCCATAGGCGCTCTGAGGTTAGGAGGTTGGGGGAAGAGTGCGTCCACACTTCATGGGATCGACGAGCAGATTGGGCAGATGCAAAAGCCGCCAAAATAACCTGTTGTGGATCGGGAACAGCCTTGCGAAATACAAAAAGGTTTCGGGATTTCCAGAGGTGCCAGAGGATGTGGGCCAGGGTTTCCAAGTCAGGTATGGCCTTCTGCTTGCATATCAAATCTGCTAACCAAGCATCCATGCGATTTGTGTTAAAGTCTGTTGGATTTAGTTTAACTGCTGAATGAGACCAAATCTTGCGTGTCCATGGGCAATGCAGAAAGATATGTTCCGTAGTCTCGGGGTGTGATGATGACAAATCTGGCACGTAGGATCAGTGATTATTTTCCTGCGATAAAGGTTGTCCTTTGTTGATAGAGCGTTGTGGCATAAGGACCACATAAAGATACGTATCTTCGAGGGGGTTTTCATTTGCCAAATCTTGTCCCAAAGCTGTCGAGGTGGGTGGTAAGAGGAGGATGCAATATCTTGAACCTTGACATCTGCTGTAGATCGTAGGGAATGGTAGCCATTCTTGATAGTATAATAACCATTCTGAGATCCTTTCCAAATAAGTCTATCCTCTGTACAATCTGTTCGGATGGGGATTGTCAGGATTTCTTCGACTATTTGATCAGCAAAACTTCTACGTAGTAGGGGTTCATTACAGTGGTTGTTCTCCAAATTAATAAGATCAGCAACTCTTTGTGGTTCTCCTCTTGGTGCAGGACCGCCAATAGGACCAATATTCAGCCACTTATCATCACGGATTGAGATCCGTTTCCCATCTCCAACTGACCATTGTAGATTTTGCATAATTGAATCTCGGCCATTCAATAGACTCAACCATCCCCAAGAGGGTCTCGACCCTTTGTTGGCATGCCAGAACTCTGTGGAGTGATGGTATAGACCCTTAAAGAGTTGACTCCATAAAGATGACGGGTTTTGTAAGAGACGCCACGCCTGTTTTCCTAGTAGTGCTCTATTAAAAGTGGTTAGGTCACGGAAACCAATGCCTCCTAAATCTTTCCTAGCCTTAAGTACATCCCAACGTTTCCAATAGATGCCAGAGTGATGATGATTGTTCTGCCACCAAAATCTAGCAACTTTCTTCTCTATAGATGTACATAAGGACATAGGAATTTTGAAAATAAACATTGCATATTGAGGGATCGCTTGTATTACCGATTTAATGAGTGTCTCCTTGCCCCCTTTAGATAGGAATTGCTCTTTCCAACCTTCAAGTTTTGAATTTACTCGACTCAACAGCCAGGCGAACATCTCTTTTTTTGATCTACCCCAATCCGAGGGAATCCCAAGGTATTTGCCAATCTTCGTTAACACCGGTACCCTGAGTTCTCCGGCTAGGTTTTCCCGAAGGCGAGCGGGGGCAGGTTTTGCGAAGTAGATACCAGATTTATTCTGTTTACCGCCTGACCCGTTGCTAGGCAATATTGATTAAGAATGTTGGCCAAATTTCGACATTCCTGAAATTTCCCGTCAAGGAAAAAGATAGCATCATCAGCAAAAAATAGATGGGATAGAGTCGGACACCACCTGTTTAAAGTGATGCCGTGAAGATTATCCATGTCCACCGCGTGATGGATAAGTGTTGACAGCACATCCGCCACTAGGATGAAAAGATAAGGAAAAATAGGGTCACCCTGTCTGAGACCTCTTGATGGATTAAAATATTGAAGATTTTCACCATTAAATTTAACATCGAGAGAAGCTGTGGTAATGCATTGCATTATCCACATAACCCATTTTGAGTGAAAGCCCAGATGTAGGAGATAATCCCGAAGAAAGTCCCATTCAACGCGGTCATATGCCTTCTGCATGTCCAGTTTCAGAACGGCTTGAAAGGATTTCTTTGGCTTTCGAATTCTAAGCTGATGCAAGACCTCTTGAACGACTAAGATGTTGTCCTGAATTTGTCTACCACTCACAAAGGCAGATTGTTCAATAGAAATTAAATCAGGTAGGATAGGTTTCAAACGATTCGCCAGAATCTTTGAGATAATTTTGTAAATAAAGTTGCAAAGACTAATTGGGCGGAATTGATCTAGTCGTTCGGGTTTGGTGTTTTGGGAATCAAAGATATGGAAGTTCTATTTAGTTCGGGACGCATAGCACCGAGAGAGAAAGAAGTCTTGTACCGAATTAAAGATGTCTTCCTGAAGAATATCCCAATGGTGTTGGTAAAATATCCCATTTAGGCCATCAGGTCCTGGCGCTTTTGTTGAACCCAATTGAAATACAGCTTGTTTTACTTCTTCTCGGGTAACATCAGCTATAAGAGCCATGTTCATATCCTCTGTCACTTTTGGTGGACATTGCATTAGGATTGGTCGATAATCTCGGTGACCTGTCGAGTTGTATAACCTTTGGAAGAAAAGGTTAGTCATATTCTTCAATCTTTCTTGATCTCGGACCCAAGTAAGATCTTCATCTTGTAGCATAGTGATTCGATTCCGGTGTCTCCTTTGAATAGTAGTGCTGTGGAAGAATTTTGTGTTCTTGTCCCCCCATTTAAGCCAACTAACACGAGATTTCATCGCCCAATATTGCTCTTCCTGCTGCCACAGAGTCTGGATTTCAGTTTGAATTCGTTTAACCTCCGCTAAGTCGTAGTTCCCGCGAGATTGATTAGAGATGGCTTGGAGTTGCTTAGTCAAAATGTTGATCTGCTGGTTACCCCTAGGAAATTTACGACGACTCCAAGATGCTAGAGCTGCTGAAACAGATTGTAGTTTAGAAGAGATAGAGTGGATTGATCTTGGTAGGGAAAGCCAAGAATGAGCAATAACTGATCTGCATTCTGTGTCATTTATCCAAAAGGCCTGAAATACAAAATTGCGCTTTCTCTTAACAACCTTAGCATCGGTGTCCAACAAGATGGGGCTGTGGTCAGATCCTAGCGCCGGTAGAGCATAAACTTCAGCTTCAAGAAATGTGAGACGCCAGGCAATTGTACAAACAACCCGATCCAATCTTTCTTTAACTAGCTCCTCGCCCTCCCGGTTATTGAACCAAGTAAAGGCGCAGCCCTTACTATCTACATCCATAAGGCGGCAAGTATTTAGAAAGTCTCGAAAAGATTGCATACGATAGCAGTCCGGCGGTCTCTTCCCATCCTTCTCCCAATAGTTAAGGATTTCATTGAAATCCCCAATGCAAGCCCATGGTAAAGTATTATTAAAACTAATGTGACATAATTCTTCCCAGAGGTGTTGTCTTAGCGAGTAAACAGCTGGCGCATGAAGACATGTGAGACGCATAGACTTCCCATTGGCCAAATCGGTGCATACCATATCCATGAAATTTGTTGTCTGTTGCTCCATAGTTAGAGAGACCATGTCAGTCCAAAAAACCACCAGTCCGCCAGCTAATCCAATTGGATCTTGAATAAGACAATTAGGGAATTTCAAACGCTGTTGGAGTTGGATAAGTACTTGAACTCGATTCTTTGTTTCCATTAAGAACACCAAGTGGGGCTGTTCGTGGACCATGAGGGCCCGTAGAGCACAAACTGTCAGGGGATTGCCCAACCCCTGACAATTCCAACTTATGATCTTCATTTTTCACTCGGTGGCTGTTGAGGGCCAGCCACCAACGCCCTAATGTCAGCTTCCCCCGCTTCACGCACAGGGGTATCCAGGAGTTGTTCATCATCCAGGTCATGCAGAATGACACCTTTTGTGTCATATGGCGAATAGCGTTTCTGTTTTTTAGCCACACCCAACTTTGGTGGCAGTCTAGAATTCTTTGTTTTCTTGACTTGTTTGAAATCCATAAGTGATGATTGAATTCCTTTCATTTTTGTTGTTGCAGGAATGAGCGTTGTATGTAGATATGTCCCTTCCATGATCGGCTGTGGATTTTTCTGTTGTGCAGGTGCTTTAACTCCATGATCTGAAGAAAGTGCTTGTCTGGCCTCTATTGCAGCAACAGTAGCTATTGGTGGGGGCAAAAGAGGGATAATCGGAAGTTGGGAAGGAGGCGTCTCAGGTATGCTTTCTTCTGATTGATCTGGGAAGTTTGAAGGGTTATAAAAAGTTTGCCAATAAGGACTAGCTGCTTTAACCTCAGCTTTAAGCCATGGACCATAGGCCATAGTATCCCTGCCTTCAAATTTGGATTCATCATAGGAGATCTCTTTACAATACATAGCATAGTGGCCCAACCTTCCGCAAGAGTAACAGAAATGGGAAAGTCGCTCATAGCGAAAGTCAATCCATAATAATTTTCCTTCTATACGAATCAGTTTACCTGTCCTTAAGGGTTCCTGTAGTTTCAGTTCAACCTTCGCCCTAGCAGTCCGCGAAGTCATGCCCTCTTTAGTATCAACTCGCACTTCGATTACCCGACCAATATCTTGCACTGCCTTGATAATCATCTTTTCAGTAGTCCATTCCAAAGGCAGACCGAATATTTGTATCCAGAAAGCACAACTTGAGAAATTATAACAATGCAAGGGAGTATTAGACTGCCATGGCTTTAATATTAGTAGGTGACCTGAAAAAAGCCAAGGGCCCCCTTCAAGGACACGCTGTTTATCAGCAATATAATGGAATTTTGCTACGTAGAAGCCATCTTCACGTTGTGAAATATCAACTCGCTCAGTCCTCCAAGCTTTCTTAATTGTACTCTGGAAAGCAAGGAAATTTACAGTGGGGTTTGATAGAATTCTGCACACCAAGATTAAGTTACATTCCGCCAATTTTGCAGGTGAGGGTTCTTCATCCCAGAATGCTATTTCCTTCTCTGTTGTGAGTCGACCCAAACGTGAACAAAGAGCAGCTAGGCGGTCAGAGTCACTATGTTCTTCGGTGTCCATTTCTCAGAAGGAATTAGCAGATTAAATAAAGTAGGGCCAAGCGAACTTGGATCGCACTAAGATATACAGTCAGCTAAAGGCGCAAATATACAAAGGCCCCACAATAAAGGAGATTTTGCCGAAACGACTCAGGAGGTAGAAGAAAACAGGGGAAAATAAACCCACAGTGAAGCGAACCAAATTGGGGATGAAGATGAAGATACGAAGGGGATCATCGGCTTCGAATCTGGACCCACCATCAATTCCGGAAAGAATCGCGACAGTCCACGAACGCTGAGAATCAGATGAGAGCAGAAGAAGACCGCCTTGGATGAAGGGCAGATGAAAAGTGGGGATGGAATTTGGGATTAGGGTTTTAAGCCATGAGTAGCCATGGGTAAAAAACTCTGCAAGTCGAGAGGAAAGTACTCTGCATTTTCGAGAGAGATTAGCGACCACGTTGATTTGCGCACCACCATAAATTAACGCATGATATTTTAAGAAGTTCACTATTCGATTCAAATTGATTTTCTAGCTCAATAAAATTTCCTCCATATTGGATGATTGTAATTAGTAACACCTGAAAACTAGAAAATATTAAAAAAAAAAAAAAAAAATCCCCAAATGCCTAAAAGCGGCTTTGAAGTCTAATTTGGAGGTTTCGAAAATTTCGTTGCCCAAAAATAAATTAAAATTCGCAAATGCATAAAAGCATTTGAGGTTGTTCCAGGAAAACGGCGAGTGGTCCCCAGTCTGATGCTGACAGTTGCCAATTTCCTATACAGGAAACATGATCTCTTCCCGTTGACTTTTGCATGTGTTCTATTTTTTCGCCGTGAAAGTCATAAATCGATGCTGTAAAAGGTTCCGATTAACCCATATTGATTCGTCGACGTCCTCCTCCAGAATTACCACCAGCACCGATCTTGACCGACGCGGATTGATTCTCTAGCTTGATAGATTTTCCTCCAAATACGACGATTTTTTTACATTTAGAATGCCTCATATTTTGATTTAATAGTTTGTCTTATTATCTCCTTCCGCTTCATGTTTAACAATCGGTGAATGAATTTACGGCTGCAGTGGCATAGACGAAAAGAAAAAGGGTGGTAGCACACAAGACAATACAAAAGAAAATCCCGATGCGTTCAATTCGATAACGAAACTCATGTGAAAATGTTTTGTGGCAAGACCATAAACAAAGACAGACTGTGACGCTGACTTTAAATTCTTTTTAATCATCACTCACGGGATGCAAAGCTGCGGTTTCTTTCTATTGTTGCCGTACGGAGGTTTTTACTTAAAACAGGCGGCGAAACAAGTAGTGACTGGGAGAAAAGAAGAGTTGTCAAGGTCACCACGCATGACGCACACAGGAAACTTCCGTTCTCTTCGTGTCTTCTATTAAATTAAATCTCGTAATTGGAAGAACACTGTGGTGGATGTGCGGTCTTCATCCATGCCATTACTTGTCGTGCGCGTGCGGCCAATGGATAATGTAATCTTGCTTGATTTATAATGGGAATTTTTACTGCTCACTCCGTGGACATAAGTCATATTAATTGAATCACGTGAATCTGGTGTTCGATTTATTTTTTTTATTTAGTCCAATTTTAACGTTCGATTGTTTGTTTCCGTTATAACGAGATTCAAGATACAAATCGAAATGAGATGCTGAAGATGAAAAAGCTCAAGGATCGGCAATCGATGAGTAATGACACACGCGCAAAATTTGGTCGACAATAGAAGGTCATAGGTCCAAAACTCTTGATCAACCCTTCTTGGGATTATGATCAGAAGATGTTGGATATATCATTAATATAGTCTAAAATAATATATTCACATACAAGCCTAATAGGTAAAAACACGGTTATTTGGGTACATATGACCCGAGTCCAATAACTTGCATGTAAAAATTTTAGGGTTTCTCTACGCTAGAGGTAACACTGTTGAACGTTTCAAACTTTACGTCTCTTGGTGTAATACTTCAAGCAATCGTTTCTTCTCTCTCAAACTCATAACCTTGAACAGAAGTCACCGTCTATAATTTAGGATAATTTATTTGCATAATTTGTGTGGAAAAAAAATAAAGGAAATAAAAGTAGGAGATCAAGCGGAAAGAGTCAAAGAGGGATCGAAGAGGCTGGCGAGCAGGAAGGAAATGAAGAAACGTGACTCGTGGAGGATCCTCCAGAACAGGAAACGAAGCAAAGATTGACTGGGAGAAGAAGATAAGCACGCGAAAGATTGACTGGTAGAAGAAGATAAGCACGCGAAGAGGATCTGCTGGATTGTACGTTCATGTCTTAAGACATCCGTAAAGCTTAGATTTCTCATTGATTCTACTTTCCATTTACTTCTGACGGGTTCCCCACCCCAGGACATGAAAAAGAGGCCTTGTTTAATTTTGCTTGCTACAGCTCACCTGGTTTGACTTGATCTTTTATTTGAGCGAATGTCTACGCACGGATGCTAGATATATGTTTTAAGAATAATAAAATGAAAAAGATTGCATAGAAGAGTCAAGGTGATTTCCAAAGCAGGAAATGATAGACGAGCGATTGGGAGGGGAAGAAGAAGACTCAGCGGGCGTCCGACTAGCCACGAAGGAAAGAAAATACAGACCGTCACCAGCGCAGCACGTGGAGAATTCAGTAATTCCCTAATTTACTAGAAATTCAACATTTTACAGGTGGGATACCTAGTGCATATTATGCAAACAAAGTTTGATATGATATAATGGACGGAACACACATGCATGAACCAGGAGGAATAAACGGTTCAAGTCATCAATATCAGAAAATGCGATGATTGTAATTAGTAACACCTGAAAACTAGAAAATATTAAAAAAAGAAAAAAAAAATCCCCAAATACCTAAAAGCGACTTTGAAGTCTAATTTGGAGCGTTCGAAAATTTTGTTGCCCAAAAATAAATTAAAATTCGCAAATGCATAAAAGCATTTGAGGTTGTTCCAGGAAAACGGCGAGTGGTCCCCAGTCTGATGCTGACAGTTGCCAATTTCCTATACAGGAAACATGATCTCTTCCCGTTGACTTTTGCATGTGTTCTATTTTTCGCCGTGAAAGTCATAAATCGATGCTGTAAAAGGTTCCGATTAACCCATATTGATTCGTCGACGTCCTCCTCCAGAATTACCACCAGCACCGATCTTGACCGACGCGGATTGATTCTCTAGCTTGATAGATTTTCCTCCAAATACGACGATTTTTTTACATTTAGAATGCCTCATATTTTGATTTAATAGTTTGTCTTATTATCTCCTTCCGCTTCATGTTTAACAACCGGTGAATGAATTTACGGCTGCAGTGGCATAGACGAAAAGAAAAAGGGTGGTAGCACACAAGACAATACAAAAGAAAATCCCGATGCGTTCAATTCGATAACGAAACTCATGGGAAAATGTTTTGTGGCAAGACCATAAACAAAGACGACCGTGACGCTTTCATTTCTTTTTTACTTATCATTTATGCGTTGCAAACTTGTATAAATAGCCGCAGTAAACTTGCCAAGCGCCATGAGCATCGCAAAGCTGCACTTTCTTTCCCTTTTTTTTTTTTTTTTGGTAAAAAACTTTTTTTCCATTGTTTCCAACCCCTTCTTGACAAGTTTTACTTTGATAACACTTTTTGAAATTTTTAGGATTCGATTGTACTTTCTTAACAAGTTTTAGAATTTGATTGTATCTTTTGAAAGTTTTAGGATTCAATTACACTTTGTGATAAGTTTTATGACATGATTGCATTTTTTGAAAGTTGTAGGACTCAAGTGAATTTTCGTAATAAGTTTTATGACTTTTATTACACTTGTCCTGAAAAAAGAAAAGAAAAAGAAGGCAAAACAAATTACAATCTGCCAGTAGAAAGGAAATGAATAAAGGCGGCTCATGGAGGATTTTCCAGAACAGGAAACGAAACGATATTAATTGGGAGATAAAGATGAGGTCGCAAACAAGATCTGTTGGGCTCGTACAGAGCACGAAGGTAATAAAAGAAGACCATCGGAATAAAAGAAGACCGTCAATATTAATTAGGAAATAAAGATGAGCACGCAAGCAAGATCTTTTGGGCTTGCAAGCAAAAGAAAAGAAAAAATTAGAGTTGCATCTAAAGAGGCGACCATACACGTATTAAGTAGCTTTCGAAGGTTCATAACTTAACTGGACTGATTAGCTTTAATCAGCAGTTGCATTGTTTTGCACTAAGCATTTCACATCCGTTTTCACTTCAGCACATTATTCTTTGCATTGCATAGAAGTCTGTTTATTTTTTATAGATCATGATATGATACACTTCATGTTATATATAAAAAAAAAAAAAGTCAGAATGTTTAATTCTTCTAATGCTTTTGGATTGTACGTTTATGTCCAAGACATCCGTGGGTTAGATTTCTTATTGATTGTACTTTCCATTTACTTCTTACGGGGTTCCTATCTCAGGACATGAAAAAGAGGCCTTGTTTAATTTTGCTTGATACAGCTCATGTGGTTTGATTTGATCTTTTATTTGAGCGAACATCTATGCACGAATGCTAGATATATGTTTTAAGAATAATAAAATGAAAAATATTGCATAAAAGAGAAAAAGGCACCAAAAGTAGGTGTTAGACGGTTAGACCTACGTAATGTAATCAAAGCTCAGGTTGGAAAAGGTGATTTCCAAAGCAGGAAATGATAAAAGAGCGATTGGGACGAGGGAGATCGAACCAAGAACAAGACTCGTATTGACCTTTGCTTGTTCAGTACTCCCCCCATGAATGTCAGTAATTCTCCGTATCCACCTTGCGCACGCAATCACGAACGGCTGCATACTCCAAGATCAAGGACTTGCATTGAGCGTTTACGGTCAACAAGCGCATTGTGCCGGTAGCGTCGTAAGTCCCCTGTTAATTTCCTCCTTCGTATCTGTCGGTTGTCTAATGAAACCAAGGTTGATTTTCCCCTAATGCTCGAAGAAATAGTAGTATAAGAATCATATGGGTTTTACAAAAAAGAAGAAGACGAACCAGATTCCCCGTTCCGTTTTCCCATGACTTGCACTTTAGTTATACGAGTCGTTCCATGAAAGAGAAAAAGGGGTATTAGACACATCTCCCGTAATTAAGTCCTCATATTAATGAATCTTTAGTTTGTTCCCTTCCATTAATCGGTCCATGATTGATTAGTGGTGACTGATAGGGCAAAAACAAAAATCGAATGATTAATTGAGCAATGAAGTTGCAATCGCAGGATGGACCATTCACATCGACTTGGCAATCTGCCGAACTTCCTTGGTATTTCACCTCAGGATTATTGCAATAATCATACAGTTTTATTCAAAGGTTTTTCCAATTTCATTTTTTAAAGAGAGTTAAAAAGGAAAAGAAATTGAAAAAGGTTTATGATGGTTGAGCCCATGAGGGGCTATGGCAGATTAGCAATGAAGTTCACATTCTAGTGAAGCAATTATAACTTAGCTCAGACATGAAAGGAAAAATGGAAATTGTGTCTCAAAATTGAGCCCAAAAATGAAACTTTCATAATTTGAATAACTTTCCTAATTGGAATAAGTTTCCTAAAAAGAGGTTTTCTATTCGGATCTCGCTCTTGTCTATATACAAAATAGTTTGTTTGGGTATTGGATGATTGGAAAAGTGGGACGTAGAAAAGGAAGAAAAGGTGATCTATGTTTGTCGGGAGTCAAGATGGACCTTGCGAATTTGTTTCAAGATTTATTGATGAAGAACTTAATAAGCCTTATTTTTCTTTCGCCAATGAAATAATGAAACTTCGCTCAGAACTTGAGAATTTGCCCTCAATCTTCCCACTAGCTGACATGTGATATTTTAGAAGTTTACTTTCCATTGCAGAGAGTCTGTTTGTTCCATGAAAACGTTGGTCCTCGGAGATTGAAACTTTTGGTTGCATGTGCCGCTCTCCGAAGACCAACGGTTTTTGACTTCACTAAATTCAAGTATTTTCGTGTATATATGTTGAATATGCGTGAATCTTTTCGCTCATCGGGAGATTAATATGGTTTTATTAGAACTATCAACCGAAATCAAGAACCCTAAGTTTGAGATTAGTGTTTCTGCGTTAAGAACCCTAACTAACATTCTATGCTACATACCTTTTATTTTTTTTTATTTTTTTGGAGAAGATTAAGAGAGATTGGTACTTTTCTTTTATTTTTGCGGCGCATAAGTAGTTTCTATTTTCGGTGGAATGCCGGTTTCCCTTTCCATCTAAAATGGAATATGTGGCTGTCCTAGCACCACTACTAGATTAAAATAACCGTACGGTTATACTAGCCACGTCTAATGACAAATTAGCGAGCTGGACCAATTTTTTTTTAATTCTCTGGGGCTTAGTTCAAACAATCTAATTAAGCTCACAACACGCTTGCTTGAGTTCGTTGGTTCCCAGCCACTGCTACTTATATAAGCTTGATGAAAAAAGCTCCTAATATTTATACATAATTCAACTAAAAATTTTATTTGGGAGTTGTGATCGATTGCTAATTTTTTATGTAACAAATGTCTAAATGAATTGTCAAAATTTATGTATCAATATTTGACAGTCGATAGCTATGCTCCCTCTATCCCCTTTCGACATGGCACTATATATATATATATATATATATATATATATATATATATTTTCCTTCACTATTTTTTCCTCTCTCTCTCTCTCTAACCTTGTGTTATATTGAATTGTATTATTTAAAACGATTTCTTTACCTGTAGCTGCCACATCGGGTACTAATGCTAAAACATATCATTAAAGGAAGCGTATCTAATTAACAATTAGAAGGATGAAGCACTTAATTTGACGATCTATAGGGGTCAAGTTGAGAGGACAAAAAGTCAGAATCACCTCAAAATTGTCGATGCCCAAGTCCGGAATTATCATCAACACCAACTTGATCGATGGAATATTCTCCAAATCTTCTGATTTCTAAAGCACTCAATAATGAATGGCCTCGTACTTCACTAACGAGGACTCGATGTCCTCCTCCATCCTTCGCAACGTAGGATGGACCTTGGAAAATATTTTTGAGATTTATCGATGGAGAACTTGATAAACCTCATTTTTCTTCGGCCAATGAAACGATTGAAGCTCGCTTAGAACGTAGGAATTTGCCCTTTGTATTTCCACCGACCACACTCTATATTTTAAGAAGTTTACTGTCCGATTTAAAATTAATTTTCCAGCTCAATAAATTTTCTCTAAATCAGATGACTATTTTGCCCTTGAAATGCAACATAATGCTAATATATTAATTTTCTCCATGTCTCATTCAGCTTTGTCTTTAATACCTAGTGAGTTTAAGCGTACGTTTGGTTCAATATTTTGAAAACCCATTGAGAAAATATAAAATAATTTAGCTTAAAGGACTTTAGCCAAATGTAAAGACCGTTTGGTAAACTATGCTTTGAGAAGCAACTTTAAAAGAAATGTTGTTTGATAGAAAACACATTTGAAAAGCCTTTTGAGTGATTAATATTAGTTTTTTTTTTTTAATTTCATTTGTTCAAAATTGAAAAAAAAAAATGTATGCAACTTTTTAAATATAAAATTTGACAATAATACTAAAAAAATCAAATATTTATAATTTTTTTTAAAAGTACCAAACCCTTCATCGGAATTTTTTAATTTTTATTTGCTTAAAATTGAAAAAAAAAATGTATGCAACTTTTAAATATAATATTTTACAATAATGCTAAAAAAATCAAATACATACACACACACACACACACACACACACACACACACACACACACACATATATATATATATATATATATATATATATATATATATATATATATATATATATATTAAAAAAGATCAAATCCTTCATCGAAATTTTTTAATTTTTATTTGTTTAAAATTGAAAAAATAATGTATGCAAATTTTTAAATATAAATTTGAAAATAATGCTAAAAATCAAATATATATTATTTTTTTTTTAAAAAGACCAAACCCTTCAATGGAATTTTTTAACTTTTATTTGTTTAAAATTGAAAAAAATAATGTATGCAACTTTTTAAATATAAATGTTGACAATAATGCTAAAAAAATTAAATACACACACACACACACACACACACACACACACACACACACATACATACATATATACAAAGACCAAATCCTTCGTCGAAATTTTTTAATTTTTATTTGTTTAAAATTGAAAAAATAATGTATGTAATTTTTAAATATAATTTGAAAATAATGCTAAAAATCAAATACATACATATATATATTAAAAAAGACCAAACCCTTTGTAGAAATTTTTTAATTTTTATTTGTTTAAAATTGGAAAAAAATAATGCATGCAACTTTTTAAATTTAAATTTTGACAATAATGCTAAAAAATCATATATATATATATATACACACACACACTAAAAAAATCAAATATAAATAATTTTTTAAAAAGACCAAAATATATTTAATTTTTTAGCATTTATGTAAATTTGATTTTTTTAGCATTATTTGGCATTTAAAAAATAATAACGAGGGCAAAATAAGAAATTTGAAGAATGAATACTAATAGTTTTAGGAAAAAACAATAAGTTTTAGCATTTGGTCAAATACTAAAAGCTCAAAGCTAGTCCCTACTAGCATTAAGTTTTCAGCCTTCCCAATATTGATTTTCATTTGAAATCTACTTCAAAATGGTTGCTAAACGGTTCAGTATTTCGCCAAGAGGCTTTGGAGGCTGAAAGCCCTTTGAGAACGCTGAACCAAATGTACCGTAAAACATCGGAAATTTATGACTACGGTGGCATAATTGAAAAGAAAAGGATAGGACCAGCTGAATACTAAGAAAATACAATAAAAAAAATATCGAAATGCGTAAAGGCGGCTTCACATTTGTATTTGTGGCTTTCGAAATTTCCAAAAAAGACAATCCCGGACGGGCACACGGGTTAAGGGAGTCAAATGATCAATCCCCCGGTTGGGTTAAGATAATTAGGTGAATTGACAGGAAGGAGGGAAGTGAGGTAAGGTTTAAAAAGGCGATTTCCAAAGCAGGAAATGATACAAGAGCGATTGGGCGGGGAAGATCGAAACAAGAGCAAGACACGTATTGGCCTTTGATTGTTTACTATTCCCAAAATGAATATCTGTAATTCTCCGTATCCACCTTGCGCACACAATCACGAACAGCCACGTACTCCAAGATCAAGGACTCGATGATGTCCTCCTCCATCGCAATGGGAGATGGACGTTGGGAATTTGTTTCGAGATCTAATAGTGGAGAATTTCATAAACCTCATTCCTCTTCGGCCGATGAAACAATCGAATCTCGATTAGAAACATGTGATATTTCAAGAATTTTACTATCTATTTTAGAATAAATTCTTTAAGTTGACAAGTTTTCCTTTAATTCGGGATTTTTTTCTTTTGTCTCGCGAAAATGCGATATATTTGTGATTTATTAGGTTGTCCCAATATCTACTTTTAGTTATGTTGTCAGTACATGGCAGATTTAAAACAATAAGAAAACAGAGGGAACTAATGACCACCGAGGAAAGAAAAAAAGAAGAAAAGAAATAGATAATGGGGAAGTCGCACATTCTTTTATTTCTTTTAATCCACTTTAACCATTGGTGCAAGCCATTTCGCAATCCAGCTTTTAGTACTTTACCCTAGATGGGTCTTGTCAATTTGGTCAATGCCATCTTCCTTTTTACCTCCAGAAGTCAAAAAGAGAGCACTCTTTCTTTTAGCCCCAGCTCCGGAATCATCACGGTTGGAGCACTGAAAGCACGAAAGAGGACATTATTATGACCTTGTGAATTGAAGGGAGGTGTTCGACCCAAAAAGAAAAAGAAAAAAAAAAATAGAAAGGAGGTGGGAGGGAAGGATAAAGTTAGACATCTTCCTATACAGGAAACGTAAGGAGAGCCCGTCCGACCGTTAATTTGTCGAGAAATGGACGATTTGAAAACTTTTTTTAAATAATTATTTATATCAATCAAAAAAATTAATTAATTGAAAATATTTTTATTATAGATAATAATTTATATCAAAACAATTTTATGGAGGATAAAAAATATTTATTTATTTTTTTAAAATGATATAAGCGATTATTTTTAAGAAAATATTTTTTAAATCATTTAGTTTTGACGAATCAAATGAAATGTAATGTGTTCTTTTTCTTCTTTCTTTTCAGCCATGTGTTGCCCGCTAGATGTATCTCGAGTGGATCCCAATGTATGGTGGACGTGTCGAGAAGAGCCCAATCCATGAAAAGGCATCGACATCCCGCTGTCCAGCTTTGCTTGCGCGTTGGACCGAGTGTGCGCGGCGAGCATCTAAGCTTTCGCAGCACTTCTCGGACCGTCTCAGGTCTCCATCCATGGCCCCTTGTTGGCATGTGAGTGCGGCCATTTTATGGCGTTCTCAATCATGTTTAATTCAGATTCTATCTGGTTTTGCAGCTTTGAGGTTTGGGTTCGTTTTCTTCGTCTTTGGACCCGTCCTTGCAGGAAACTCAGAGTCGGAAGTGTTCGATCAAATGGTCGTTCCTTCTTTGGTGGTATCTGCACAGGGATCAGCGTATATTCTTGGGGTTTGATTAGTTTGACTTTTAAATGATTGACAGAAGACAGAAGCGATCGCAATGGACGAAACCCTAGAGTTCATCAAAAGCCGAAACTTTCTCTCTCCACAAGTACACTCTGACTGTTTATCTTTAGTGCACACATTAAAGTCTTTGACTGAACTCAACTGGGAACTGCAACCGATAGTGAGCCGGGCCCAAGCTAAACTCGCCCATCTCCCGAGCCTCTCCCTGGCCCATTGCAACCGTAGCGCAAATCGCCCCGCGGACTGGATAGCCAAGGCTTGCCGGAACAACTACTTACCCCCGAACTAGATATCAAATCCTCCCCCTACTTTATTTGATCTTTTAAGCACTGATGTAATGGGTGTTATATTCCCACGTATGAAATAGTAAATAAAGCGATGATGTTTGCCGTTCAAAAAAAAAAAATTTAAGGGGGAAAAAAAAACAGAGAATTCAGAATTGCACCTAAAGAGGAAACCATTAGGACGGTTCATGGCTTCTTTGGATGGCTTGCTTAGCTGTAATTAGCAATTGCAGTTTTTACACGATCATACATTATAATGACAAATATATATAGATGTTAGCATTTTGCATTTGTTTTCGCTTCAGCAGGTTACTTTTTGCATCACATAAAAGCCCGTTTACTTTTTATAGATCACGTTACGATACATTTCATGTTAATTTTTTTTTTAATAGTCATGTTTAATTCTTCTAATGCATTTGACTTTTACATTTATGTTTATGACATCCATGGTTCGATTCCTTATTGATTGTACTTTTCATTTATTGCTCACGGAGTTACTATTTTTGTTGTGTAGTTGGCAGAGACTCCCAACACCGCAACAAGTGACCCAAACATAGGGGTGAGCAACGGTCTAGGGTCGACCCCGGACCGACCCTAGATTGGCCCAACCCCGCCGGTCCCGATCCGATTCCCAAGGGGACCTGGGTCGGTCCTCGGTCTGAAATTCCAGGACCAACACCGTGTGCGGGTTGGTCCTCGATCCTAGAGTTTTGGGTCGATCCAACCCTGAAACCAACCCCGTATATCATATTATATTATATATAATTCTTTTATATATATTCAAATCTAAGTAAAATGTCTATTATATTATATTATATTGAAATGTTTTATCAATAACACTAATAGTAATTTCAATTTAAAACTTTTGTTGAGTATTAATTATGTGTCGTTTGTTTTGTTTTAAGGTATTTAGAAGTTTAAGTGAATTAACGAGATGTGAAGTTATATATTCATGATTTATATTAAGTATTTTGAACTTTTTATAGTTTAATTGTATTTTACTAATGAATTTCGGCTGCACTTTGCTTTTCAATTTGTGTCAAATGGTAGAAGTTTTTGAAGAGTAGAGTAGTATTGCAGTTGCTACGGTGATTTGCTAGTCAAGTAGTATGAAACTCATTTTTTTGGTTGAGTGGACTCTACATGATCAAATGCAGGAAAACGCTTTTGCATATGGTATTATGATTATTAAAGATAGATGATTACAAGAACTTTTCATCTTGTCCCATATCTCGATGAGCGGTTAGCAAGTATGAAATTTCTATTGTGTCATATTAAATTTGTTAAATATGTATTGGTATTTATAATTTAGTTGCGCAATGCCGCATTGTCAATGGATATGTAATTTGAATTTGTAGGTTTGCTTTTTTAGAGAGTATAAAAAATAAGATGAAAAAAATTATCAATTGGTCCGGGTTGTTGACCACAGGAACCGGACCGAACCCATCGGGTCGGTCCGGTCCTTGGTCCTAGGCTCAATAGGGTTGGTTTCTGGCCCTAAAATGAGGGACCGACATTTGTACGGTTGGTCACAGGGTTAGGGGTGGCCGGGACCAACCCGGACCATGCTCACCCCTACCCAAACATCCACATCCACATCAGGTGTTTCCAATATTACCCTTGATGTGGATGCTTGGATCAAGTATCCGATGTTTGTATCTATTATGTTGTAACACTTTCCGATATTATCCTTAAATGTGGATGTTTGGACCGAGTGTTCCAAACATCCACATCAAGTGAGACTTTTGCATATAAAATCTTTAATCAATTAACCTATACTTTTTAGCATATGGAATCTTCAATCGATTAAACAATGCTCTGGGAATTTATCCATTATATGCACTATATTGCGTTAAACATAGTAGGTTTGGACAATAAATAGGAAGAAATTGGTACTGGAAGAGCAGATGTGGATAAAATAAGGTCAAAAATGGACTTAGGAACCCAAATACCTTTGGAACCGGTCTGAAAACACCAAAAAGGGTCATAAAATGATCGAACCGGAAGGGGGCACGGGTTAAGTGAGTCAAATGATCAATGCCCCGATTGTGTTAAGATAATTAGGTGAAGTGGCCAAAAGGAAAGAGGGACGAGAGGTAAGGTTAAAAAAAAGGTGATTTTCGAAAGCAGGAAATGATACAAAAGCGTGTGGGAGGGAATATCAAACCAAGAACAAGACTCGCATTGGCCCTTGTTTGTTTAGTATTCCCACTGTGAATGTCTGTCATTCTCTGTATCCCCACCTTGCAGACAAAATCACAAACGGCCGCGTACTCCAAGATCAAGGACTCGACAGCATCCTCCTCCGTTGCGATGGGAGATGGACGTTTGGGAATTTGTTTCGAGATCTAACGACGGAGAACTTCATAATCCTCATTCCTCTTCGATGGAGAAACGATTGAACCTCGGTTAGAAACACGTGATGTTTCAAGATCTATTTTAGAATTAATTCTCTAGGTTGACAAGTTTTCCTTTAATTCGGATTTTTTTTTTTTTTTATCTCAGAAATGCGACATATTGGTGATTTATTAAGTTGTCCCAATGTCTACTTTTAGCTATGGTAAGTAGCTAGCAGATTTAAAACGAGGGTTAATATCATAAAAACCCAAAATTGATACACGTGCGACAAAATTTATTCAAAACTAATTTTGCGAGCATGAAAAATCATAAATTGATACGCTTGTGACAAATTTATTCTATCTCGATCATAAAAACTCCAAACTTGTATACTTGTGATAAATTTACCCCAAATTAATTTATTCAAGCGCCAGAAATCCTAAACTAGTACATTTGTGACAAATATATAATTTGTTAAATTAGATTAATACCACAAAAATCACAAAAATTATATAAGTGTGACAAACGTAGAGTAAAATCGCAAATTGGTATACCGGTAAACTGTCACGTGTTATTCCGCTTAGTAATTTATCAATAAAATTTAATCGAAACTATCATATGATTAATTTGTTGCAAGTGTACTAGTTTGGAGAGTGTATCGGTTTGGAATTTTTGGTGATAAAAAAATTAATTTTTGGTATATTTGCCATAGTTGTATCGATTCGGGTTATTTCAAGGTATCAATCCTTAAAATAATAAGAAAACAAAGGGAACTAATGACCACAGAAGGAAAAAAAGAAAAGAAAATAAATAGATAATGGGCATGTTTTTTAATCCCTCTTTACCATTGGTGCAAGCCATTTTGCAATCCAGCCACGGACCGTCTCCTCGGCCAATGAAACGATTGAACCTCGCTCGGAAGCACACGATTCAAGAATTTTACTATCTATTCTAGAATAAATGCTCTAGGTTGACAAGTTTTACTTTAATTTGAATTTTTTATCCCAAAAATCCGACATATTTGTGATTTATTAGGTTGTCCCAATATCTCTAGTTTTAGCTATGTTGTTGGTACCTAGCGGATTTAAAACAATAAGAGAACAAAGGGAATTAATGGCCACCGAGGGAAAAAATGAAAAGAAAAGAAAGGGGTGATGAATACAGGGTCCCACCCCGGCCATTGAGAATCCTGCATGCCTTCGTAAGGTCCCACCCCCAGAACTCGTCGGAGAATTTCCGGAACTGGAAATTTACTGTTCCGCCCAAATTCTCGACCAAATTGTCTGATCCGACATGGCTTCAGTTCGTCTTTAAAGCATGTGGATGAACTTAATGAGCCTTATTTTTCTTTGGCCAATGGATAATGTATTCTCGCTTGATTTATAATAAAAAATTTTACGGCTCACTCCGTGGACATAAATTATATTGATCGAATCACATGAATCCAAAGTATTCGATTTATTTTCTTATTCAGTCTAGTTTTAAAGTTCGATTGTTTGTTTCCATTATAACAAGGTTCAAGACACAAATCGAAATGAGATGCAGAAGATGAAAATGCTAGAGGAAAAGCTCGAGGATGGAAATGAGATGCAGAAGATGGAAAAGCTCGAGGATCGGCGAGATCAACGAATCAGGACGCACTCGCGAAATTTAGTCGACCAAGTCAACAAATGACAACTATCTTAATAGAAGAAGGTCCAAAGTCCAAAACTCCTGTTCAATTCTTCTTGGCTATGGCAATTAGAAGTCGCCGTCTATAATTTTCTTTAGTACTTTCTTGCATGTATGCCGTGTTTTGTCTTTTTTTGGAGATATTCAATGGAGATACTCCATTGAGGTCGAGATATTAGTGGTGACACATGCCGAATTACTTCCCGTCCATCTTAAGAAATCCACGAAATTGAACTAGGAGATAATCATCCAAAAAGTCCTAAAACTTACTGTGCATAAGTAATTTAATCCTAAACTTTTAATTGTGCCAATTTAATTCTAAATTTGTTGACGATTTATCAATTTAGTTTTAAATCTTTTGATAATTTGCCAACTTAGTTCTAAAACTTTTGAAGATTTATCAATTTAGGCATAAAAAGATATTTGGCCGGCTAATTACATTGACAAATCGTCAAAACGTTTAGGTTTAAATTAGAAAGTCATCATAAGATTTTTAGAGCACACAATAACAAATGGTCTCGTACTTCACTAACGATGACTCGACATCCTCCTTCATCCATCGCAACGTAGGATGGACCTTGGAAATTTGTTTTGAGATATGGATGGAGAACTTGACAAAACTCATTTTTCTTCGGCCAATGAAACGATTGAAGCTCGCTTAGAAAGTGGGAATTTGCCCTTTGGCTATCCACCGACTACACTATATTTTAAGAAGTTTACTGTCCGATTTAAAATTAATTTTCCAGCTCAATAAATTTTCTCTAAATCGGATGACTATTTTGCCCTGGAAATGGAACGTAATGCTAATATATTAATTTTTCTCCATGTCTCCTTCAGCTTTGTCTTTAGGGAAAATGTCACAAATAGTTCTTATATTTTTACTCAATGTCAATTTCGTCCTGAACTTTCGATTGGTTCAATTTGGTCTCGAACTATTGATAAAATGTCGATTTCGTCCTGAACTTTCGAATGACTCAATTTGATTTTGAACTATTAATAAAATGTCCGATCTAGTCCCCCGAACTTTCGATCGGCTCAAGTTGGGTCTCGAATTATGATGAAATGTCAAATCTAATCCTTCGTTCTTGTTTTTCTTTTTCCTTTTTTTCTTTTTTTTCCTTTTTTTCCTTTTTTTTTTTTTTTTTTTCGCTTTCCCGGCATACGGCCGGCGTCCGGCGAGGGCCCCTCGCCGGCGTCCTCGCAAGCGCCGGCGAGGGGCCCTCGCCCGACGCCGGCGAGGGGCTCTCCCTCGCGACGCCGGCGAGGGACGGCCCCTCGCCGGATCTGCGAGGGAGAGCCCCTCACCGGCGTCGGGCGGGGACTCCCTCGCAAGATCGGCGAGGGAGCCCTCGCCCGCTTGCGAGGGATGCCGGTGAGGGAGCCCCTCACCCTCGCCCGATGCCGGCGAGGGCTCTCCCTCGCAGACGCCGGCGAGGACGGCCCCTCGCCGGATCTGCGAGGAGAGCCCTCGCCGGCGTCCCTCGCAGCGGGCGAGGGCTCTCCCTTGCAGATCCGGCGAGGGAGAGCCCGCGCAGACGCCGACGAGGACGGCCCCTCGTCGGCGGCGTGCGAGGGGCCCTCCCGCCCGCGTCGGGTGAGGGCGGGCTCCTCGCCGGCGTCCCTCACAAGCGGGCGAGGGGGCTCTCCCTCGCAGATCCGGCGAGGAGAGCCCTCGCCGTGCTTGCAAGGGACGCCGGCGAGGGGCCTTCACCGGACGCCGGCCCTCCGCCGGCTCCGGCAGGGAAAGCGAAAAAAAAAAAAAAAAAAAAAAAAAGAAAAAAAGGAAAAAAAGGGAAAAAAAAAAAAAAAAACAAGAACGAAGGATTAGATTTGACATTTCATCATAGTTCGAGACCAACTTGAGCCGATTGAAAGTTCGGACTAGATCGAACATTTTATTAATAGTTCAGGGACCAAATTGAGTCATTCGAAAGTTCGGGACTAAATCGGACATTTTATCAATAGTTCGAGGACCAAATGAGCCAATCGAAAGTTCAGGACGAAATTGGACATTGAGTGAAAATATAGGGACTATTTGTGACATTTTCCCTTGTCTTTAATACCTAGTGAGTTTAAAAAATCGGAAATTTATGACTACGGTGGCATAATAATAAAAAAAAGACAGTAGCAGCTGAATACTAAGAAAACACCAAAAAAAAATATAAAAAAAAAAATCTCGAAATGCATAAAGGCGGCTTCAAATTTGTATTCATGGCTTTCGAAATTTCCAAAAAAGAACTCAACCGACGATCCCGGACGGGCACATGGGTTAAGGGAGTCAAATGATCAATCCCCCGGTTGGGTGAAGATAATTAGGTGAAGTGACCAAAAGGAAGGAGGGAAGAGAGGTAAGGTTTAAAAAAAGGCGATTTCCAAAGCAGGAAATGATACAAGAGCGATTGGGAGGGGAAGATCGAACCAAGAGCAAGACACGTATTGGTCTTTGATTGTTTACTATTCCCAAAATGAATGTCTGTAATTCTCCGTATCCACCTTGCGCACACAATCAATACTCCACGATCAAGGACTCAATAACATCCTCCTCCGTCGCGAGGGGAGACGGGCGTTGGGAATTTGTTTCGAGATCTAATAGTGAAGAACTTCATAGATCTCATTTCTCTTTGGCCAATGAAATGATTGAACCTTGCTTGGAAACACATGATGTTTTGAGAATTTTACTTACTATTTTAGAATTAATTCTCTAAGTTGACAAGTTTTTGTCTAATTCGGATTTTTTTGTTTCAAATCCTAGAAATGCGACATATTTGTGATTTATTAGGTTGTCCCAATATCTACTTGTAGCTATGTTGTTAGTACCCAGCAGATTTAAAACAATAACAAAAGAATGCAAATTAGTGACCGTCGAGAGAAAAAAGAAAAGAAAAGAAAAGTAAAAGAAAGGAAAGGAAAGAAAAAAAGGTAATTTGCATGTTCTTTTGAATCCCTTCTAGGAAATTAGGAATAGTGTGCCCTTCGTTCGTCCTCCTGTGGTTGGTAGGGCCACAGGTTGATTCGTTCGTCCTCCTGTGGTTGGTAGGGCCACAGGTTGACTTGGCGGTCCAAGACCATCCAATATCTTTCTCCTCCTGAGGTTATCCCGTCGATTTGCACAGGAGTTACCCACACGGGAAACTATAACGAAGGCCTGAGTATTCCCCAACATTTATAAAGTAGGCCACAGTCGAGTCGACTCCGTAAATCAAGCCTCCATCGCTTCAGGTCACCTGCAATTCACTCTCTCTCTCCCTCTCTCCCTCTCTCCCCCTCAAGCAAGCTTCTATCAGATCACCTGCAACTACTGTCTCTCTCTCACACCCCCACCCCGCCCCCAACACACATTCTGAAGACAATGGGCAAACCTCGGCGAACCCAAATCATCAGGATCCCCGATCTGCAAGGGCGGCGCGTGTCGTTCTCGAAGAGGCGCCAGACCCTCTTCAGGAGGGCCAGGGAACTCTCCATACTCACCGACTCTGACGTCTCCGTCCGTGTCCGGTCCTCCACAGGCATCACCTACAACGAGAGCTACCAGAGTGGGGGGAAGCTGATAGACTCCTACATTGCTCGTCCCAAGGGCAAGGTTAGTCTGTCAACGGGTCCGAGAGAGTGGGAAGAGGACTTGGTCAAGCAAGAGGGCGATGCATGCACGACCAAGGAGGATTTACAGTCCGTAATCGCGAACCGCGAGGCCTGTCTCGCTTATGCGCGCGAGAGACTGGAGAATTGGGAGAACAATCCATCGGTTAAGGCTGGTGATCCTGGAGTTGAAGTGGATTGTGATTCTGAAATTTTGCCCCAAAAGAATCTCAATCCCGTTTTAGAGAGTTTCGATGCTTCTATCGGTTTATTATTGACTTTCGGCAATGACACCGTCGGCCAAGGTGATTGCAATTTGCCGGTCATCTCGGCTGGCGGCGGTCCGTCCAACCCCACAAGCTCCGGTCTTGATTATTGTGAGTACAGTGTGGATGACCTCTTTGATTAAGCTGAGCCTGGCGTCCGCAACGTTGACCGCCCGGAAAACTCAGCCATTGGTGGTCTGTCCAACCCCATGAGCTCCGGTCTCGATGATTGGGGGTTCAATACGGATGAGCTCCGTACTTTCTCTGGACCTTTTACCGGCGACGGTCACCGCCCAGAAAACTCGACCATTGGTGGTCTGTCCAACTCCGCGATCTTTGGTTTTGATGATCGGGAGCTCAGTATGGATGAGATTTTTGCTGAGTCTCGCATCTGCAACGTTGACCGCCCGGAAAGCTCCGGTCTTGATGATTGTATGTTCAGTATGGATCAGCCCTCTAATTTAGCTGAGTCTTGCGTCCCCAATGGTGACCGCCCGGAAAGCTCGACCGTGGGTGGAGGATTTAATCATCTCGACGGCTTTCATGAACTTGAAGATTTTAACTTCGATCTTGATATAGGTTACTTTTGAGTACCCGTGTCAGGTCTTGTGAAGTAGAATTGCACAGAATTCACATAGGAACAGCAACAACATAACATGACCAATTGGGGTCGCTACTCTCCTTCTTTTCCCCCTTTGTGTATGGAAGGCAGTCTCCCTCTCCTCCCCGCCTCTTCTTTTTGGAAGTGATTTTGCCCCTTATGTTGAGTCGAATATTACGATTTAATAAAATTTGTCCACTTTCTAATTTTAATCGCGCCACATTGTGTATAAATAGCAATCGGAATGGATCGCCCGAATCACATATGTAACGGAAAATTCGAATAGCCCATGAAACTAGAGCCATTGTCGGGGGAGTGTTGACAGCTTAAAGAAAAGGGGACCGATCCGACGAAGCCCGCATTGCACGAATCGGGAAGGCAGAGTATTTTTTAAAAAAAAAAAGTTGGAAAAATACCTAAGAGCCCGTGAAAAAGGGCTTCTTGATAAGATTAGAGCTCAGAGGGAAAAAACTTCTTTTTTCTTTGGGCCTTCGTTGGACCATTCCGCAACCAACCGAGAAATGGGCTTTTATAGATCGGAGGAACAGATCCACGCACTCCGTGATGAACTCGCCAGTTCTGTCTGAAAGCTTGACTCGGCCGCCGGCGTCGGCGGTGGAGATTCGGGAGTGGAGTCCGCCCCCCACGCGCTCCGATCTTGGCGGCTGTGGGCGTATTCCCGGCGACTTTCTTAGTCTCTTCGAGTGCCGCGTCGGCGTCGGCGACCGTGACGGGATCTTGTCTTCGCTGGAGAACTCGGCAGCCGGCAGTGGAAGCTCGGGAGAGGAGTTTCTTACACTCGAAGATTTGGGTGTCTCTCTGTGATGGAGGTATGGATATCTGTGTTTTTTTCTTGCTGTACTGAATTGTAAAGGAGAGATTGGATAATGGGTTTCAACGCTGGTTTGTTCAATTTTCCAGTTCAGATCATATCCGATGCATGTTTGGATCTGTTTAATGGTGACATTGGTAATGTATCCTCTGCATTTTCTTTCTGTTTGTGATTTCTGGGGGCTTTCATTGCCGAACCAATGAAGAGAGACGACTGTGTTTGTCGCTGACTCGTTACCAAAAATTGCCATGAGCTAAACATCCTTTTTCCTATCTTTGTTAGCTCTGCCTCTTGACATTGGAATGCCATATTTATGTTCGAGAATAAGCCAATGCAGAGAAGAGAGCTGTATCCGTCCGAGGAAATGTTCAATTTACAAAGTATGAAAAGGAAATTTGCGGCCTTGGATAGGTTTTGGAATACGAATTTACCATTTGCCATTCAATTTGACTGTGCTTCTCCTACAGTTTTATGAAATGATCCTTTTACATGGTACCCCAGTCCAATTACTCAAATTCTTGTGCTAGCATGAATGACGCAAGCTGATTCAGCTTCTTCCGAAAATTAAAGATAAAGTCTCATCCTCTTTGATCCCTCTCAAATTGCAGATGCTGAATTCATAGATTGTCCTTCTTCCACAATGACTAGTAGATGCAGAAATGGGGGAAAGAAGAAGAAGATGCAGAGCAAATTCAAGTACAATCACTCCTAGAACAGAGTTTCCAAGAATCAGCCACCGCAAACCCCACCTGCAAACAAGCCATCGAGTGACTTTCTTCGTTGGCCTCCCTCTCTCACTCAATCATAGTCGCCACCATGAGATGATGACTCATTCGGAACAAGTTGATGGAGATATCTTCTGCATTGGCCGTCTCTGATGAGAGCACTGAGCTTGCAGGCATGGTTCAAGAATTGATGTTTACAGTCAGGGATTGCCATGGCCTTGCTGAGAATTACATGGTACATTCCTATGGGGGGAAGCTATTTATGCGGAGCAATTTGGACATGGTCTCGACAAAGATCCATTGCCATGTCAAAACAATCTCTCTAGGATGTGCAAAATTAGTTTTTTCCTCCATGGGTACGCCATTGTTGTCTCAAAGCCCAGGTTATGGGGTGGTAAGGAGGACATGAGGTTTTATGTTAAGGATTTGTTTACAAGGACTAAGATTGAGCAAGGCCCAGACATGAAGAGGCAAGGTCTCGCTAGTTTGCACGAAGTTGAGAAAAGCTATATGTTGGAGAAATCTTTCCAGAATATTTTGAAGCTGACAAAACGTTTCTATCAGTCTAGTCCTGGATATTCGCAGACCTTCTGTTTTAAGTCTGAAGACTTTCTGATCACCAGACTCGGCACTCAAGACTCAAGACTTAAGACTCAAGACTATTCTCATTGACAGTCTTTCTGATCCAGTGACGAAGGAAATCCAGAACCGACGTATATGGTTGAGGATTTAATCCTATCCTCTAGAGAAGATCTCTTGGTTGGATAAATATAACGGATTCTTTTATTCGTATCTAGATCGATTGAAGATCCGATGGTCGACGAAATATTCTTGGAAGGTTCTATTCTTGGAAACCAAGATCCTGATTGTATGGGCGAACATGATTGATGGGCTATCGTCAGGTTCCTTTAATAGCTCGAATGATCTTCTTAATTGATTCCGTCCAACGGGTAGATTGGAGGAATTCCTTTGGTAAGTGCCAACGGGTATGATGGCATAAATGAGTATAAAAAGGAAGACGTTCTAGTTGTTTGAGTATGTGATCGATAGAGAAATTCCAGAGTCTGAAGCACCTTGATTATTAGTCGATACATTCTGAGCGAAATTGTATACACAGAGAGTGTCTATACTTGGTAATACCTTGAGCGAGTATGGTAGATCATCTACACCGAGAAATCAAGGAAGATCAACGCCGTAACATCTCTTTGTTCATAGTGAAATCCAGCCAATTGGCTGTCGGTGCGGAAAAGAGTGGACGTAGGCTTGAATCAAGCCGAACTACTATAAACCGCGTGTTCAATTCTCTCTTTCCTTTACTCAGTCTTACGTTGATTATTATTTTTCGTAAATCCTTCAACTGTCTAAGTATTGTGCAATTATCAAGAAAAATCATTTATATACCTATTCACCCCCTCTAGGTACTTGTACTAGCTATATCAATTGATATCGAGCTCGTGTTTTTACTTTATTTGAAGTGTTTTTTACTTGAGTAAAAGATCCATGGCTAGTATGCTAGCACGGGGGGGCTGGTGGAAGGGCAAAGCAATACCGAGACCACCCTACTTTGATGGAAAGGATTACAACATCCGGAAGAACAAGATGAAAGCTTTCCTACGATCAAATGATCCTCCTGGAATGGGACGTTGTAGAAAAATGAATTACTCCTACAGCTGCATCAGTCTCTGAAAGAGGGAAAGAAATTGTTGAGACCGGCGGAATGACTCAGGAAGAGATAAACAAGAGACAAGCACTCGATGCAAAAGCAATTTACTCTTTATATTGTGCTTTGTCACCAACTGAATATAACAGAATATCTTCTTGTGTTACAGCAAAAGAAGTATGGGACAGATTGCATATCACCTATGAAGGAACAGATCGAGTGAAGGAGACCAGAATTAACATTATCCTCGGTCAATATGAAGCCTTCAAAATGAAACCAGGAGAATCTATAACTGACATGTTTAGTCGTTTTACAGATATTGTCAATGGTCTTGAGAACCAATGACAAAAATTTCTGATCCCATGAAGGTAAACAAGCTATTGCGTGGACTCTCCAAGGATTGGAATCATATAAAGACTTCAATAAGAGAGAAGCGAAGAATTATGCCACTATCTGTCGACGAGCTGATTGGAACTCTTCAGTCTTATGAAGTGGAACGAATTAATGAAGACGAAGATCTAAGAGATAAGAAATCCATTGCATTAAAATCAAATGATGATTTCGATGATACTGATTCGGAGATGATCGGGACGATGAGGAGCTTGCTCTCATGATAAGAAGATTCAGAAAACTGAATAAAAAAGGAAGAAGGTTCAACTTAAAGAAACAAAGTTTCCAAAGACAGCAGACCAAGTCTGTTGATGATGAGGAACCAAACAAAGATGTAGTTTACTTCGAATGCAAGAAAAAGGGACACATCGACCCAACCTGTCCTCTTCGAAGAAGAAAAGAGGAAAACTGAAAAGTTTCGAAAAGCTCTCAAAGCCGAAACCCGGAGTGATACAGAGTGTGAAGAAAGTGATAATGAATATGCCAACATATGTCCGATGGCACATTCGGACTCGGACTCGCATTCCGGATCGGACTCGGGACGGTGAATTTGAGGTAAGTGATTTTAAAATTCCTGTCAAAGTCTCTAAATACATTGATGAATTGTGTTTTAGTCTTAAGACTTCTCTCAAAAGAATTTCCGAACTTAAAAAGGAAAACTCAGCTCTAAAACAAAAGGAAAACATTTTAGAAGAAAGAGTTAAAAGTTTAGACTTGAATGTTTCTACTCTTAAAGAAAAAGAATATAATCTTTTGAAAGAAAATGCTTTTTTAAAAATGACTTATCAAATATTTCAAAGAAATTTTCGATAGGATCCGAAAAACTTGAAAAAGTTCTTTCAGTTCAAAGACCTTATTTCAATAAGTCTGGTCTAAGTATGACAGCGAAACAATTCCCTTGATTGATTTTCCTAAAGTAAAAGAAAGAATTAAGAAAAGACCGTCGAGAGAGGCTTACAAAAATCATTTCAAGAAAGTTTTTGTAAAGTACGTAGGTCGAAATGCTCTCAGTGTTCAAAATGTAACAATCGGGATCACTTTGAAAAAGAGTGTCCTATGGTTTGGAAACCTGTTAAGAAAGTATGGCCTAATAATGTTTATCCTACTAACACCAAAGGACCCAAGAAAATTTGGGTACCAAAGAAAGCTTGAGACTCTCTTTTAAATGCAGGTCTCCGTTAAGAAAAAGGTAAAGTGGTATCTTGACAAAGCGGATGTTCAAGACACATGACGGGAGACTCAAATTGCTTCATAAAGCTTGTTCAAGTAAATGGTGGAAAAGTTTCATTTGGAGGAAACGGCAAAGGAAGTATTGTGGGATTTGAAACTGTGAAAATTGGAAATCTCACAATAAGCAATGTTTCTCTAGTGGAAGGACTCAACTATAACATTCTCAGCATTAGCCAATTGTGTGATACTGGTTTCAAGATCTCATTTCAAGAAGGAACATGCTCTGGAATCAGTAAAGACTCTACTCAGTCTTTCATTGGTCGAAGACATGGAAATATCTACCTCTTAGACATGAAACTAAATGAATCACAATGCCTAATCTCAATTCAAGATGAAGCAAGCTTATGGCACAGAAAGCTTGGTCATGTCAACATGAAGCAATTAGCCAAAATCTCATCAAAGCAGCTTGTTCGAGGTCTACCCAAATTACCATACCAAAAGTCCAATCCATGCACACCATGTATTCTGGGAAAGCAGGTAAGGAATTCATTTAAGCCAATAAATCATGTCTCTACTAATCATGTACTACATCTGCTGCATATGGATCTCTTCGGACCAACCAAAACCCAGAGTATTGGAGGTAAGAAATATTGCCTAATAATTGTGGACGATTACTTCCGCTTTACTTGGGTATATTTCCTTGCAAGTAAGTCAGAAACCTTCTCGTATTTTGAAAAATTTGCTAAAAAGGTTCAAAATGAAAAAGGATGTGTTATCTCAAGTATAAGAACAGATCATGAAGGTGAATTTGAAAATCAAGATTTTACAAAATTGTGTGATGAATCTGGATTTAAGCATGTGTTCTCCTCTCCATATACTCCTTAGCAAAATGGAGTTGTGGAAATAAAGAATAGATCTCTTCAAGAAATGGCTAGAACTCTTTTAATTGAAAGTAAAATTTCTTCACAATTTTGAGCTGAAAATTTGTTTCAACAGCATGCTATATCATCAATAGAGTCTTCCTAAGACCTATTCTAGAGAAAACCCCTTATGAGTTATTCAAAGGTAAGAAGCACATTGTTTCATACTTTCATGTGTTTGGTTGCAAATGCTTTATATTGAAATATGCAAAAGATCGAGTTGGTAAGTTTGAAGAAAGATTAGATGAAGGCATCTTCCTTGGATATTCTACATCAAGCAAAGCCTACGAGTCTATAACAAAAAGAGTTAGTCGTGGAGGAGTCAATGAATGTCAAATTTCAAGACTCTACGCAAGATGAATCCCGATCGGACTCGTATGAAGAGTCTGAACCTGCTCCAGACCTTCCAAAGCTTACAACTCAAGAAGTATCTCAGACTATGGAAGACCAGCATCAAGATGTTCATAAAGATTCAAATAAAGAAAGAGATCATCATCCAGACAAATCAACCAGTAACTGGAAGCATAAGTCTAGTCATCCCAAAGATCTCATTATCGGCGAAATTAATGAAGGAATTCGCACCAGATCCAAAAGACGTGAAGAGTCTAGTGCTGTGGCTCTCATTTCTGAAATTGAACCAAAAGCATAGAAGAAGTTTTATCGATGAAGCTGGATCGAAGCTATGCAAGAAGAGCTCAGCAGTTCAACATTAATGATGTCCTGGGAATTGACATCTAAACCAAAAGGTAAAACTGTTATTGGAGCCAAATGGGTGTTTAGAAACAAGATGAATGAAGAAGGAAAAGTCGTACGAAACAAAGCAAGACTCGTGGCTAAAGGATACATGCAAGAAGAAGGAATAGACTATGATGAGACTTACGCTCCAGTAGCAAGGTTAGAAGCCATTCGACTATTACTTGCGTTTGCTTGTTATAAAAATTTCAGGTTATTCCAAATGGACGTCAAAAGTGCGTTCCTAAATGGATTTATCCATGATGAAGTTTATGTGGAACAACCACCTGAATTTGAAGACCCAAAGAAGCCAAACTCAGTCTTCAGATTGAAAAAGACCTTGTATGGTTTAAAGCAAGCACCTCGAGCTTGGTACGACAGACTAAGTAAGTTCTTATAACAGAATGGTTTTGTCAAAGGTAAAGTAGATACTACTTTATTTATCAAAAAGGAAAACAAAAGTTTTTTACTTGTACAAATATATGTGGATGATATTATTTTTGGATCCTCTAATGAAAGTCTATGCAAGAAATTTTCTAAGTCTATGCAGGATGAGTTTGAAATGAGTATGATGGGAGAATTAACATTCTTTCTTAGTTTTCAAGTAAAGCAATTGAAGGAATGAACTTTCATTTACCAAGAAAAATATGCTAATGATCTTGTCAAAAGGTTTGGATTGGAAAATTGCAAAAAGACTGATATACCAATGTCAAGTTCTTTGAAGATAGACAAAGATGAAGAAGGAAGAAAGTTGATCAAAAGCTGTACAGGAGTATCATTGGTTCACTCATTTATCTTACTGCTTATAGACTTGACATTTTGTTAAGTGTTTGTATCTGTGCTAGGTTTCAATCAGATCCTAGAGAATCCCATCTCAGTGCTGCAAAACGTATTATTAAATACGTTGCTTCATCTTCAAGCATCGGTCTTTGGTATCCTAAGAATGGAGATTTTAATCTTCTGGGATATTCGAGACGCAAATCTGGCCGGTTGCGAGTCGATAGAAAGAGTATTTCAGGAACTTGCCGTTGCTTAGAAGCGAATGCAGTGTCTTAGTTTTCAAGGAAACAAAGCACTTTGTGGCTCTCTCAACAACGAAGCGAGTATGTAGCTCTTGGAAGCTGTTGTTCACAAATTCTATGGATAAAACAACAGCTACAAGACTTTGGGATTGAAGACTCATGCACAGAGATTAAATGTGACAACACCAGCGCAATCAATCTCACTAAAAATCCAATCCTTCATTCAAGAGCAAAGCATATAGAGATTCGACATCACTTCATTAGAGATCATATTCAAAATGGAGAAATCTCAATTCAATTTGTTGATTCAAAAAGTCAACTAGCGGATATATTCACAAAGCCTTTGGAGAAAAATCAATTCGATTTTATCCGTTCCAGACTCAACATTTTGAAGCTCGAGGAAGTTAAAGTCTAAAGACTCTCCAACCCTCAGACTCTAAACCGTCAGACTCAGACATTCATGGCTATAGCGTAAGTTGATATTATATTTAAACTCGAAAAGGTACGATCTTTCGTTCAGTTAATTTATAATTTTCGTGAAAAACGGAATCTTGTCTTTTCAAAAGGATTAATTTTGGCAGTTAATGATTTTAAAAAGAGGTGTTCGTACACTTTCCTTGTGCCGATTGAACTTTCCTTTTCAAAACTGAGTTATATATACAGTTTTCTTTTTTCGCCCAATCTTCAAAACCCTAAAAGACATTCTCCTCCCAATCCGGTTTCTACTTCGTGTTCATCTTCGAGAAAGTTGTCATCTTTTCTTGGGAAAGCAAGTAAAGGAATCTTTCAACGACAAGGAAGGATGTCTTCTTCGAGGAAGTCTTTAAGAATCGCGAACGGGGGACCACGAGAGAATGAATGAGGGACCTACCCATTTCGATCTCACCGAAGAGGAAGAATTATCGAGTCGCAACAGAGCCCGATTCACTCTCCACCACGTCACTCAACGCCATCTACCCCACAAGGTGCGGGTCAACAACCGAGAGGAAGAAATAATCGAGGACGCAGACCTGTAAGAGTCCAAAAACCCTCTTTTATTTACAAGCTCTACTGTGCGTTGAAAAGTACTGGGACTCCGTTGAACTACGTGGATGATTTTCTTAAAGATAAGAATTATGGGAATGAGTATATCTTTCTGAAAAGAATGGAGGATTTGGGAATTGCTCCTAAAGGAAAGGCTGAGAAAGCACTTGCGAACATTCTAAGTGACCCTCGTATGTCGGGACCGAATCCGACTGATGGGAATGATGATGATAAAATGTTTAATGATTTTCAACCTAGAATGAGTGAAGGGAAAAAGAATTGAGCTATTTAAATCAAAGGAGCAAGAGAATTTGTTCTTCAGACTGCTGAAATGAGGGGGATAAACCCTAAGAGTGTTGATTTCGATTTCTTGGATGCCATTAATTTGAACTTAAGGGAGAAGTTCAATTTGCTTCAACTGGAACGTTTTTGCACTGATACCACATATGGTTATGCGCAATTAACAGCATACTTCTATTCGAATCTTAGCTTCTTAGATGCGAATAGAATATCATTCAAAGTGTTAGAGACCAAAACCATGTGGTGGACGTGGACATGTTGGCGGACATAATTGGAGTTGAACGAGGACGCTATCAACCAATCAAAGTCTCAATTGCTCGTGCCTCATTGGAACTTGTCAAAGATAGAGATATAGAGGGAAGAATCATCTATTCAAGGATGCGCGCCATCAATATAGTGCTTCACAAAATATTGATCAATTGCATCGGCCCAAGTCTACATCAAAGGCGATGTGTCCAATTCCGAGGCAAAATTGATGTATGCGATTAACTCGGGGATGAAGTTCTCTCTTCCTCACATCATTCTCTTTCACATGTACAGAGCAATGTCGAAGGACAAAGGTCAATTGCCTTACCCAGGTCTGGTGACCAAGATCTTCAGACACATGAATATTGAACCACCAAATACGCTTTGTGTTCGACCGTGCGATAAGATGGTGGTAGGTTTGAAGATGTTGACGAAGATGCGTCTGAAAGAACTTTCCAAGGCAATGGAGAAATTCAGAATGAAGACTCCAGTACCGTCTGCTTCAAAGAGAAAAGGGAATGAGGCTATTGGTGCCCCATCCTCAAAAAGAAGAACTCTCATCTTGGAGGATGAAGATGAGGAGGAAGATCTCACAATCTCTGTCTTGATAAGGACCAGACGTTCTGTACCTCAATCGACGTAACTTGGAAGAAACGAGAGAGAAGAAGAGGAGCAAGCCAAGAACGAGAGAAGAAGAAGAGCAACGAGAGAAGGAGAAAGAAGTTGAAGAAGAAGGAGAAGAAGAGAAAGAAAAGTCTGCAGCTGAATCTGGAGAGAAGGGGAATCAAGTTACAGAAGAGCATGATCATCACTCTTCCCCATTTGAGGTGCTAGAGACGGGGGAGTTGGCGAGCAAGAAAGGTCCACACCTCATGCTGCCAATAGTGAAGGTCTAAGACAATCTCCACCAGATCGAGGAAGAGTTTCGGGCTTCTCAATTGCCTGAAGAAGGACACGATACGTCAACACCAAATCTGCAAGATTATACGAAGCTCCATCGTCTCCGCATTCACTCCATCCGAGAAAGCCAATGCAAGTACACAGACGGACAATTCAGCAGATTTTCGTCCTATTCTTGATGTTCTTCTGGAAATGCGGGGCCAAATCTATGCTCTGGACTGTGAAATTCAAGCCATAAAGAATGCTGGACAAGCATCTTCGGTTACCCTGGAGGACAAAATGAAAGACCTCGCTCTACAACTTCAAGCCAATGCCAAAGGAGAGGAGGTAGCTAAACTAAGGGAAGACTTGAAGAGGCTAGAAGGCATAGTCCAGTCCATGGGAGATTTCCAGATAGTGCGCATTCCCAAGTAGACCTGACTCCTTTCTCACCTTTTTCATGATGACAAAAAGGGGGAGAAGAAATTTGAATCAATTTGAACTTTAAACTCTGACTTTAAATTTGTTTTTGTGGTTGAATATGTTTGTTTTTTAGTATGACTTGAGTGAACTTGGGTGTGAACTTGAATTTGACTGAACTATTTGTGGATTTTGATGCTTGATTTGTTTGCATTTATATCAAGTGTTGTCATATGGTATTACTCATGAAAGACTAACCAATTTTCTGTGGATGCGAGTCTGGTTGTTTTATTAATCTTTATGAGATAGCCATATTGCTTGAGAAATGTTTTTGTAGGTCAAAATTGTTCAAATCTACAGGAAAGTTTTGTCACCATCAAAAAGGGGGAGATTGTTGGAGAAATCTTTCCAGAATATTTTGAAGCTGATAAAACGTTTCTATCAGTCTAGTCTGGATATTCGCAGACCTTCTATTTAAAGTCTGAAGACTTTCTAATCACCAGACTCAGCACTCAAGACTCAAGACTTAAGACTCAAGACTATTCTCATTGACAGTCTTTCTGATCCAGTGACGAAGGAAATCCAGAGCCGACGTATATGGTTGAGGATTTAATCCAATCCTCTGGAGAAGATCTCTTGGTTGGATAAATATAACGGATTCTTTTATTCGTATCTAGATCGATTGAAGATCCGATGGTCGACGAAATATTCTTGGAATGTTCTATTCTTGGAAACCAAGATCCTGATTGTATGGGCGAATATGATTGATGGGCTATCGTCAGGTTCCTTTAATAGCTCGAATGATCTTCTTAATTGATTCCATCCAACGGGTAGATTGGAGGAATTCCTTTGGTAAGTGCCAACGGGTATGATGGCATAAATGAGTATAAAAGGAAGACGTTCTAGTTGTTTGAGTATGTGATCGATAGAGAAATTCCAGAGTCTGAAGCACCTTGATTATTAGTCGATACATTCTGAGCGAAATTGTATACACAGAGAGTGTCTATACTTGATGATACCTTGAGCGAGTGTGGTAGATCATCTACACCAAGAAATCAAGGAAGATCAACGCTGTAACATTTCTTTGTTCATAGTGGAATCCAGCCAATTGGCTGTCAGTGCAGAAGAGTGGACGTAAGCTTGAATCAAGCCGAACCACTATAAACCACGTGTTCAATTCTCTCTTTCCTTTACTCAGTCTTACGTTGATTATTATTTGTCGTAAATCCTTCAACTGTCTAAGTATTGTGCAATTATCAAGAAAAATCATTTATATACCTATTCACCCCCCTCTAGGTACTCGTACTAGCTATATCAATAGTCAAGCTCAAGTTTTAATCAATAGGGACAAAAGCATTGTAATCCATGGGTGGATGGCTCTTGCTCAAAAGTTGAGTTCATTACTGCAAGCACGTGGTAGTTGTGAAGTATCATGAGTCTAAATGGAAAACCTCATAAAGACGCTCAGAAAAATGGCAAGGCATACATGCTGCATTGGACCCGGTCCAAACAGTGGGGAGCGACAAAAAATAGCGAGGCACAAAGGGAGCACCAAGGGAGGAAGACTGACGAAAAATAGCGAGGCACGAAGGGCAGAAGAAGGATTCTTAACATCTCCCTTGCCTTTTCGCTACAGGACAAAAAACCTCAAACATGATCGACTCGTGCTAAAAGGACAAAAACCTCAAACATGATCGCCAAACATGATCGAAGGGAGGAAGAGCGACGAAAAATAGCGTGGCACGAAGGGAGCATGAAGGGAGGAAGAGCGACAAAAAATAGCATGGCACGAAGGGCGGAAGAAGGATTCCTAACATCTCTCGTGGCCAGTGGGCTGTGGGTGGCAATCCTGCGGCAGTGGGCGGGGACGACGGTCGGCGGTCATGCGATAGTCGTGCGATGGCCGTGCGGCGGTCGTGCCGCTGCCGTGCGGTGATCATACGGCGGTCGTGCGGCGGCGGGCGGCGATCGGCATGAGTCATGGTAACGCTAATACAAGGGAGGTAGCTGTTGGTTCTTTTATTCATAAATTTGCTTCTGAAGTGTTTGGGGGACTCCTGATGCCGCTTAACAACGAACTTCACATTGGCGCACGAGTCATAGTAACGCTAATACAAGGGAGGTAGCTGTTGGTTTTTTTTATCATGACTCGTGCTTTTACAAACTTTCTGTATGTAAACCCAGGACAAACCCATTTTTGCTTCTGTTTCATGAAGAGAGACTTCGCGCATGCTTCTGTTTCACGAAGGAAATTGAGACGGCATAGTCTAGGTTAAACCTTACAATATAGATAAATATGCCAAGTACGACAAATAATGAACCATCCAGGAATTGACACGTGGCAATCGAGCTCATATGTTAGAAAAATTTTCTCTCTCACACGCTCTGCTCTCGATCTTTGCAAACCCCACGCCTAAACCCCACTCTCCCTCTAAACCCTTCGCTCATGCCCAACTCACGATTAGCTCTGCTCTCTCCAGTTCGATGAATCACGCCACTGCCACCGCCACTGCCTCTGATCCATCTCTGGCAACAACTTCTCGACGCATTCGACCTCCGGGGACTTTGAAATTGTGGCTAGCATGCCGGACTTATTGTACACGACGTAGAACCCATCTCCTCGCCTACGACGTGCCAATTTAGTGGCATGTCGCTGTCGAGGAAACAGACAAGCTAAATTAAAGGGAAGACCTTCAATCACCAATGCAATTAATTTATTCATCTCAATGGAAATAAGCATGAATTAGTCTCATTTCCTAGATGCCGATTTTAGACAACGGCGTCGCCTGATAACATTGGCCATCATTATCTGGACGTGCCTGATTTGTGTTGTTGTAAGCCTTAGTCTATATTTTCACGTACAGTTCAAGAGCTCCAAGCCTAGAATTGGAAAACACAAGTGGAAAAGATTCCAGTTGATTTACTATATTTTACATTCGCCATTTGTGTTGGACAAAGCAACTCGTCAACTTTAACAAGAAGAGAAATATTCTACCTGCTTTGAAATATCTTAGATAAGTCTAGAGATGTCGTCATTTGTTTATTTATCTAATTTCGGCATGTCGCTGTTGAGGAAACAGACAAGCTAAATTAAAGGGAAGACATTCAATCACCAATGTCTCAATGGAAATAAGCATGAATTAGTCTCATTTCCTAGATGCTGATGTTAGACAACCGTGTCGCCTGATAACATTGGTCATCATTATCTGGACGTGCCTGATTTGTGTTGTTGTAAGCCTTAGTCTATATTTTCACGTACATTTCAAGAGCTCTAAGCCTAGAATTGGAAAACACAAGTGGAAAAGATTCCAGTTAATTTACTATATTTTACATTCGCCATCTGTGTTGGACAAAGCAACTCATCAACTTTAACAAGAAGGGAAATATTCTACCTACTTTGAAATATCTTAGATAAGTCTAGAGATGTCGTCATTTGTTTATTTATCTAATTTCGGCATGTCGCTGTTGAGGAAACAGACAAGCTAAATTAAAGGGAAGACCTTCAATCACCAATGCAATTAATTTATTCATCTCAATGGACACGACTTCCATGAATCGTTGGTTTATTTAATTCGATAAAACCCAACTTAGACGAGATTCCTTTGTCTCAAAAATGTTAGGAAATATCGGTTTAAGCATCTTTGTTTAGTCCTAAAAAACTTTTGGCTGCGGTATAATAGGTTTATGACTTTTTCGGACAATTTAATCAAGGTGATTAAACCAACATTTAATAATATTCTTTAGACGAAGAGATCTCATGATAATTGTGTTTATTGAGAGGAGTAAGCCAATAGTTGCAGTAATCTATGAAAAAAATTGTCAAAATTGTGTTTACTACGCGTGTCTTTGTCGAGTCTAACAGCTTGACTTGCGAAATGGCCATGGGTTTTGAAATTCTTCCCTTTAATTAAGCTTCTCTTTTTGGTAGAAGTCTTTAATTAAGTCTTCACCTAACAACGAGAACGCTATATCATGAGAATTAGCCGAAGATTTTTTTTTTCCTATGACTATCATTGAAAAAGTCAAACATATTTTTAAATCTCACAAACGTCACATTCATATTATCACCAAATCTAAGGTACAATAAAAGAACACTATAGAATTTAGAACGAGGCGGGTCTCTAGATTTATATTTACCAAAATTTCAGTATGTATCAAATTGATTACATGATTTGATTGATAATCACTCGGTGCGAATCATTAATTTGACTAGGGTTTTGGTGTTTAGTCGTTTGACTACATGATAAAGCATTGTTAAGATTGTGTAATATCGAAGAAAACAGAGATGAATCTATCATTTCTCCATATTAAATTAATGGTGTCCAATGTCATCGTTACCAAAGCCAAAGAAATGTCCTGGAAGAGGAGGAGCTCGTCAAGATATTTAGGTTCCATTCATTTCGCAAAAAATATTTTTCAAAAAAAATATTTTCTAAATTTTCTAGTGTTCATTTTACAAAAAAATGAATTGCATTGGGAAAACATTTCCCATGAAGAGAAAAAAGTCTTCTAAAATGAGAGAGAATATTTTTCACTTTTCAAATAAGGGAAAAAATTTTCTTCATTCACTCTCTCTTATCTCACACTCCTATCAGTCCCGACTTCTTTATTTTTGTATTTTTAATTTTTAGAAAAATGTGAAATTTTATTCTCTCTTTTCTTTTTCTTTTTTTTTCCTTCTTTTTCCTTCTCTTCTTCCTTGGCCGATTGCTAGCCACATGACAGCTAGCAACCGGCCAAAGGCGACCCTCGGGCTTGTTAGTGAGCTCGGCAACGAGCTAGGTCACCTTTGGTTGGTCGCAGTTGCCGCATGGCTTGTGACTAGCCAAGGAAGAAGAAGTGGCCAAACAAAAAGAAAAAGAAAAATTTAAAGGAAGATTAAAAATTAAAAAATTGATTTTTAGAAAAATAAAAAATGAAATAAAGAAAATAAAAAAAATTATTAAAATAAGTGCTTGGAGGAAAATTAAATCGAATTTTCCAAATTGAACAGCGGAAAATATTTTCTAGTTAATTGTCAAGTTTCACCTGAATACTGAAAAATATAATTATTTTTTGAAAAATGACTTCTTGAAAAATATTTTCCGAAAAATGAACAAAGCCTTACATGTAAATGGCAAGCTGAAGATGAATATGCGGCAGGACTCAACAGAGAATTTGGACAAAGAAGAGAGACTTTGCGCATGCTTCTGTTTCACGAAGGAAATTGAGACGGCATAGTCTAGGTTAAACCTTACAATATAGATAAATATGCCAAGTACGACAAATAATAAACCATCCAGGAATTGACACGTGGCAATCGAGTTCATATGTTAGAAAAATTTTCTCTCTCTCACACGCTCTGCTCTCAATCTTTGCAAACCCCACGCCTAAACCCCACTCTCCCTCTAAACCCTTCGCTCATGCCCAACTCACGACTAGCTCTGCTCTCTCCAGTCCGATGAATCACGCCACTGCCACCGCCACTGCCTCTACCACCGCCTCTAATCCATCTCTGGCAACAACTTCTCGACGCATTCGACCTCCGGGGACTTTGAAATTGTGGCTAGCATGCCGGACTTATTGTACACGACATAGAACCCATCTCCTCGCCTAAGACGTGCCAATTTAGTAGCGAATTTAGCAAAGGTTCTAGAGAGAGAGGGGGTGGAGGACTGATGGAGAGCAGAGCACAAAAGAGAGGGGAGAAAAGGACAATTTTTTGATAAATGGACCTAGTTCCCACGTCTCAATTTCTGGTTGGTTTGTTATATATTCTTATGACACTTGAATTTTTGTCGATATTTTAAGTATATATTTATTTTATAAAAATATAAAAAAATTGTAGATATAAAAAGTAAAAAAATTAAAAAATGAATAATATATATATCTATATCTATAATCCAGTCAAGTGGGCCGGACACACTGGCCCACTCTTTTTTTAAACTTTCGGCCCCCTAACATCCCTCTCCCTTGGCCCATCATATTTTCGGCCCAATTTTCTTTCTTTCTTTAAACCCACAATGTGAGCCCAAGAAGGAAAAGAAAAGGACAATGCAAGGGCCAACCCATGCCTTCCTCTTCTTTGCACACGCGCTGCCCCTCGTCCCCGTGGAGCACAGCGTCTGCGGCGTGAGAAAAATGACCGAAGGTTGTGAAGGAGCGTCCGTGAGCGAGAGTGGAGTGATGAGCTGTGATGTGTGCAAGCCTCGACAGCTTGGAGTCAGGTGGCTTTGTCAAAAGAGACTAAAGATAGAAGCCAAATGGTTGACTCAATAGGTCAGAGCGACTCTCCTCCGAGCACCACGCTTGTCTTGAGTCTCGACTACCTATTTGTTACGTAAAATGTAATCAAAAAGACCCGGATCGTAACATTTCCGACATTCTAACATTTGGAGTTTTAAGGTCTTTTTACCAACGTTAGGAGCACTAACAGACCTCTATTACATTGACCCTACGTGTGCTAGTGACATTCTAGAGAATACTCAGCTCCACCTTCTAAATGCAATCCCCTACTCAATGATGGCCCATGCTAAGAATTTCCATCTGAGGTCGTTTCCAGATGGTCGTTCAACAATGAAGTGTTTTGACTCTATTTCTCTCGTGCTGCACCCTCCCGGTGATTCCCAGGCATTAATCCCCTCTTGAGACTCTTGTTTGGCACTTTATTTTTATACAGCTTCTTCAGTGGGCCTGGATCTATAAAAATTGGTGGAATCTTAAGGCTTGGGTTGGGTTGGGTTTTATCATGTTCACTTCCTTCTCATCTGGAGGCTTTAATATGATGTTTCCTTAACCATATCTCAGCTCATCTTTGTTGGACCACACCGGGAGGGTCGCGACATGTAGGACTGAGGCTATTGAGCCTTTGGACATTGGGATTAGTTTTCGGTTTTCTTTGGGCGGATTTGTCTATTGGCTTGCACGATCCACATCTCAATGAAGTGCATGTGCATTGGACTATGTGCTATGATTTGATCTTAAGTTAGGATCATCTTCATTCGCAATTTCCTAAAAGAAAAAGCTAGGTAATGGAGTTTTTGTTGTTTTGGTCTGGGGATCTCATTCCATTCATGTGGCAAGTCAAAATACGATGGTGAGTTGAATTTCCACGTATCCCGTACAGAAAATGTTAAAGAAGTGGTGAGTTTTTAGATGAAAATTGTCTAAAAAGTTATAAACCTATTACATTTTTATCAATTTGGTGATAAATATTTCAATTTTGCCAATTGATTTTCTAAACTTTTTTTTTTATTTTAACCAATTGAATTTATCTAGCCAATTTTGGCTAAAAATTACTAACCTGGATATCAACCATCCTATATAGTACAACTAGCATTGACGTTAACAATTTTAATAATATTTTAAAATTTTTCAAAAATTTTATTAAGAATTTTTTTACTTCTTTATTTTTATTTTTACCGTGGTCGACAAGGGTGGCAATGCTCACACCCCGATCTAGACAAGACCATTGCGGCCATGGGCAAAGGCAACCTCTCTTGCGGCTAGTGAGGCTAGCCTCATCCATGGCTACTCGAGCTTGACCCATGGCCACGGTTGCCAAGTCTCAATCTTGCAGTTGCCATGGCCGTTCGAGCTCAAGCTCTGGATTCACAACCACCACAACCACTCAAGCTTGACACTTGCGATCAAGCTACTCAATTAGAATTGGTTATCAACTTTTTGAACTTGGAACTTACCATGTTTGTCCAATAACCAGTTCTGGAACATACCTTATTTTTCTAGTCCGATTCCAAATTCTACTCGAAAACCTATTTTCCTTTTGTTCTTTTTTCTGGTTTCATTTTTTAAGCATATGCTTAAGTGTATCCTCAAAGTGGGTAACTCTTTTACTGCATGAAAAATTTGGTATGTCAGTTCTTATCGGTTGACTTAGTAAATGAAGAGCAGGCATGTACCCGTAGACGAGGCACATACGGCAGCGAGCCACTGTTAGGCTCGCATATCACCTAGTTCATGAGTTATTTGGGTATTTCATGGGCCGGAGGTTCCTATATTTGTACTTTGGACAAGCTTTCTCATCATTAAGAAAGAAATGACCTGGCGAAATCCTTGCAAAGAAGTGCAAAATGAAGGCATTGCAGATCCAAACTTACCGTGTAGAAGCAAGGTTTCACTTGAAGCCCATTGGGCCAGGCCCATAATGGGATCAAAATTGCGAACCAGCAGGTAAACTAGCATATGCACACATATTGTTGGAAACTATGTCAGTAGGCAATAATTGGCTCACTCACACGAGCAATCACCTCAAGTGCTATGGTTAGCATGTTAAGATGAGATATTATGTACAAATAAACGCTGAAGAGCAAGTTTGGTATATAAAATAATATGTCACCTTGATTAGAGTCAAGATGAGGTCCGTGATTTATTTATAATAAGACCGAACATAATAGTCCCATAATCATGTATATCTGAAAGATGCTAGATGCGAGTACTTAATTGAGCGCTATAGAAAGCGAGCTGATATAGCACTCGAGCTAAACATGAGTACATGAGAAGCACGTGACTATATTTATGCTTAGATTCGTATAGTGGATATATTTAATAAATGACATACACTCTTATAGAAAGAGAAATCTACTATAGCATGTAATTCATACTACATGCGCATTGTACGACCGACGAGGGAAGCTGAGTAAAATTATCCATATTTATAGATAAAAAAAAAAAACTTATTACTCTTATCACAAGCGTGCGCCAGTAGACACTCATATTTATATCGCATAGAGACCAAATCCATCATTTTCAAGGCCCTAAGGATCGGGGCAAAACGACCACTGCTGCAGAGCAGGCCCGTAACAGGGATCGTTCTAGAGTTCATTAACCATGTTGAAAGTGCATCCGCAGCAGTGAAATTGGGATCGGACCACATGGGGTTGGAATTTCCTGCTGAACTTTCACCGCAGGTGATGGATGAGTCTCGCGAGGTCAAGGGATTGTCGTGATCATCCCTGTCAGTTAAAGCCAAAGTTGAAAGATCACAACCAGCTCCAACTCCAGACCCTTGACCAGCACTGGCATTAATTGATGGGCTGTTCTCCAAATCCTTCAACCTCTCGCACAGATGGTTGAGGACAACTTGTAACTTCATGACCATGGAGGTGCATTCTTCTTTCGTCTTGCAAGAATCGGTCACTTTCTTGGCCCAGTCCAGCCAATCTTTTGGAATCACTTACTGCTTCAGATCGTACTTTTCAATGAGGTAACTCGAGAATAGTTCTTCAACCGAGGGACTGCCGAAATGGCAGACCTTGCCCTCGGGGCTAACCGCCATGGCGGTGGCGGGAGCTCTAGTGAGCAAGGTAAATTTTTTGGCTTTATTGACGATGCTGTCGCTCCACGTCTTGTGCGTCTTCTGGCGCTTCCATGGGTCTCCAATACAGTTAGCTCATTTTCGCCGAGTCAAAACCTTTTTCGGTGGAAAGGGAGAGGGAGAGGGAGTGGGAGGGCTGCAGGCTTTCCTGGTTTTCTCAGAGAGAGAGAGAGAAGATGAACCTGCGTGCATGGCACTTGAGTTTTAGAGAGAGAGAGAGAGAGAGAGAGAGAGAGAATGGGTTGGAGGTACAGAGAGGGTGAAGCCAGCCATTTATAGATGTACTTCAACACCATCGTCCCGCCATCCGACGAGTAGGACAAGTCTCATGAACTTACTTCTTATTTAGGACTAGAGCTACTATCCTTCACTCTACCAGCTCTCTCTCTCCATTTTTGAGTCCTAAACTAGGAGTCTCCCACGTGCTGATCCACTATGAACTTTCTATAGTGTCATCAGCGCTATAATAAAATGAGTATGTTAGCAACTTTCAGCACGAAAGAACGAGTGAACTTTTCTAAACTAAGGAGGCTTGATAACAGTACTATAGAGGTACCAGTCCATTCATTTTACTCTTGGCGGATTCTCCTTTTCTTATTTAAGAGACAGATTTTTCACCTCTTTTTTTTTTCTTAAAGTCACGATCGCTGCACGACCGCCGCACGATTGCCACACGACCATGTGAATACGGTCGCACGACTGCTGGCAGTGTGTCCAACCCCACAAGCTCCGGTGAGTTCAATATGGATGACCCCCTTAATTTCTTTGACGATTGTAGTAGTGATGGTGACCACCCGGAAAACTCGACCGTCCACGGAGGATATAATCCTGACGACTTTGGTGAACTTGAAGATTGGGTCGATATTGATATAGGTGACTTTTGAATACATGTGTTATGTCTTGTGAAGCAGAATTGCACAGGCGAACGTATATCCTCTGCTTCACAAGACCTAACATGTGTATTCAAAAGTCACCTATATCAATATCGACCAAATCTTCAAGTTCACCAAAGTCGTTGGGATTATATCCTCCGCAGATGGTCGAGTTTTCCAGGTGGTCACCATCATTGATACAATCGTCAGAGAAATTAAGGAGGTCATCCATATTGAACTCACCGAAGCTTGTGGGGTCAGACGCACTACCGGCGGTCGTGCGATCGTATTCACATGGTCGTGCGGCGATCGTGTGGCGATCGTGCAGCGATCGTGCGGTGATTGTGACTTTAAGGAAAAAAAAAAAAGGAGATGAAAAATCTGTCTCTTAAATAAGAAAAGGAGAATCCACCAAGAGTAAAACGAATGGACTAGTACCTCTATAGTACTGTTAGCAAGCCTCCTTAGTTTAGAAAAGTTCACTCGTTCTTTCGTGCTGAAAGTTGCTAACATACTCATTTTATTATAGCGCTGATGACACTATAGAAAGTTCATAGTGGATCAGCACATGGGAGACTCCTAGTTTAAGACTCAAAAACGGAGAGAGAGAGAGCTGGTAGAGTGAAGGATAGTGGCTCTAGTCCTAAATAAAAAGTAAGTTCATGAGACTTGTCCTACTCGTCGGATGGCGGGACGATGGCGTCGAAGTACATCTATAAATGGCCGGCTTCACCCTCTCCGTACCTCCAACCCATTCTCTCTCTCTCTCTCTCTCTCTCTCTCTCTCTCTCTCGAAACTCAAGCGCCATGCACATAGGTTCATCTTCTCTCTCTCTTTGAGAAAACCAAGAAAGCCTGCAGCCCTCCCACTCCCTCTCCCTCTCCCTTTCCACCGAAAAAGGTTTTGACCAAGCGAAAAGGAGCTGACTGTATTGGAGACCTGTGGAAGCGCCAGAAGACGCACAAGACGTGGAGCGACAACATCGTTGATAAAGCCAAAAAATTTACCTTGCTCACTGGAGCTCCCACCGCCGCCATGGCGGTCAACCCTGAGGGCAAGGTCTGCCATTTCGATGCCCCTTCGTCGAAGAACTATTGTCAAGTTACCTCATTGAAAAGTACGGCTTGAAGTAGCAAGTGATTCCAAAAGAGTGGCTGGACTGGACCAAGAAAGTGACCGATTCTTGCAAGATGAAAGAATAATGCGCCTCCATGATCATGAAGTTATAGGTTGTCTTCAACTGTCTGTGCGAGAGGTTGAAGGATTTGGAGAACAGCCCATCGGTTAACGCCGGTGCCGGTCAAGGGTCCGGAGTTGGAGCTGGTCGTGATCTTTCAACTTTGGCTTTGACCGACAGGATGATCACGACAATCCCTTGACCTCGCGAGACTCAGCCATCACCTGCAGTGAAAGTTTAGTAGGAAATTCCAACCCACGTGATCCGATCCCAATTTCACTGCTGCGGAGTGCACTTTCAACATGGTTAATGAACTCTGGAACGATCCCCGTTACGGGCCCGCTTTCCGCAAAGAATGGTCGTTTTGCCCCGATCCGCAGGGCCTTGAAAATGATGGATTTGGTCTCTATATGATATGAATACGAGTGTATACGAGTGCACAACCGCCGCACGACCTGCTGCACGATCACCGCACGACTATTGTACGACCACTGCACGGCCATCACACGACCATCGCAAGACCGCCGCACAACCGTCGCACAACGACCACACGATTGCCGACCATCGTCCCCACCCACTACCGCAAGATTGCCACCCATAGCCCACTGGCCACAGGAGGGGGCGGTGGTTGGTGAGCTGTGGGCGGCGGTCCCGTGGCGGCGATCGGCAGCGATAGTTGGCGGTCGTGCGGCGGCAGGCGGAGGTCGTGCGGCGGTTGGCGACGGCAGGTTGCCGGCGGACTCATTAAGCAATAAGTAAAAAGTATCATCAATAAAGAATCTAACCCATGGATGTCTTAAACATAAACGTAAAAGCCAAATGCATTAGAAGAATTAAACATAACTGTTTAAAACAAAAATTAACATGAAATCTAATGAGATTATCCTGATGAGATGGGTACTCTATGAAAATCTTTGAAGGCAATTTGCTCAGCGGAGTAAAAGGGAGATATTGATGGACATGTTGAGAGACGAAAGGGAAGAGCCCAGGTCGAGCCTGTGCTGCGGCAGCATTCCTGCGGGCATCACCAAGAAGATGGCCATAAGGAGGGCGAGAATAGTGGGCACAACAAACGTGAGAAAGCGGCCGATGATCAGCTTGTTCTGGCGGGACCGCGGAGGTGCGGCCATCTGGGGTGCTTGAGCGTCATCGGCACGGGGTGGGACCGGGGGGCGCTCGGCTTCCATTTGGTTTCAATGCAAGCAATGAGAGGGGGAGAGAGAGAGAGAGAGCACTCAAGTAGGTTTACATAAATATTGCAAGTGGAAGATGGGGGGAGTGAGAGAGCTGGATGACGAATTTATAAAGAGGCGAGAATGAGAGGACTATGGGATGTTTCGGGTGGGACTGGGGGGCGCTCGGCTTCCATTTGGTTTCAATGCAATTACCGAGAGTCCTCGAAAAATCAAAGCCAGGCGACAACAATATAGCCGTGGTAATGGAAAGCGCGAAGAGAATAACTGAGCTCAGATCCTCTCCCACTTGAGCGGGGACGTCACTCAACCAATCATAAGTCACAGATATAAATATGTGTAAAGTGGCTTCTCTTGCATCGTAAGGAAGGGGGTAAATTATTTTTCGAAGTCGTATATCTTAATACAGCTGTCGCCAAACATCAAGTTACCTTCTGCAAAAATAAAAATAAAAGCACTGTGGAGAATAAAAGAGTAATGCGGTTTCTTGACAAGCTTGTAAGGAGGTTTCTTTGTTGCACTGATTTTCATTACTCATACGAATTGGAGAAATTTTTTACCGATGTATTTTGGTACTTGGAACACTGAAAGTAAGACTGTTCTTGATAGCACTGAAACCTAACGAGGTAAAGAATGAGGTTTTCCCGCATTATCTTTGTAAATGCTTAATTTTGTCCATCGGAGTTAATGATCAAGTTGCAATTTTGACTGATGTCAGTATAGATGACACATGAGGTGATGGTATTATACTTTAGCAACATATAATGTTTTTTTTTTTCCCAATTCAACAACCTAATTCTTGGACCCAAAAAAATCAGGCAATTGCATAATGCTACGAGACCGCATCAAGGATTTTTGCCCCACAAGCACCATCCTTGGACCAAAAAAATCATTTTTTTTTATCCCACAATGATCGAATACATCTTGTCCTTATCTTTTTAGGGTTATCTCGGACTCTGATTCAATTCTTATAATTTTACTTGTCTCAATTCCTATCTCATTAACTTCATTTCATGGCTCCTCCCGATGTCTATGAACGGTGCTTGAACGAAATCTTCTCCTTAATACATCAAAAGATGTCCACGCCCTTTTCAAAGGAAGCCTCCATCATTTTTGAGTATATACATCACATGAGGTGATGGTAATGTACATTAGATATCTATATACATCACATCGGGTGATGGTAATGTACTCTTGCAATATCTAATGTATTTTTCAAGTCCAACATCTAGAACTCATGAATTTATTGAGATAACCCTAATTTATATTCTGAGGTCGTACTTTTTTTATCTTAGTTTTGGCGAAACTCTAAGTTACTTTAAATGAAAACCAAAATAAATAAATAAAAAGAAAGAACACCACAGGGATTTCGCAAATTCGATTCAGCCATCTATTCACTTCATGTCTCATCACATCCGAGCTGCCCACGATATGTTAATTGATCACAGTATTCGATTTCCCTCCTTTTCAATTCCCCTTAATAAATTCTATGCATATAAACTCGCTCTTTTGGGCTACATGAGAGGCGGGTTCCAGAGCAAAAACCTAGCCGATTATTGACTTGGAAGAGTTTCCATGTGCTTGTATACTTGGCTCGCACATGCATCCGATGCCTTCTGAAGAGAAGATTGAATGCAATTAGCAAAGGTTTTGCGTTCACACCGTGAATGCGGAAGGAAGACTTTTCAAAACCTCGTCGGTTGGCACGAAAAAGGCAGGAACGTGGTCCATCTCTTTTCCATGTTGTTGCAAAGTTGAAGATTGTTTATCAGAAATTACCAGTTACAGAGTTGGCGCGAAGAGGACAGGAACGTGGATGACGAGGTCCATCTCTTTTTCCCCCGAAAAGTAGGAAGTAAGGATAAGTTTGTTCGGCTGCAAAGACTTAATTAATTCAACTCTTTGTTTAATGTGTTTTTTTTGGCTGACTTCTCAGAGGGGACATGCCTTGGACTTGAATCAAATGAGGATGCGTGTAATTGAACGACACGCCCACTATCCCAAAACCGGAATTATCCTAAAGGGAGAAGTTGCCTGATTTGTTAATAAAAATCACCCTCTCCCGTGCTTAGTAGATCGAGATGGCCCCATGCATAGAGCTTCCAGTTTTCGAAATCTTCTTGTTGCTTTTACAAGAAAGAAACATAATTCTGACCAGGTTATCTCGGACTCTTTTGGAGGCGACAGGCGGAGAAATTGGAGAATATGCAGATATTTATATTATTTGAGCGTTTGGAAAACTATATGGAATTAAGGGTCCATTCGTTTCGCGGAAAATGACTTCCAGGAAAATGTTTTTCGGATTTTAAGCGTTCGTTTTACGGAAAATAAACTAGTCAAGGAAAATGTTTTCCATCATTGAAAAAAAAAAAAAAAAAACCTTCAAAAGTGAGGAAAACGTTTTCCATCAACCAAATGGGTAAATGTTTGGAAAATTAATTTTTGAAAAGCACCTTTACTCAAGTAAGGGCACCATTTTTTATTAACCCTTTTTTTTAAAAACAAATCAGATGTCGAAAAATGATAAAAATATTTTATTGTAAATTTATTTTTGTGAAACAATAGGAGCCCAAAAGGAAAAAAGAGAAAGTAGAAGAAAATGGGAGTTTTGTTGTGCCATCGCAAACAAACTAGCTAGTCTTTTGGCCTCTCGATAGAGAGCTAACAAAACCATAGTGCAGACCCTCCTACCAGTCCATCATTCACAACGAACTCAGCTCAATCAAACCTGAACCCTAGGAATGGCCTTACGGACCAAGGGCTCTTTTGTCTCCATTGACAGAATCAGGTACTAGGACAAGCCCTCCCTGCAATTCAAACCGACCCATTTGTAGTTCTACGCAACTGGGCAAGCCAGAGCTCCACCGAGGCCAAGGCAAACCCTCCTTGCACAACTGAATGGAGCGAGCCTCGGGTCTGAGCCCATGATCGAAAAATCGCTGCCGACGGCCTCCTCCAAAACCTCTCCAGCTTGAACTCTTCCAGGTCGGCCTAAACCGCCTCGTCATGGGTTATTGCCCACATGTTCACCATGGCCGTGGTCTTGGCCGGGATGAAGTGGCTGCCTGATGTGGGTGTCATGGATGGTGAGCTTGGGCCAGGACTGGAGCAGACCCGGCGGGCGCATCCTTAAGGTTTCCTTGACGATGGCCCGAAGGTACCATAGTTTCGGGAGGTCCGAGTTCTCGACAGGCTGGGCTGAGCCGAGGGCGGTGTCGATCACGAACCAGGCTTTGGCTTGGATGTCTGGGTGGAGGATCATGTAAGAGTTTTCCTGATGTTGACTAAATTAATTGATATTGTAATGTACTGTTTTTACGGTTACCGTAAAACAGGGTTGGTCTAAGGTGAAATAGAATGTTTCTTAATTAGTCTAATATGGGACTGGCTAGTGTGGGCCGAGTTGAGCCCGGCCCGTAATGAAGGGGCTTGGTTGGAAACTCTATAAATAGTACTCAAGTCTCTCCTCTGACCCTAATTCTCACATGTATCCTCACCTAAGGGGCGTTTACCTAACGCTAAATGTGAGGGGGCCGCCTCATTGAGCCGGTGATACGAAGGACAATAGAGGAGAATGACTTGATGCATGGATCCCCTTGATATGTGAATAATCCATTTTCTGCTTCCGGTTTATGTTCAATGGATCCCAAAACAGGTACGTTAATCTTTCTATTCAATTATGTATGTTCTTGTTCTAGTTATAGAGATCTTGGGGTTGTGCAATTTGCATCATATATGTGGTATTAGAGCAACCATAAACCTAGAACTTGAACGCATAAAGTTTTTGCCCTAATTTGTGATTTTCGAGATTTTTTTTTCAATACAAATAAAATTAAATCACAAATTCGGACTGGGCTCGACAAGACGAGCAAGACGGTCGGCAGCGCGTCGCCGGGGAGGCCTCACGCGCCCCCACGCGCGGTCACGCGTTGCCAGGGCATCGGAGATGCGCCCCACGCGCGGTCATGCACCCTCACGCGCTCCCACGCGCGGGGCGCGGCTTGCGCGGGGCACGGCTCACGCGTGCACTCCACACGCCGCGCACTCAGGTGGCGCGTGAGGGCGCGTGGAGCGTCGGATCAGCGTGTGGCCGGCGGCGTTGGATCCGTATGGCCGTCCTCTATCTTGTAGTGAATTTATTTTATATGTTTGATGATTTTATGGATGTGAAAATACATAAAATACGTGTATTTTTAATGTATTTTTGCGTACTTTTCTTGTATTTTCTGTGATTTTAGAAATACATGTGATGGGTTATATCATATAAACATTATGAATGTGTGATTCATTAATAAAATCAAACTTCATTATAAATTGAAACTGGTTTAATGAGATACAATCAGTATGTGATAGTATTTGAGCTATGTATTGAGCTAATGCGAAACAATAAATGTTATGAAACTTTTGTTGTTTAAGCATACTCCTTTACATACTGGTAATCTTTGAATGATGAACGTCTTAAGAACTCGTGACCAAACTAATTGTACTGATTAACATATCTGCTGAATGTGGGTAATGCATATCAATTAAGTTACTGCATATTGTACATGAACTCATCCGGTCACTTGTTAATGTCTATCAAGTTGAATATTTTTATGGTTAAGGAGTATGACAACATTTACGCAAAGCAATAGTATCTACTATTAAATTTTAGATATTTTGTTCTCTGATTTGACTCAATTAATAGGCCATTGGTTGATTACAATGATAATTTGTTACTTAAAAATTGGGTAATAAATCAGTTGCTGGTCTTGGAGGAATACATGATAGTGTGGTGGAGGAGTGACTGATTCTAGTGATTCATATGCCCAAAGGTGATGAATTCACGAAAAATTGGAATATATTCTCATAACCGTTATCATGTGAGGAGTGTACAACTGCATGTCATGTATTTTGCTCAAAGGTGATTATATGATTATACGTGTAACTCTCTGGATGTGTACTTGTATGTCAAGTTACAAAGTGCTCACATGATGCTAATTATATACATTACTTGTTTTTCAGTCACCTTTTCTGTAATTAATAACTCAACTATTAATGAGATTTTTACTACTTTAAATTTTAAGTTGTTGACATATGATTTGTTGCTTGAGAAATGAGCAATTGTATTTGCTTACTGTCCATGAAGCGTTCCATTCTGAAACACTTGAAAAAAGGTTTGCTTGCGGACTGCATTACTATAAGATGATGGAAGCCTTAGTTGCTTGAAATTATGTATTGTCTGATATTGAAATTATGAGACATCTGCAAAGATTGTGTTTAAGTTCTAATGACATATACATCCCGTATATGATTAAAATGTTGTTTCCGAAAGTTTTCTATTTAAGAAAAATGACCGAGATAAAGAATAAAACAATTACAATTAGTCTTAAAAGGTTGTCAGGCTTAATAGTGGCCGTGAGTATTTTGGCAAGTATGACAATGCGAAATAGCTTAAAGGGTCATTTGTCAAATACTTGGTAGATTATGGGGTGGTAACTTAATTACTATACCTGAAAATCCTGACAAAAAGATTTGGCCGAAAGGCATAAATGCATTATATTGAACATGGTGATAAGTATGATTAGTAAGATTAATTTATCTGATTTTTTGTGGGCTGATATTTTGAAAGTAACCTTTTCACATACAAAAATAATTTCATAAATTTCTTTTGAGTTATAGACTGGATGTAAATTATTTGAATCATATGAAATTTAGAGGTATCATGCAAAAGTGAGGTTATCTAATCCAATATTAAGTGTGTTAGAATTCAGATCCACTCGGAATTATTTTGTATCTTATCTAATTGTTCGAAGGGGTATTAATTTTATGACCCTAAAGAAGGTATAAGAATTATGGAATCACATACTATAAAATTTCTACAGTTCGACGTAATTGTAGAGAATAGCTGCTATCAGACTATTAAGGATAATAGTGCGATGGAAGATCACTGTGTCTTTGTTTTTGCCTATATAAACAATTGTGATACAGACAATTGTAAAATCTCATATACCATAGATTAAACTTGTTGAGATTTAAGGTACTATTCTTGATAAATTTTTTCAAACCTCTCAAGTATAGAATGAAGTTGTGGTAACTTTACTCAGGAGATTTGTTAGGGAAAGACGATTAGTTATTCCATTAGACTATATAGTCTATTTGTGAAAGCATGACTATAATATCCACTACATGGTTGATTTAGCAACATAAATAAATGTTGTTTCTTATCATCAATCAAGTATGTGATTAGATGCAATAAAAGATAATAAAATTTTCACTCGAAAGAGTGGTGGATAGTTTATAGTGAAGAAATAATTATTTCTTTAAATATTATTTCAAAGTGAACATGTCATTAATAATTTTTTTTGATATGGAGTTACACCAAATAGATACAAAATCTATATAGAGTAACTAGATGATTTTGCAACAGATGATTCAAGTAAACTTGTGTGTAGACTGAAAAGTCTTATTCATAGTTTTAAGCATGTTTCCAGACAATATTATTAAAGTTTCATAATGTTGTTATTTTATTCAATTGGGAACAAAGTAATTCAATATACTGCAAGGTCAGTGGGAGGAAATTTGTTTTTTCTCATACTATATGTATATGATATTTTGCTTACAAGTTGTGACCTTTAGACATCTTATATCTTTTGTACTGAGGTCTGTAATAATCATATTATATTAGATTTTCTCGGATGACATTTGCTGATTGTATATTGGAAATATTCAATATACATCATTGTAAGCCAGGAATTGCTCATGTTATCAAGGGTGATGGATTAAATCTATCACATTGTCCTTATTTAGATATTGAGAAAATCTAATTAAATGGTGTACCTTGTGTCAATACACTTAAAAGTATAATGTATGCTCTAATTTGCACTAGACTAAATGTTGTCTTTGTGACGGGACTTCTAGGTAGATATCGGTCAAATCCAGGACATGATCACTGGGTTGTTGTCAAGAAGGTTTTAAGGTACTTAAAGAAGACAAGAGATTATATGCTAATTTACAGATATGTTCAATTCTTGCAGTTAGTAGAGTATTTATATGTAAACTTTGCTGGCTGTTCTGATGACATGCAATTAATAACGGAATACATATTTATGTTAGCATGAAGTGCAATAAATAAAATTCTATGTTATCTTCTACTATATAAGCAGTGTTAGTAACATTCTTTTAAGCTGTTACTTGGGCTATCATGAAGGAGTTAATCATTTTAACTTTAAGGATAGACCCATACGATTGTATTGAGATAACAAATTTGTGGTATTATTTATTTATCACAGATGTTTCTTAAGGGGTTTAAATATATTGTGATCAAAATTTTTGACCAAAAGCAAACGGTACAGAAATGTGATGTTTTAATATAACATATTTTCACAGATGATGTGGTTGCAGATCTACTAACTAAAGGTCTATATCCATATGTATTTGAGCGACATGTCGTTAGCATGGGCCTAGGAGCATCATGAGATGCTGTTATTTAGTTGGAGCTATTTTGGCTTTACTTTGATAAAAGTTTCATTTATGTTTGTTGCACTTTGTAACAGTTTGATATGTATCAACTTTTGCATTTAATAAAATATTTTTGAATGTGTTGTTATTATGTTGAATACATATTGATAAAGTCTCAATGGAAGGGGCATCCGAGCATCCGATTATTAGCCTTGTGCATATGTCTTGTGATACATAAAGAAAGGTTAACCATAAGGACGAGACATATGTGGGTTCATTGGAACCATAAAGCATTCTCTAGTGGCACAAGTTTTTTTGTGACACCTAAGATAAGAGAATGGTGACTGACAAATGGGATCTCTCTATGAGAGATGTCATCCATTTGACACACTACCATATTGAATCCATGTCAATAAAGTTGAGAACATTCGTGACCATGGAAGGCTCTGTGTGTATACATGCAGTTACTGCCATGATTCGATATTTAAGACTTTATGGGATATGATTGACTATTAAGAATTATCTATGGACCAAATGTGCGCACATACGATACGATTTCAATTAAGATAGTCCAAGTGGAAGAATGTAAGAGTTTTCCTGATGTGAACTAAATTAATTGATATTGTAATTTACTGTTTTTACGGTTACCGTAAAACAGGGTTGGTCTAAGGTGAGATAGAATGTTTCTTAATTAGTCTAATATGGGACTGGCTAGTATGGGCCGAGTTGAGCCCGGCCCGTAATGAGGGGGCCTGGTTGGAAACTTTATAAATAGTGCTCAAGTCTCTCCTCTATCCCTAATTCTCACATGTATCATCACCTAAGGGGCATTTACCTAACACTAAATGTGAGGGGGGCCGCCTCATTGAACCAGGGATACGGAGGGTAATAGAGAAGAATGACTTGATGCATGGATCCCCTTGATATGTGAGTAATCCTTTTTCTGCTTCCGGTTTATGTTCAATGGATTCCAAAATAGGTACGTTAATCTTTCTACTCAATTATGCATGTGCTTGTTCTAGTTATGGAGATTTTGGGGTTGTGCAATTTGCATCCTATAGATCATCCTGGCGAGAATCCACTACAAGAGGACGGCCACAGTGACGGTGCCTCTGAAGATCATTTCCTGATCGAAGCAAGACTAGAAAAGAGATTTCACCTTTTCGCTTTCATCAAAACGGAGAACACACCTTACAATGCTCCATATGAGATCGCCGACAGGAAATAACAAGCAAGCAGAAGGAACATGACGCAACCGATAAACAAGATGGATAAGGAATGAGAATAAGATAAAAAGGGATGATGGGAAAGATACTCAAATTCTCGACATCTTGGGATGCCCCAGAAGAACGGAAGAGATGCAATATGCAACATCAATATACACTCCAAGCATCCATCTACAATGAAATCAAAGAAACAAAGAGGCTCAACAATACAAACTACAAAGCATTCCGCATGAAAAGATTAAACCCAAATTGAGTTTTCCATCGACTACAGATTCAACCCATCTTCCGATCCATCTTTCTCAGGGGCATAACTCATAACTACATTCTGCAACCTCTCTTCTTTGAAGCCAAATATAAGCATCCATAGCTGCTTGGGCCAATCCGAGCCTCACCAGAACCGATAAAAACAAAGCATTTTCTTCCATATCTTACCCAAGAACTAATTAATTGCAATTTGACTGAGTTTGACGTGAACCCATTTAACCAAAATTCCAGAAGGCAACCAATTCATTTGCTTACCAAAACTTCTTCCAGAACGATCAAAGTATTGCACTCAGCTCTACTTGGCAAACGCCACCATCATTAACTAGGATCTACTCCTTAACCAGACGGAAAACGCAATGTCCTTCCAAATCTGTTCCGAATCTCCATTGAAGTTGAAGGGGATTAAACCGTCCAAATCAAGAATGACAAGATCGGCAAAGTTAGCCATATACAAGAATCAATTACCAAAAAACAAACAGGAAAATTGTTCGAGCTAGGGATTGGAACTGGAGGGGGTTGGTGCGAAACGCAGTCCCCACCTGCCTTCATAAAAGAGTGCAATAGACAATGGCGGCCATGAGGAAGACGATCAAGGGCCGACAAACGGGATGGCAGATTTGCCGCGCTAAGGGAAGTGTTGGAAGTGGTGGGTGAAGATGGAACAGCTTGTTTTTAAAGATTTTCAATCCTATCTTAGGTGCACCAAACATATAATGGATATTCTACAATCCTTTCTAATCTTACTTTATCACATCGCATCCCAATGCACATTTGGACAATTAAACGAGCCTAAGGTGTTGCCTTGTATCCGGGTTATGTGTTCCTATGGGAATTTGGTTGTCAATTATATTTGCCATACTTGAGGAATCTGGTTAGGTCTCCACTGGGAGAATAGGCTGGGGGTTGCTTGATTTTGATATTAAGGCAAGTCACCAAATATAGAAATACACCATAATCTGATTCAATTGATTAATTAGGCTACTTGGGTTGCACTTGTTAGTAGAAAGGCACGAACAATCTCTGACTTTTGGTTGAATGTGCAATATTATTCTCAGACTTTTAATCTGTTTAGTGTGACCTTTAAACCTTGATTCAGTGTGGGCTGTTATCCTAGACATTTCAATTTATTTGGTGTGGTCCCTAAACCATGAGTAAATGTTCAATATAACCCATAAACTATATAAAGAAATTCAAAAGTTTAAGAATCACATTGAATATTAAACTAAATTTTATGGGCTACGTTAAATAAATTAAAAGTTCAAAAAAAATAATAAAATTCAAATACCTCATTGAACAAATTAAAAGTTCAAAAATGATACTACATATTAGACCAAAATTGGAGAATTATTTATTTTTTTTCCTTAGAAGAACTATTGGACGAGCCCAACCAGACCAACAGGATGCGTGGATATTGTATTTGCAGCCTTCAGCCATCAAGGGCGCTCTAGATTCAAGATCTCCACGGCCGAATCCCCGGGATCTGCAGTGTATAACAGCATAATGTTAAGCAAATGACTGCTGCAATAACTGAATGCGCCAGAAATTAGAATGTGGTCATCCCAGCTCGGCAAAAGTGCCAGTCAATGGTCGCTTGAACCCAAGTGATGTCAAAGCGATTGGCCACTTCGCTTCACTATGCGGCTCATTTGTTCGATAACCAAGTCAAATTCAACTGCATTTCAGATAGAACTAGTCCAAAAAATCCAAATATTTTTCCCTTTTGTTTTGCCTAAAATTGGAATTTTTAACATTATACCCAGTCAACAAATTGGTACGGGTTTCTCCCGTCACCCAAACTGAACAGAGTACTTCTACCGGTTTCCAGACCCTGAAATTGAATCTTCTGACCCGACCAGAAAAAGTCTTTCGTCGAGTGGTGAACCAAAACTACCAGTTTGAGTCACAGTTAGGTAAGGTCAGATTTCCTAGCCATGCTAGTAAATTTGACACCACGAGCTACAACAGCATTTATAGGTGACTCCACTTGAGTATTCGTTGGTTTTTTCCTTTTTGTCAGAGAGTACTCAGTAGATTAAACAAATTCATCTGCTTCATATTAGCTCCCAATTCGCTTTTTCATGCATTAAATCATCATTTTCTACATAATTCAGGAAGCACCTCCATACAATTGGAGTAATGAGATAGCAATAACAATGCCTCAATGCAAAAAGCTAAAAGCTCCACATAGTTTTACCTCGATTCCACGAGGGCTATTCTGTTGTGAGAAATAAAGTTAACCATCAGACTAGCGTATCAGGTACATCTTCTTGTATATGGTCCAAAATAGAACTTTGAATATCGTAAAGACAAATCTAGACCAAAAAGCAATATAACATTGAGGAGTCATGAAAACCTGAATGGCTTGGCCAGGATGCCTGACAACCACCATTTGAAATTTCCCTTGCATCTGTCGTAAGAAGTCTGTTATGAAAACAATTGAAAACCCATCAACATATACTGTAATGGGATTGAGCAGACTAAACAACCAGATCAGGTCTAAGCAGAGAGAATATTCAACAAATTATCTTAATTTGAGGAAAAAGCCTACATAGTCCAATCTAATTATGTAGTAGATTAAAGATTCATGTCTCCAAGGTGCATTGCACTTATGGACATTTAATCAGGCTGACAGCTCAGTCATAGGTGTATATGGGCCATCAAAAGTTAGTAAATAAAGCTGCAAATGGCGAAAAGCAATATAAAGAAAAATCCTGCCCAGTTATTAAGCTCACATTGTCACTTGCAAGAATTATTCAATCAGTCTATCCTGCTTGGAGAAAGGGCACAACACTCTAAGAAGCCTTAAAATGATAAGACCACATGCAAAGCTACTCCTACACAAGTCTCAGGAGCTGCGCCTATTGATATCTATCATCAATAATATACTTGCTGAACAGTAATAAATTCATCGCATTTCATGATTTGTATATACTTCATTGGTTATTTTCTTGATACCTCGATACTCAATACAAATTCCAAGAAAAACATCAAGAATATAGTGAACTTAGAAACAATAATAACAAGAGAGTTTGTCCACTGAGTACTGTTTCATAGAAGTAAAGATACAGATATGTAAGCTGTGATAGACATGAATATCACAAACAACTTCATCAGAAATGTATTAAAACTAACGCATCTAGTCTAATAGTTCCCACTAAAGCAACAGTTTCAGGGCCAGGCATGTTAAATTTCTTTCTGAAAGGCTTCATACCTGCAACAGAATTGACATCCTCACCAAAAGATTTTACAACAATAAACTTCGCTACGGGAGCAATGCCAGCTTATGAAAATTGATAAGGTAAAGTAAACAAGGAGCAGCTTCATGAGACAAAATTTGACAAGATAATAAATTGCAAGACAAAGGACAAGAGTTTTTTTTTTTTTTTTTTTTTTGGTAAAGGTAAACAAAGGACAAGAGTTTAAACATATCTATAAAATTAGTGCCACAGATTTAAACTGGAAAATCAAAAAAATTTCACAATCCAGCTGCATAATTGTCATCAATATCGTGTTACATAATGACTTTTTACTCATTTTATAAGTTTCACATAGTTTTGCAGAAAGCAGTATATAAACAACTTGACCAGAATAAGGAAGGGCAGACTGTGTCTTGTTCAACGTCTCCTCCACATTGGCAAGAACAAACTGATATGGTGATGATGTATTTCCTAGAGATGCAACAATTGAGTGCTGAACCCCGATTAGAAATGACCATGCTCATGCAGTACCTAGAGATGTAACATCCACGTGCCAATTCCTACTCTGGTTAGATCAAGGTTCTAAAGAACTGGTTCCGACTTCAGAAGATGTCAAACACGCTGTGTCCTGTGTAAAGTTGATTTTCATACCTGTAGATGTTTCAAATAGAGGTGAACCATTCACGGTCCTCAGTTTGAAGTATAATAATGGATGAGAGGCTACAACTGTCCCATCCTAACCACCCAACTCCATAAAGGACTTTATGTTTTCTGCATCATCCTTGGACTGGGGATACTTTTGTGGTTTGAAGAGCTTCCACAGTCCCACTGGATGCTGCTTCTCAGCTTTGTCTGCTTCACATCTGAAAATCTTTTCACACTGTGGATATGGCTTGACATATAAGTTATAAAATTTAAGCGTGCTAGGATTTATCAAATTTTGCAAGCCTACTGGATCGCCTAGTCCCCCAACGGATCTTAAGTACTTGATCACATTGTATCGAGGAAGGATTTGTTTTTCAGAATTCACACCTAAGAACTCAGGCACCTCGACTAGACACTCCACTTCATAGTTCATATCGCTCAACAAGAAATCAATCTTCCTCTCAATCTCCCCTATCTGATATACAATCAACCTCGGCTCTTTCCACAACACTTTGAAAGCATCTCTGCGAATCAAACCATGCCTGCACAAGCAGTCGAGTCTCAATTTCACTTCGAACCCAGCTTTGAATTCACCTCCCCTTAAAATCTTTTCTTTAATCGTCTCTCGGCATTTTATAGTCCGTAGCAGTTCCAAGCAATGCGAGAGTTCCCCAAGTTCCATGCCGAGAACTCTGGGCTCTCTAAGAATCTCGTCCCGAGCCACACTTTTATCAAAACCTAAATGCCTAAACTCAAGAATCAGTGGCTTCAATCGACCCTCCACACTCAATCCCAAAATGCCAGGAAAAGTGCGAAACACACCGTCCACCACAGCTTTTGGTATGCCGATTCCGTCCAAGAACTCGACTTTCCCCGAAATTCCACTCTCCCCCATTGCAATAACTCCAGGAAACTCCTCCAATATCCTGCAATAAGTGTAATCCCGAACTCCTAAACCCTTCAAAACCTTGAATAGACTACCGAACCTCTCCGGACCGACATTGAATTTCCTAGAAAACTGGAGGGTACTTATAATGCCAGCAGGGGAAACACCAAGAAAGCCAAACTCCCGAAACACCACCTCCCATTTCCTCAGGAACTCATGTTCCAAAACCCCGGGACACCGACCCATCACGGAGACCACCAATTCATTGGGTATCTTGAGCGAGGACAAAATGCTCAGTGATCTTTCGGTGTCGTGCAAGCTGGCATCGAGCAAGAACCGGTTCTTCGCGAGGAAATCAGGCGACTGGGACGGAGAAAGGCCGTACCTTTGGAAGAGACTCGCCAGGGAGGCCTGCTTCCCGCGCTGGGACGGCGAAAGGAATCGTGGGTTCGGGTCGGAGGAGTCGCCGCCGACTCTTCCGGAGAAACAGCGGCGCCCCGTTTGGCGAAACGCCAGTAATTGCAGCCAAGGCCTCATCTGGTCAAAAGAGGATGGTGGGGCTCCGTTTTCTTCTGGCCTGAGCTCGCTTTGCGCGATGATGGCCTGCTGCAGGTTCAGCTGTACGTGGGTACCGAGCTCCCGGCGGCGCTCTCCGCCGCGAACCGCCGCCTCGATTTCGTCGCCGCCGTTCAAGATGCGCAGAGAGCTCAATTGAGAAGCTACAGTGTTTTTAAAATTCTTTTAACCGAAAATTCTATTTTTTATTGCTATTGTAATGGAGTCCCTATATTTTTAACTTTTTTTAATTAAAGCCTATTATTTACACAAAATGTCCAATCAAATCCATTTTACATGGAATTCGTCCAAATCCAACTCCAATAGAAGAGGCCCAGGACATCAACTTGGCATTTGTTTCCGGGGTGGGTAGATTCTAGATTTGAAACTTAGAATCTATTATATTAAAATCGGTTATCATATTTGCCTTAAAACTTATCATTTTTTCTCAGTCTAGTTTCATGGTTTATCTAAGAACCCATTATTTTTTGTGTTCCTTTATTTTGTTTCGTTTTTTATGGTAAAATAAATGAACAATAAAATGGTTCATAGTAAAATATGAAAGCGGGCAAGGAAGTGAAGGCGAGTTAGGAACAAGCGAGGGCAAGCCGCAAGTTAGCAAAGAGGAGAGAGAGAGAGAGAGAGAGAGAGAGAGAGAGAGTGTTACGAATTCTAAGTGAAGTTAAACAGAGCAAAGAAATAGAGGGAAAGAGAAAAGGATGTCAAAAGAAAAGTCATGGTTTTTAAGCTTTATTAAATTGATAATCGGTTCTAGGTGATTCTTCACTTGAAAGCAAGAATCGGACTAATTCTCACTAATTCCAAAAATTTGAAACTAAAAATTGAACCAATTTCCAATAGGAAACTGAAACCGGATCAATTTTCAAAATGATCTAGTTCGGGAGCGCAACTTTAATGGCAACCATGAATAAAGGACGGTGGAAGCATCAAACACAAATAAAACAAAGTTAATCCAATCATCGTCTAAAACTTATGTTAGTGTTCATGTAAGCACTATTTAATTTGTGTCTTACTTGAGGGTGAGCCAATTGAATTTGACCAAATTAATTTGGAGTCAAAGAAATTCAATTATACATTGTGTTTAACTATGAGTAGAAAAGCAAAGAGGACAAGAACCCGGTCAAGGAAATAACAAAGATAAGGCGACAAAAAGTAGATTTTTTTTATGATTTTTTCAACTAGAAATCCAACACGTTCATCTAAGGTCTAGACACTTTCATTAAAGCTAACATTCCAAGACCACATTCCAAGACCTTGTGTTTTCCATTTTTAGAAAATGTTCAATTTCAATTTGTTATATTTAACTTTTGTTAGTTAGATAATATATGACAATTGATATGTGTATCAATTTGGAATTTCATCATCCCTTTATCATAAGTGTACTAGTTTATAGTTTTTTGTAATATTAATTTAATTTAATGAAAATTAATGAATAATAAATTTGTTTATTTTTTTGTGATAAAAATTAATAAAAAAATTAATTTGAAATAAATTTATTAAAAATATATCAATTTAAGACTTTTCATGGTACTAACAATATCCTTGTTCTTTTGCATTCTTGATAATTTTATCAAGCCGGCATTGCCCAACGCTTGCATTCAAGAGCAAGAAAGTTCCTCAAACCTTAATTTCGGACGTGCCCAAAAATCAACACCCTGAAAAAACCAAAACTTGCACAGTGAAATGACTCTGTACTCTCCGAATTGAAATTCTTGATTCAAAAGAAACGCACTTTGGATCCAGAGAACGATGCAGAGGCTCGCCTCTCTCAAGCTCGCTTCCAGCCTCTCGAGAAAGCTCTCGGCAGCCGCCGCCTCGACGTCTTCGTCTCTTCGCCATTCTCGCCTCTGCGCCTCCTCCACCGTCGCCGGGCCGAGCCGCGCCGAGCTCGGCGTCTCTTTGCCCCGTTCCTTCTTCCCCGACAACCCATCATGGCGGCTCCTGGCGAGAAACGCCCCGGCGTCGGCTTACTCGAATGCCCTTCTCGGGTCGCCGCTCAAGAGCCTCGCGAATTCCAGAGCTGGGTTTTTCCGGGCGCCCTCGCCTTTCAACTCGCGTTCGGGATTCGGCGGCGGTTTCGACTCCTATAGACGAGGCTGGTTAGTGTTCCCGAGTGTTCTCTTGTTCTCTGTTTTTTCATTCTTGGTTTTGGGGAATTCTTGATCTTTGTTAGGTTTTGTACCTCTAGGGGCAAGATAATGATAATTACATAGAGATTTGGTAATGGGTTTCTACGCTGGTTGTTCAATTTTCCAGTTCAGATCATATCTAACATAAGTTCGGAATTGTTTGATGGGAATTTGGCAATGGATCCTCTGCATTTGCTTTTTGCTTGGGATTTCAGGGGCTTCCATTACCGAACTGACCCTTTTCCTTTTCTCCCGAGAGTGGACCAATGAAGAGAGATGACTGTGTTTGTTCCTGTCTTGCTACTGAAAACTGCTATGAGCTAAACTCACTTTCAAATAACTATATTCATTGGAATCTAATTCTTATGTAAGGGGGAAATAAACGAAAAGGGTGAATATCCGTTCCCTTATCTTTGTTTAGTTCCGCTTCTTGCATTAGAAAGTCATCTTTATGTTCCGGAAAGAGCCAAAGCAGAGAAGAGAGTTATATCTGTCCAAGAAAATATTCAACTTGCGGAGTATGAAAAGGAAATCTACAACCTTGAATTGGTTCGAATATAAATTTACCATTTCCCATTCAAGTTCAGTCTCATATTCTAATTGGATCATGATTTGCCTGTTGCACTATTAGGACTCAAACCAAATATAGTCGTCAGAAGGGAAACAGTTTCAACTTTAGGCGTAAGGATAGGTCAAGTGGATTTCTCAACACTCGCAATGAAAATATGAATGAATCAATTGCTTTTATCTGTCCTTTTTGTGATCTTGCGTGCAGCATATGGTAGCTTTGGGGCATGCTTAACAATCAGAGAGTGAATGGTATAGTGCAAGAAAAAGAAAAGGAAGATTGTAGCAAACTCGTAAATTCTATTGTTTCTTAGCCTAGGTGACAGGCAGAGAAAGGGAAGGCTAGTCGGATACAGTATTTTAGGTGGTCGCTTCGTCTTGTGCCACTTATTGGTGAGAAATTAAATGGCCACTTTAAAAGAATGCTTTGTAAGTGTTTCCATTAGCCCTCATAACAAACCTAACTAAAGGTGAGGGCTACTGCTTAAGCTGCTTTCTAAGGCCGTACAACTGAGCGTTCATTGACTTACCTGGGTTAGGATTTGTGGTTTCGACAATCCCGTGGAAACATATTATTATAATTCAAGTTCACTTGATTGTAGGTTCGTGTTGCTAAAGCATAATTTTCCAGGGTGTTTTGTTCTTCTTATCTGCAGGAAATCATGGTTTAGAAGGCTAACAGTTGACAATGTGGTTCTGGGGCTGATAATTACAAATGTTGCTATTTTTATGCTATGGCAGATTGCTGATCATAGTTTTATGATGAAAACTTCACCGTAAGATCTCCGTCCTAATATGAAAGGTCTCCAATGAGACCAGAGCTGAAGGTGCTGATCTAAATTATAAATTTTCATTTCTCAATCTAACTTAATCTTTGATTCTTTGGTCAGATTTCCTTAGAGAATGTTAAGAGCGGTCGTCTGCACACGCCAATAACTTCTGCTTTCAGCCATATGACTGTGGAGCATTTAATCTACAACATGATTGGACTTTACTTTTTCGGGTACAATGTATGACTTAACACCATTTCATCTCCTTATTTCCTTTCAGATAAGATGCCTTTTTCCCTTAAAAGTTTTCATTTTTTCTGAAGCTTTCATGATAGAAAGACCGTAACTTTTATGCAATTTTCATGGAAGGATGGCAAGTTTTCTGGAGGGAGGAAGGGAGAGAGAGAGTCAGATAGAGATTTCTTTCTCTCCTGTTAATGGTTACAATGGGGACCTTTTTTATTTATTTATTGGAAATATGTTAGGTAGAATTGTACTGTTTGTGGTCTTGTGCCTCAGCATAAATAGATACCTTACATTTGTTGTTTGATTTTTCTATTTGACGGATAATATCTTGTGTGTTTTTTTTTTATTATGATTAATTATGTACCTTTCAAATTGCTGTATGGTTAGATAGGGAGAAATTTCGGACCAGAATTCTTGTTAAAGTTGTATCTGGCTGGGGCTTTCGGTGGTTCAATATTCTATTTGGTGCATCATGCTTTCATGCGTTTACAGTCAAAGGTAAACTGAATTTATGGAAATATGTGCAGAATTATTTTGCGGACTTGTAGTTAATGCAAATTTTGATTACCTCAAACTTTGCAGGGTCAAGGAATGTTCAGCGTAGACCCTTCAAGAATGCCAGGATTGGTATGTGTAAATAGAGCAACTAATATAGAGATTGACAGTAATTTATATAAATCCACCAGTCACATCCCGTCCACTTTAAGTTTATTCAAGGTCTTTGAATGCGAGTATATCGACAATGTGAATAGGTCTAGAAAAGTCGTTCTTTACTTCAAGATAGGTGATTGTAGTTTCCAGTCCCAAAACATAAAATAGCGCTTCTTATATGAGATAATAGTATAAATGGTCCATGAACTTTGGCTCAATGTGAAAAGTAGTCCCTGAACTTTTAATTTGTTTAATGTGATCTCTGAATATTTTAGTACATGTTCAAACTAGTCCCTGGACTACGAAGGACAACATTGAACATTTTTATACAGTCTAGGACTTTTTTGAACATGCGCCAAAAGTTCAGAAACTACATTAAATAAATTAAAGTTTAGGGACCATTTTGGAACATTTGACTAAAGTTCAAAGACCACATTGAACAAATTGAAAGTTCAGACCACATTGCACATTTAGCCAAAGCTCGGGGACTATTTATGTCATTTCTCCTTCTTATATTCCACACATCATTTTGAGGTGCATTATCTATAATCCGAAATAATGCTCGTAGACATGATCAGAAGTAAAGCATACTTCTCGGTGCTGCAAGAGTGTGATATCATTTTCCGGAAGATCCTGTGCTCAGTTTAGGGAATAGTCTCTAAACCTGCAACTGTTATGTAATTCAACTGGCATGTTGAATACTTGAGTTTTATCTGACTTGCGATATCCTTTTAGTGGGCTAGCAGCTGTTATGCTATCATGCTGCTTGATATATTTCTCTTTCCAAAAGCCACACTCTACTTCGACTTTATCATTCCAGTTCCTGCCATCTTACTGGTGATCCTTCTGTGGTTTTGATAAAAATGTTGTTTATTCGGGAGGTTAGTTTTCAGAATCTCTCTAAATCAAACATAATTACTTGTTAGGGAATTTTTCTGGTCGGCAAAGATGTGTTGAGGATAATCCAGGTATGCATCGACTCTTCTTTTACTTTTATTTTTTTGTTTTTTACTCTCTATAGGATCAGCTAGTTTTCTGCTGAATTGCCTGTCTTTCTATGATGATCAACATTTGGTCAGTTAATCCCCCAATTGGATCTAGATGAACGATTGATATGTTGCAGTGTCGATGTATATTGATAGGATAACTAGTGTAAAGCATGATTTTGTCAAAAATTATAAAGAAGTATCTCCTGCAATGATGATGTCAAGCATGCTGATTTCTTCTTGTCATTTAACAATTGTGAACATTAAGATATGTGAGTCAATGTGACACCACATCGTCAATGACGCGGTATATCACTGATATACATTCTCCTAATTTAGAACTCAGAGTAGTTTGTAAAGAGATGCCCTTGGTGATGGTTGGGAATGAGCAGTCTTGCTAGTAGAGCAGCATGAGCATACTAATTCTGAATCTAGAATAGCTTGCAACTTGTGAATAATAGAGATTGCAAATTATGGCTCTGTAACATATCAAGTTACCAACGAAGTATCGGCTTTTTTGTCAAAGAAAAAGAGAGACTGTCAGTGCACGAGCGTCAGATACTGTCCTCTGCCATCTGAGGAAATTTTCTGAATCAGTCGTGTACAAAGTGCCTGTAAACTTGTATAATTTTTTTGGACCAAAAAGTCTGGAGTTGTAATCCTATATTTTCGATTGGTTCAGGGAGAGTGAGATATCGGGATCGGCTCACTTGGGAGGAGCTGCAGTTGCAGCTCTCACATGGGCCCGACTCAGGAAAGGGTGGTTTTAAATCTTCGGCTTCTCATGTTGATTTCGGCATGGATAACTAATTTTTTTTTTTCCCGTTCCACTTCTTCATTTTTATGGAGTGTCAAGGTGATTGCCTCCAAGGTGTTGCTGAAAACTTTTATAGCAGACACGGCTCCAGAGAATTTGTCAAATGCTGAAAGAGATGACATAACAATGGATGATGAGCTCTTTAATTTGTGGGAAAAGGCATGTGCACCATGACTTCTATGGCAGGAGCATTACTGACGTACACAATTAGAGAATCTTTGCACAATCAAGGTTCACAATAGCTCCTAGATGTTGCTGGTATATGTTTGCTGCTTTTGTTGATGCTGCACTGGGAAGTGTGAGCTTAATGGTCATTGCTGTTCACTCTGTGAGCAGAGCACTTTGATGTGAAAGTATCTGTCAAAATGGTCAATACTGCAGGTTGTATAAGGAAATGCAAAGAATATTAATTTATCTAGTAGTGAGCTTCTCCTGCAACTATCATATTTCTTGGAAGTTCTTCCCAAAGCGGAGCAAGTTATTTACAGGGGTCTGTTTAGTGGAAACATATGACCATTCTAGAAAAGCTATATTCACATTTTTTTTTAGAAAAAAGATAATGTTTTCCTTTGCTTGCAGGAGATTATTATTTATCTATGCGTCAAATTCCTATTGGGTTTCAAACACAGGATTCAGGTTCTGTAATTGGTCTCCCTATAGTTCTCGTGCTTTACCCAAGTGCTTTCTGTTTTCGCAAAACCGTATAAATGTCTACACCGAATCGTATTACGATAGTAATGTTAAATTCTAGTGAATCATGTATGTGCGATAATCTTTGATCATTTTTAGCCGAAAGGGAATGGCTGATAACAGTAATTGTTGGACCATATTTTTTGAAATCTTCTTCAACTATTAGTTTGATTGGTGGAATATAGCCACGGACATTGCCTATATTTATGTTTGTTTAATTTTGCACGTGGATGATGTTCGCAATTTATAATCCACTAATCACAAGAGTAAATGGAGGATGTGTCATCCAATTGCCATCAGTTGTGGTTGGACAAAAATATAGGTCATCAACTAGTCACATGACTATTTAGTGTCAATTGCGCTATATTTAGAAATTTAAAGTTTTATCCGCAAAGGATGATGCCTACATATAAATTTACGAGATGACGCCTAGAGTAGCGCATCGAATCATAAGAATGGTAAAAGTACAGAATTGTGCATTGTTATATCCTATCAATTTGAGAAAAAAACATTAACCGGATATTATAATTTTATTTTCAGAACTTTCATTCCTTTAATCAAATGTTGCAACTATCATAACTAGTTACTCGAAATACTAACTCTTTAAGAAATTACAATATAGTCGGTCATACATTTTATTCAAAGTTCCAAATTCATTTTTTGAAGAGAGTAAATAGAAAAAAATTATATAATTCCTGTGGACAAGCAGACCACCTTTCTTTGAAAAAGATTTTGATTGAAAATCTCGTGACCAGCATTCCTTGTTTAACCTCTTGATGGGATCCACTAATCTCGACGATGGCGGCGGATGCCCCGGTGTCCACGTAAAAGTCTCCACAGCTCTCCCGCTGGGGCTGAGTAAGCTGTCCGGCCGCAAACGAGGACCACAGAGCGAGCGAATTTGCATGGGTTGGTGCTTGTCAGTTTCAAAAGAAAGATTTTAGTAATTTTCACAATATTATAATATGCCCCAATGGCGTTTCTGCGTTTTAATGGAGGAAAGAGAAGGTGCCGAAAGAGTGAATTTGCATCTGTCGGTACTATTATAATGCCCCAATTTGATTCTAGGAGTGCTTTGTGCTCTCATAACTCTTTTATCTCCTAATCAGTAAAATAGAGATCCATTAAAGGAGTTGCTTACATAACACATTGGATCAAGAGGCAATGAGTATTCGAAATCACTATGAGTAACACCCATGAGTCCAAAGAGCAAGCAACGCTCTTTACGAATATGCTCACGTATTTTAATTGAGATAAGGGAAAAGAGTATTTTTTTTCGCCGGTTACATTGGTTAAAAGTGAGCTGAGATAAGTGCACGTTTGACATAAAAGTATGTTAAATTCTAAAATTTACTAATAGTGCAATCGAATTTTAAAATTTTTTAGATAATACAATCAAAGACTTCCATTTAACTTTCTACACCTCGTTCCCATCCCTTGCGGCTGAGCGGCATAACTCAAAATTCAAATGGTAATTTTATAAGCAAATAATGCAAAATGACATAAACAAACAAATTGTCTAGTCGGCAAGATTTATCTATCCTACATAGCATGACCAACGCTAATGTTGAGAATTTTTTTTTCTTTTTCTTTTTTTTTTTCTAGGTCGGTGAGATGGCTAGGCAGCCCCCGCTTGGTCTAGATAAGGAGGTCATGGCCCAAGTTGGCACTAGGCAAGGCCGGACTCAAAAAAACTGAGCAAGGATTGCACCAACAAGGCCGTGGACGAGGGCTACAACCCTCACCCAATGTGGATTAACTTCTCTACCCTTTTCAATTTGTTTGTTTATTTAGGCCAACATTTGTTGGAAGGTTAAAATTGACAAATTGTCAAAACGCTTACGATTAAATTGGTACAATTGAAAGACTTAAAATTAAATTGAGAAATCGTTAAAAGGTTTAAGATTCAATTGGTCAAATTGACTAAAGTGGCACAAACGTAATAAGTTTATAACTTTTTTAGTAATTTTCTCATTTTTCCACTAACGACACGTGATATTTGAGAAAGTTAATTAACTCGCTCACGAATGTTTTTTTACCCTTGAAATGCGACATATTTGTTATATATTAAGTTTGTCTATGTCTCCACTTTAGCTTTGTCTTTAATTCCCAATGAATTTAAAACAACAGAAATTTATGACTACTTTGGTCTAGATGAAATGAAAAGAAATGAAAGGGATATTAAGACCCGGATACTAAAAATATATGAAGACAAAAAGGTCCCGAAATGTGTAAAAGTGACTTCCCGGTTGAATTGTGGCATTTGAAATTTCCAAAATGACACATCTGAGGGATGACCAATTAATTCCCTGACCTTGTGTTCATTTCCGACAATCTTAGTTTGTTCCCTATTCCCTTATCCAGTGTTTCCTTCCAACGATTTGGTTGGGAACACAGGGTAAGGGAATCGATTGATCATCCTTTGGTTGTATCAAGATTATTAGATGACGAGTATGGTACGTTCAAGTCATGCTATGATCACCAGGTTTTAGAATTTTTGGTGCACTTAATCCTATTTATATTTGGAGTGGATTTTATTTTCATAAATTTTATTTTTTTTAACCCAATGTTGCAACTATCACAGCAATTTAACAAGAAATAGTGACCCTTTATGAAATTGAATAAGAGAATAAAGAAAATTGAATGAAATTGAGTATTTCAGGGAAAATTACTCCAAAAAAGAGTCTTAAATTTATTGTACGAAAATCAATTCAGTTTTAAAATTTTTAATTTAACCAATATAATCCTAAACCTTTTTATCAATTTGCCAATATAGTCGGTTGGAAATTCTTTGATGTGGTCGCCTGGTCATTTTACATAAGCATGATTGGCCCGCTATGGATATTATTTTAATATTTATTTAAAAGTTTTATGAAAATTTTAATATTTATTAATTTATTTCATTGTGGCTGGTGAGGGAAAAATTATCCCTAGTTTGATTATCCAGCATTTTAAGCGGGGTAAGGGAATCGATCGATCATGTCCACTGTGCCAAGATTGTTAGGCGACTGGTACAAAGGTTGGTGGCGGGTCATCATCAAAGGCTAAAAAAAAAAAAGAGAGGTCGGGAGAAGAAAATTAAAAGGAGGGATTTCCTAGACGGGAAACGAGACGAGAGCGATTCGGAGAAGATAAGGACAGGTGCGGTGGAGGCTCGGCCAGGGCACGAAGGAAAGAGAAGAAAGACTGTCGAGCAGCGTCGCAAGGGGAGGATAAAGGGACGGTAAACGCTCCCGTCGTCAACCCGTTCACGCGTACGCGCAGGCTAATGGGTCCGACAAAGTAGCTTGTCAAGGTTCATAATTTAATTGGACTGCACGCTTAGCTTCAATTAGTAATTGCACTTTTTTTTTAATACAATTGTCCTTCATCTTAGATATAGACGTTCTGCACTTAGCATTCCGCATTCGTTTTCACTTCAGCACGTTAGTCTTGCAGCACATGCTAGTCAGTTTATTTTTTAGAGATCGCCTTACGATACCTTTCAGGTAATGAGGTGAAAAAAAATAATCATGTTTAATTCTTTTAATGCATTTGAATTTTACGTTTATGTTTAAGACATCCGTGGGTTGGATTCCTTATTGATTGTACTTTCCGTTTACTGCTTACAGGGTTCCTATCTCAGGGCATAAATTAAGGCCTGGTTTAATTTTGCATGATACGGCTATGGTTATCTGATTTGAATTCTTATTTAATTGAATATCTATGTACGAATGCTAGATGCATCTTTTAAGAATGAAAAAGAAATAGAAAAAGGTTACATGAATTGTTTTCACAAAAGAGAGAGGTACCAAAAGTAGGCATTAGACACACCTAGTGTAATTAAGTCCTCATATCCATGAATCTCTAGTTTGCTGAAATAAGACGGGTTAATCGATCAATAATTGATTAATGGCAACTCCTAGAGCAATAACCAAATCGAATATTTAATTGAGAAACAAAGGTTCAATTGATAAGTTGGAGCCATTCGCTCTCACTCGATAATCTATGAAACTTCCTCAGGATTTTGCCTAGGGATGATTGCAACAATCATAATCCTATGGTTTATTCGAAGGTTTTTTCATTTTCAAAATTTTGAAGAGAGTAAAAGAAAAACCGTAAGTTAAATATAGACAAATGGATCGACATTCTCTTGAAAAATCACAAATGAAAAATTTTGTGAATCCATTGAGCTCGTCGATAAACGTCAAAGTGGAAAGGTGATGTTGGGATATCAATGGAACCCAATAGTCCATGGCCATGCTCTGTCTCCTCCTAACATGTCACTGCATATTTTCCTCGTCATTATTTTCCTCTAATCTTGTGTTAAATTGAATTTAATAATTTAAGGCGATCTTTTTTCCTTTTAGTTAGCACATTAGGCGTCAATGGTAAAACTAATCATGAAAAACAGAGTATTTTATTAACACGAACAAAAAGTTTTGAGCACCTAATATGGTGATCTACATGGGACAAGTTGAAAGGACGAAAAATTGGAATTGCCCCAATGTTTTCGGCATCAAATGCCAGAGTTGCGACCAACACCAATCGTGATTGATTGAATATTCTCTAATTTCTTGCGTACACAATCGCAAATGGCCTCATACTTCACCATCAAGGACTTGATGTCCTCCTCCGTCGCGACGGAAGATGGACCCTTGGGCCTTTGTTTCAAGATTTATTGATGGATAACTTAATTACCCTCATTTTTGTTTGGCTAATAAGATAATTAAATCTCGCTTGGGAAATTTTTCTTTGGCTTTCCACATACAATGCACGATATTTTAAGAAGTTCACTATTTGCTTCATACTGATTTTCTAGCTCAACTAATTTTCCTCTAAAAATGATATTAATTAGTAAAACCTGAATACTATCATATACAAAAAAAAAATAAAATAAAATTCCCACATGCATAAAAGCGTTTGATGTTGCAATCACCTCCGGAGAAAAAGTGACCGATGGAAGCTCTTCCTGAGCGGGAAATCTTGACTTTTTTCCTTTTTCCCATAGTCCACGAAGTTGTTGCGGGGTTGGCCTTGATATAAGTCGACAATATCAATAAAATTATATTACGGTAAAAGCATTTGACATTGCATTCACTTCCGGACAAAAAGTGACTGTTGGAAGCTCTTCCTAAGCAGGAAATCTTCACTGTTTTCCTTTTTGCCATCGTCCATGGAGTTGTTGCGGCGTTGGCCTTGATATAAGTCGACATTATCAATAAAATTAGATTACGGTATAGGCATTTGATGTTGCAATCACTTCCGGAGAAAAAGTGACTGATGGAAGCTCTTCCTAAGCAAAAAATCTTCACTTTTTTCCATTTTGCCATGGTCCATGAAGGTGTTGCGGGGCTGGCCTTGATACAAGTCGACAATATCAATATGATTATATTACGGGGACTCTCTCTCTCTCTCTCTCTCTCTCTCTCGCTCTCTCTCCCCTCCCCACATGTCACGTTATTTTTTTCTTTTTCTTATTTTAAAATGAAATTTATAGTTTAGAGAGATTTCTTTAATTTTTAGTAACACGCATCAAGCGTTAATAGAAAAAGGAATCGATTGGGCAAATTATTGATTCTATAAATTAGGAAAGCTGGATTATCTAATTAACATGAGTAAAAAGTTCGAGTGCCAAATTCAATCATCCATGTAAGTCAAGTTGAAAGGATGAAAAACTAGAATTGCGTCATCCAGAATTACCACCAGCACCGAATTTGATCAATGTAGATTAATTTTCTAGCTTGATGGATATTCCCTCAAATTGAACAATATTTTAATCCTGAAATGCATCGTATTTGTGATCTATTAGGTTGTCCCAAAATCTCCTTTAGCTTTATGCTTAAAACACAGTGAATTTTAAACAAGGGAAATTCATGACTAGAGTGGCATAAATGAAAATTAAAAAGAAAAAAAAAAAGAATAGCAATAGCTAGGGAAAAGTATTAAAAACGTCATAAATCTTTTGTATTTGTACCAATTTAATCATAAACCTTTTTTTTTGGTGTCAATTTAGTCTTAAACCATTTTACTTAGTGTCGATTCAGTCCTTTTCGGCCAATTTTGGTCGGATTTTGCCGATCGAACGTCGCCACTGACATGGCTACCGATCGGTATTGACATGGATAACCTTTAATAATATTTTAATATTTTTAATTTTTCCTTCCCCTCCTCTAGTCAATCGTCGGACCTCGCCGATCGGCGGAAGCGACGGCCGACGAGGGTGAGCCTCGCCGCCTAGCGCGAGGCCGCCTCGTGGTCGATAGCAAGGTGGTCGGCGAGGTGTGGCGAGGTCAACCTCATCGGTCGTCGCCCGGCGCTTGCCGAGGTCCGGCGACCGGTTGGAGGAGGAGAAGGAAAAAAGAAAAAGAAAAAGAAAAAAATTCAAAAATATTAAAATATTATTAAAAATTGTCCACGTTAGACCGATTAGGCCATGTTAGCTAGACGGCGTTCAGTCAGCAAAATCTGGTCAAAATTGGCCAAATGACTAAATCGGCACTAAGTAAAAATATTTAGGACTAAATTGACACAAAAAAAAAAAAATTGAAGAAAAACCCCGAAATGCATTGCCAAATTCGTTGTTCAGCCAGCATTTAGTATTTTACCCTAGAAAGGGTCAACGTCATCTCCCCTCGCGTGCGGAAAGATCGTGTTTTGATGAATCTGGCTGTGAATTTGATGATTTGTGCTGATCACAGAGCTCGAGCCTTGTGACTGTTCTTGTGCATCAAGATAATAATTAAGAGGAATCAAAAGAAGGCATAATTTGTCGTGAGATTGCATGCATCTCATCAGAATTCGTTCCTTATTTCAACGCAAACGGGCGGAATCCTTTTTTTTTCAAATAGGTCGGAAGACATGACTCGTCGTTACCAGGACTCGAGAAGAAGACGACCTGAGGCCACCTGGCTGGTGGGGAGGAAAGGATAAACTAGACTACTTCCAATATAGGAAACGTAACTATAGCCCGACTGGCCTTGGCTTTTATTCTATTTTTCCATCGTAAAAGTTACTAATTGATGTTGTAGCATGGTAGTCTCGTGATGACTTGGAATATGACCGGCGATCGCCACACTCTCTCTCTCTCTCATCTTTTAACGTGTTACTATATTTTAGGCATCTTTTCATCTTATATACGAAACCGTGACACAAAGGCCGCAAATTATAACAATTCTAGCCATAAATTAATTTTATGAAGTCTATTCTTGGACGAGTTTAAGTAAAAATACATGTTTAATAATGACATAAAATTTATATTCTGAAATATAAATTTGTTTAATAACGACACAAAATTTCTTTTTCAACAATAGCGGTGGCAGCAGTTGGCGACCGGCGATTAGCAGTAGGCAATGGCGACAATAGATGGCAAATGGCAGCTGGTGATGATGGATGAGCAACTGATTAATAGTGTGGTAATAATGAGAAATTTTTTTATTTTTCATTTCTATTTTAGAAATAGAAAAGTAAATTTTTTTTATTTTTAATTTCTATTCCAAACATATTTATCTATGGAGTAGAAATTTATTTCAGAAATAGAAAAATAAAGTAATTTTACCAAATGGATCTCTATTCCAAAAATAAGTCTGGAATAAATGGTTTTGGAATACAAATAAAATGATTATAATGTGTGCCCAAAGACAATACTTACGCTGCATTCTTTCAAATTCCTTTTTAATTATCATTCTAGTGGCAGAAGCGGCACTAGTGTTGCTCCCTTCCTATAAATAGCATCTTCCCGTGCTAAATGTGCATCACAAGGCTGCACTTTCTTTCCATTATTGCCAACCCCTTCTCTCTCTCAAACTCGAGGACCATGCATGGACGTGCATAACTCTCCCTCACTCCAAGTAAACCAAGAAACGCCCCCGCCCCAGCAGTCTCTCTCTCCAAGTAAAAAACATTCGCCATCTGCTCCGCTGTAATGGCCTCGAGCCGGCGGACAGACATCAAATATATCGAAGACCCGACGTATCGCTCCGCAACGCGCTGTAAGAGGAGCAAGGGCCTCTTTAAAAAAGTCGAGGAGTACCACGTACTCGTCGGCGATTCTGTCGCCCTCGCCATTATCTCTCCCAATGGCATATTACGCTCTTTTGGCAAACCCTCCTTCGGAGAGGTAATCTCCGAGTGCCTCCGTCGCCAGGACAAGGAGGAGCTGCTGCTGGACTGGGCCAAGAAAGAGTGTGATTCATGTGCGACAAAGCAGGACTGCACCTCATTGATCATGAAGCACCAGGTTGCCATCAACTTTCTACGTAGCAAGCGGATGAGTTTGGAGAACAACCCATCGGTTGAGGACAATGCTGGTGATGATTCCAGAGTTGGAGCTGGTCGTTATCCTGAAGTTTTGAACGATCATAATCTCTCGACTCCTCTGGTCGACTCAGCCTCTGGCGGTGAAAGTTCGGGAATGGATTCCAGCCCCATGTGCCTGGATCTCGAGCTTCGTGGGTTGGGTTTCGATGAGGTTTGTGGTCAGTTGGAGGACATCACTAGTCTCCCCAACCTCGAGAACCTCATGACTGAAGCGTAGAACTCGACGGTCGGCTGTGTAAGCTCAGGAGAGGGGTCCTCGTTGCAGCTCTTAATAAGATTGGATGTATCTCTTGTAATATAAATATATGTATGCGTGTGTTGTTTCCTGTCACCTTCTCGTGGAATTCGGCCCTCTATTATGTAAGCTGAGTAGAGGAATTGTCGCGCTCCGCTCGTCGATATGCTTGCAGCTCTTAATAAGTTTGGATGTATCTCTTGTGATATAAATATATGTATGCGATTGTTGTTTCCTGTCACCTTTTCGCGGAACTTGGCCCTCGTCAATGTAAGCTGAGTAGAGGAATCGTCACACTCCGCTCGACGATATGCTTGCAGCTTTTAATAAGTTCGGATGTATCTTTATAAATATATGTATGCGTGCTGTTTCAGAAAATATTAAGTGGTTTGCGAGCGCCTAATCGTCGGATGACGTGGCATGCGCTTATTTGCTGATATCCCTTGAGACATTGCGTGGAAATTGAAAAATTAATTTTTCTCTTCATCTTCAACCTCCGCTGCACCTGGGCTCTTCATCTTCAACCTCCGCTGCACCTGGGCTTGGCTATCTCCACCGCCCAAGCCGCCACTGCCCAAGCGGCGGCCGCCGCCGCCACCATCCTTGAGCCACCGCCCCACCGTGACCACCATGGAAAGCGGCAAAGCCGTTGAACTCATCGCCGGCAGCCATGGACGAGCCAAGTTTCGAGCGCAAAGCCGTTGAGCAGGAGAACAGATCTGGTTGTTGAGTGACGGTCGATCGTCGCGTCCAAGCCGACCGCCCCGTCCACCCCCCTCTCCGTCGTGCCAACGGCTAAGCCTTGGCCGCGAGCGCTCGGCCACAGAGATGGAGATGCAGAGCAGCGGTCGGCCATGGACGGCCTCTCGTCCACAGATCTGAGCGCCGACCCCGCGTCCACCTCTCAGTCTCGCAGCCAAGACTCCAAATCTAGTCGAATTTCCAGATCTGTAGCCATGGTCTCTCAGTCTCGCGGCGAAGACTCCAAATCTAGCCGAACTTCCAGATCTGGAGCCTTGGCCAGGAGCGACGGCAGTTCCAGATCTGGACTTCATCGACCTTCGCGTCTCCTCGTCGTCGTCGTGTGTGAGCGAGCTATTGTAGCTCGTGGCCAAGGCTCTAGATCTGGCGCAAATGGAGCTGTTTCTACACAACCCATTTTCTATTTTGGTCGTCTCGTGACGAAAAAACCTGCACGTTTTCAGTCCATGGATTTTGTGTTGAGTGATGGAAGGAGAGACCGACTTTAGCCATGGATTCTCTTCCGACCAAATCCAGTCCCCTGCCGCCACAATTGGAAGTGAAGAACCGAGCGGCGGAGACGACCATGTTGGAGAAATGTGACGCCGGCGACTCCGGCGGTGGCAATGGCGGAAGGAGGCGCGGTGGTTGAGCTCGTGGTGGCTGCAGATGGAAGAGGAGGAAGAGAGAATTCCAGTTGGATTTGGAGATATTTTTATTAATTTCTCTATTTCCATGTCATCAATTATGTACCAAATTATAATTAGTTAACAGTAAATAAGCGTACGCCACGTCACGGCTGACGTATACTTTCTCGAGAGAAGAGGAGGGAGACCGTTTGCAGTGCAGATCAGAGGAGAGAGAGCGTCGTTGAGGATAGGGGTGTCAAAAAGGTCCGACCCGACCCGACCCGACCCGAACACGACCCGAACACAAAACATGTATTAACGTGTTTCGTGTTCGGGTCGTGTTCGAGTAACAAATATAAAACAAGCAAACAAAATGTGTTTCGTGTTCGGGTCGTGTTCGAACATTGTTCGACCCGAAACAAGTTTTCTCGAAGTACAAACACGCCAAAACACAAAAACACAAATGCTTTAGGCTTTAGCCCCAAAAACACGAACAGTCTAACATAACCTCGTCGGCTCCGCCTTCTTCTCCGACGAGTGCGCCTTCTCGTGGAGTCCGCCGCCCTCCGATCGACGCGCCTCCACCTCGCCGTCGCCTTCGCCACCCCTCGCCTCCGCCTCGCCGACGCCGAAACCCTTGCCGCAGCGTGCGGCCGACCATCGTCGACAGCTTGGGGACTGGGTTCGCTCGGCGATCATGGCGCTTGCTTCTCGCCTTGTTTGCAAGTTTATATGTATATTTGCTTGAGGCTTGAGCTAAGACATCGGATATTGTTACTTTTCTTTTCGAGCTGCGAGGGTGATTGTTCTTTCGCGTTGTGTGCGGACTCGTGTTTGCTTCAATTCCCGAGTGAACTGCGGCATATCTCGCGAAGCTTGCTCGCATCTCCGTGAAACCATACCGAAGTGAGGATCATCCACGGGACATGATGGGTTCGGAGGTTGAAGTCTTCCTTGGTCCACTCCATGCGGAAGGTGCCATTCTTGAAAGGTGCCATTCGATTTTTTTCTCCCGAATTTGTTTGTCATACTTGTTACGTTCTGTGGTGTGGAGGAGGAGTAGCGGGCATGAATAGTTTTGAAGCAAGCTTAGTTTCATTTGTGAATTTGCTGACGAAGAAAATTGTCATGGCAGGAGGCTAAAGTATCTAAGGAGTTGCTCTTATTAGAAACTTCAAAGGGTCTTGTTCATGTATTTTTTGCCCAGCGTACGACATCAAAGGTGCATCAAAGGTGCGTCTTAAGTAGATATGTACCTACTACTTCAAAATAACGAGGTAAATGTATTAAGATGTGAGGGATCTTCTCTATCCTTTCTTTGTTGTATTTGACAGAGAAAAAGTGGGTGCTAGATGCATGGTTCTTAGTTTTGAGTTTGAGCAAGTTGTAGGAGAGAATTCTTGTTTGAAATTTGAGTCTTCTTTTCGGGGAAAAGGACATTGTAGTTAACTGTGCATGCGGGAAGAAGTTATGCTTACGTAGAAAAGGATAAGGACATGCTAATTCTTCTAAACAAATAACTTACTGGTGCCTAATGTCACCGACGTTGGGTTAAAACCAAGGAAGGTGAAAAAGGTTCTTTGTGATAGGTGGAGGTCTAATGGGTTCGGCATTGCTACCTTAACTAATTCCGTTGCTAAGGCCACGTGGGTTGCTCGGGAAGGGAAACTTAGTGAGCAGTTGCAAGGGTTTATTATCAAGTTTGGTCTCCTGGCCAATGCTTGTGTGGAAGCAGACTTTGCTTGATATGTGCACTCATTGTGGGAGGATGGTGGCTGCAGGAAAAATGTTCAAACGATGGCCTTTTGAGTGGGATAGCTCTATTATTTGTACTTCTATGATATGTGGGTATGCACAAAATGGGCTGCGGATAGGATGAGGCAATATCACTATTTTGTCGTTGTAAAGTAGAAGGGAGCATAATTCTTGATGAAATTGCATCAATTTCAATACTTGGTGTTTGTGGAACTTTAGGGTCCGATAGGATGGGTGAGCAAATTCACCGCCATGTTCTTAAATTTGGATTATTTTCAGATTTAGAGGTAGCAAACGCATTGATCAAGTATGTACTCAAAGTGTTGGAATATGGATGCTTTGCTAAAAAAGTCTTTAACATTATGCCCGCCCATGATATAGTTTCATGGAATGGCTTGATTTCGAGGTTCATTATTCACGGGCGGGGAGATGATGCCCTCACTGTCCGGTCAAACTTACACAATGCGGGGATAAAACCCGACAAGATCAGCATCCTTTTAGTTATATCGGCTTACAAATATACAAGTGCTCACTTAGCTTTTCAATTCACTTTGCTTCATGTTTTATGTATCGGATTTTGGTAATAACTATTTAAAGCCAATGAATGCAAGTCAAAACATGCGGTATATAGTCCTTATCCTTCATTACAATGCAGATTGATCTAGGTATGACCAGTGAGACTGTAAAGATAAAGTTGGAGTGCAAGCTTCCTATCGTTTGGGTAAGAGTGCAGGTCCTTTGAAGCAATGCGCTGTTCGTGTGATTTTGCTAAGACGAGCAAAGTTGCAATCATCCATTTAGATTGCATTTTACATTGCTTCGGTTGTATTCCTGCAATTTTAGGATATATAGTGTCTTCTTCCGATTATGCTTAGAACTTGCTATTGGGGCAGGTTTACCATTCAAGTTTTTTGGATGAAGAATGGATTACTAGGGCATGTGGGTGTCCATTATTTGACATTCTACATCAATGTGGCACTAAATTATGCTTGTGCTCATTTGTAGAAGATACATTCATTTGCGGCCCAATGCCTGTTCGACTCTCACCCGAAAAAAAAAAAAAAAAAAAAAAAAAAAAAGACCCGGAAACCCGACCCGAATTTCCTATGCGAGTTTAACGTGTTTCGGGTCGGGTCGGGTCGGGTCGGGTCGGGTCACAATAGGTGACCTGTATGTTTCGGGTCGGGTCGGGTAACATCAAGACCCGACCCGACCCGTTTACACCCCTAGCAGAGGAGAGCAGAGGTGGGCCAGGTTTAGGAGAAAATATTGGCTGGGTTTTACCTTTCTCCAGGTTTAGAGGAGAGGCGGGGCGGGGGAAGCAAATTTTTAAATCGTTTACACGTCACGACACGTTTCGATTTTTCAATTGTTTCTCTTCGCGGAGTGTAAAACTCACCTGATATTCCTCCGAAATTTCTGCCCGTTCTCCGTTCCGTTGCGGTCAGAACAAAAATAGCAGATCTGCTTCCATACGCTCTTCCCCTCCTCTCTGCTCTCTCCTCCGCTGGTCGCTTCCATCTCCCCCACCCTGACGCCGACGCCCCTCCACCTCTGCCTCCGCCTCCGCCTCCGCCTCCATAGGTTGCCTCCGTCGCCCCCGACTCCGACGGCGACGGTGACGCCGACGCCGCCGACGCCTCCCCTCCGCCTACGCCCCCGAACCCGACGCTAACGCCGATGCACTGCCTCCCTCTGGCGACCTCCAGTCCGCTCTTTCTGTCTTTCCTCTTCGAAGTGGCGCCAACCGCGACGCCAACGCCCCTCTGCGGTTGCCTCCGTCGCTCCCGACCCCGACGCCTCCGCCTTCGCCCCTGACGTCGACGCCGACGCCGACGCCCCTCCACCTCCGCCTCCGCCTCCACAGGTTGCCTCCGTCGCCCCCGACTCCGACGCCGACGCCTCCACCTCGGCCTCCGCGTGGGACATCGACGACCTGCCGAAGAACGCGGTCAACTATCCTGTCGGTCCTTTCGGCACGAAGGTTAGTCTCATAAAGTGGATTGAATCAGAGATGTGCATTTTATCTCTTCGACATGTGTTCTTACTATGAGATGTGATAGTTTGTGTCTATAGACTGATCTGCTTGCACTTGGAGTGCATTATTGGTCTCATGCTGCTTTTGATAATTGTATTTTACTTATTATCTAATCATTGTTCGTTTGATGACGTCTCGCGTTTGATGTTTATATATGGATCTTCGCGCTAATGAGTTCCTCTCCATATTGTCGAGACATTCGAGTCAAAGACTGCGGTATAGGCACTTCTAAATGTTTGAATGGGAGAGTTTTTTTGGTTTTTCTGACAATGTTGGATTAGTTAATCGCTATATGTTCAAATGGTGTAAATGTTTTGTCTTTTCTGTTTCTGAGCGAGCGCTTGCTGTGAACTCATGCTGTCATTTTGCATTCAATTTTGTCGATCCAGCAAAACAAAGTGATAAATACAATCGGCAATTTTTTTTCCCTATTTGCTAAGTGCTTGTCACAAAATGAAATCATTGGCTCAACAGGACCAGTAAAGCTACATTGACCAATAATTTTGATCAGAACAGTATAGAATTTTTGGTCAATTATGCATTGTGAAAGTGCAATTTGGAGGCTTTACATGCATTGTTATGATATTGGTCAGTAAACAGAAAATGCAACTCAGTACTGGGAGTTTACAAAGTTGTAGAGGCATGTCGCTTGGTGGCTGATTGTTCATTTGCGAGTCCAAGTTTGACAACCAACGAAAGCTGTTTACCATTGATTATTAAGTTAAGGTAGGAGCCTGGATTTCCTGGAGAAAATGGTTCCTCAATTACTACAGACATCAGCATAAATCCTCGCCAATCATTCGCTCCATCATGCTAGAAACCGGCCCTATAATTGCCCTCGACCTGGTCTTTCTGTTGCTGTGTCTGAATAATCAGACAAGAACAGGGACGGGTTTGAGTTTTGCCAAGAACATATCCTTCTTGCTTATTTGTCAGTTGTAATACAGAGAGAGGGAGAGAGAGGCAGGAAGAATGGGGAAAGAGAAAGTGGGTTTGGTCGCGTTGCTGATAATTGTGTTGAGCTGGTGTCTATTGTCGTCCTCCTACTCCTCTTCTTCTTCTTTCAGAGGTGATCTGAGTAGAGGCAAAAGGCGCCTTTGACTTTCGGGTGAGAGAGAGAGAGAGAGAGGTGATGCACCTGCATTTTTGCTCCTTCAATGAATTCTTGAATGCCTGGGTGACTCTCTGCTGTGCCGTTCACGTTTAGAACGTTTAGAAAGTATGGGTCATCTCTCACATTTAACTGTCTTTGGTGATATGAAAAGGTCTTTTTTCATCCAAAAGTTCAAAAAGTTCCTATAGTTTGGCTAGTTACTACGTTGGATTGCTGTTTGATGACCTGAAGATTCATCCAATCCAATGTCATAGTGACTTATGTCTCCCTAAGTGGTAACCATAGATACTATTATCACCCCACTTAGGAATTCCTGAAGTTTCAGTATGTTGATCATCAGATTAAAATTTTAATGCCAAGGGAAAATCGCTTGGAAGGTTCTATATGGTTTTCATCACATTAAAGCGTCTCTTTCTCGAGGGGAAGTTGTGTTTTTTTAGTTTCCATATATTTTTATTCTATGTCATAACGATGCAGTGCTTTTCTTCTCTTTCTTGATCGCTGGGTGTTTCTCAATTGTTAACTTCATTCTCACTTTGCTTGTCATTCATTTTGTGTCCCTTTTCTGTCACACTTCGCCAATTGACTGTTCAATCTTTTGAAGCATAATGCTCCTCTCTTCATGCGATAATCAGATCTGAATATTATAAATGCTTGTGTATTTGCCAAGATTGATGATCAAGTGAACTGTCTATTTCAGGTCATATAACACAACTGTCTTCATTGGGCAGCCACCAAAGCCTTACTTTCTTGATCCTCACACTAGTAGTGACCTCACATGGCTCAAAATGGACGGTAGTTTTCACATAGAAAAGATGGAGCTGCTCAACACCCAAACGAGGTATGACGGTGGAGTCCATGCACAGGATATCGTGATACACCTAAGAGCGGGCTTGGAGGGGATCATCAACCAACACTTCGGAAGCAAGATCATCGGCCAACTCTTTTGACGTCTTGTGGAAAAGACTCAGGATTTCAGCCACCTACGGGAATCGAGCTACAAGGAAGGGACTCTAATGTTCATTGTTGTCAAATGCCATTGATGCATCTTTTGAAGATGACTCTACCGTCCTAAAATTTGATTAACTAGAATAAAATCGCCAGTATCTAAATTACTCTGTTATATCTAAATTAAGTGTCATTTCGTGGTGATTTCAGTGTCAGCATTTCCTTTTCAATATCAATCGTTTGTTGAGTCGATGAGTGCCTTAGGTAATGCTTCACTTGAGATTCAAACCCCATTATGCAATCCTAGAGAGAAACTAAAGAAATGAACAATGAATATCTCAAGAATTCTGATAAAGAAATCCAAAAGGGGGACAAAGAACGTTCACTTGAAAAAATATTGCGACACGCATGCTGTTTTCATTGAATAGACTAGCACCAACATTGGATCATTTGCCTCCATAACTACGACAGTGAGATAAAAAGTAGTTCCTTATATATATTCACACATAAAAGTAATACACATCAGTACCAAACTTATTACACATATAAAAGTAATACACAACAGTACCAAACTTATTACAGATTGACATATATCAGAGACACTGCTGTTAGGACTGTCAAAATCATAAGGACAATTAGGACTAGAATCCATTTCTGCTGCTTCGTTTTTAATGGGGAGTCCACCCCTTGAGAAGACCTTCGCAGACTGCAAGTTCCTTCTAACATTCTCCTTGAATAGGGGATCCACTTCCAGCAGTATTAGATGCAAATGGGATTCCCTTATCCCACCTGTATCTAAGGACATCAAAAGAGCATCAAAAGCCTGCAAAAAAAAGGATAGAACAATGATATTAAATACACAACTTGAAAAACCTAACAAACACCTTATTAAATACACTTGCATACATACTCAACTGAACAGCTAAGAATCTTTCAGTTGAAACACTGCTCAAGTCATTCTGGAGACCTTGGGAACCATGCAATGAATTTTGGTTCTCTGCGGAAACATCATTGTTTTTATTATCAGCTAGAAGCCAGGAGCTGTGGCCGCCATCCACCACAGAATTGGGAAGCTGAAATTCAATTTTGCTCCCTAATAAGGACAAGAAATCCAATTTAGCAGTAAACGCATCCTTCAGGCGAGACTTATCCAACTGTGCCTCTACCCACATTTGCTTTTTCAGAGCACTTGCTGCTTCCAGCCGGTCCTGCAAAAAATTACAGTTTTAGGAGAGAATTCCTTTTTTTTTTCAAAGCAAAACTCTTCAGTAAAATGCAGAAGGCCGACTACCTTAATAAAAGGAAATCTTATGAGAAACAAAGATATCCAAAGAGGGAACATTGCTTACATAGTCGTGAAAAGCTTGAACAAACTCATCAAGAGTAAAAGGCCATAGACCAAGTACATCCGCAAAAGTAAGAAAAAATCACCAGGCCTGCATGGGATCACCCAGAAGTAAGCCACTGAACTCTTCATATAAGTAAAGATCAGTCATAAAGCAAAAGAGAACACCCTCAATAACTCAATGGGATGAGTTTACTATTACATTTGGAAAAACATTCAGATAAGAAAATATATTTGTCCACAAGGCCATACAAGCCAAAAAATCACATCCGATAATCATGAATTCAAAGTCACCCTTGTAGCAATTACAATATCAAGAGATAAAAGTCAAAGAGGCAACCATCCAAACTTCCATCTTCTGCTGTACAATGAACTATCCTTCCTGTTAAAAATCTATTCTATTAAGTCTGAGGGAAAGAATGATGGGGTAAGTAAACTCAAGAACAGATAATGGGGAGCCCATGACACTTCAGCACTAAATATTACTGGTAAAATAATACATTCGCAGCCTCAAGGACAATGGTACGTCTCCACAATAAAGATGCAACATTTTCAGATAGTAATCTTATCATGGAAGTGCAAGCTATTATGAAAAAAATAAGCTATTATGAAATTATGTATATCTCTTTCAACAGTCAAACATACCATGAGAAGATTCCCAATGTTCTCCTCTGAATTGGTCCTTGGTTGAACTGCAAATGGTCTCTTTAATCGCTCAGACTGAGGAGGAAAGGCACTCAATGAATCTAAAGCATAAAACTTACATTAAAGTTGCATGGACAATAGAAAACAAACAGTAGCATCTAGAGTTGGAATGCCCAAAGAAAGGCAGGCAGACAGGAACACACATGTCTAGGGCGCGAACCCTTTCTTTGAATTTATTTAAACTAGAATGACATAATATCCTAGGCCGAAGCGATGTTGGAAATGAAATGAAAGCGTGCATGCATACACATGGAGGCATGCGCCTGCTTATGTACATACGCATGTATACTCAATTACCAGAATAGCACCATACAACAAACCAGAAACTTTTTTTTTACCCGTGTAACTACAGAGACAAGAAACAGTAACAAGAGATACATCTATTGGCTATGATTTCAAGATGTCAAAATCAGCTCCTTTACTACAAAATGACAGCATGAAGCAAATTCAAGTGCAAGGAAATATAAACCAGATCCTCACTTCTAAAAGTTTCAGTAGAAACAAATCCCTCATTCTGTAGGCAAATTCAGTTTACTCGTCTGATCCTATAAATAAGTCACAAAAATTCACAGCAAAATACATCACTTATGATGTTAGATTATGTAAAGGATACCATTGTAGAAACATTCTAGAAATACGATTTAGATTAATTGGAGAAAGCTCTACCAGATACAGGCCTGACTTGAAAAATTGCTGTTAGCAGGTAGGAAGTTTTCAACTTAACAGAGCAATGTTCACTTTACAATCAATTGAGTTGGCCAAGCAAAATAAAAATTGTTCAACTTTATTTGCGGGAGTACCCGATACATTTTCTTCAGAGCAAAAATCTAGGGTTATTTTAAGAGAGCTTATGATAAGTATTTATATTTCTTTCCCTCCAAATTTTTGCTTTCCTGCTGAAAGAAAATAATTATTGTGAACTTAGAATTATAAGAACATTTTTAAAAACACCATATGACAATATTTACACGTTTTTTAAGGTTTTAAGAAATGAGTAAAGCGAAAAGGGGAGAGAATGTCACCCCAAACACACCTAAGATTTACATAAAGCAGAATGCCCCCAAAAGTCATTTATCTGACCCACGGAACGAAGTGAGAACTAAGTTAAAGCAAAGCTTACTTTGACATAAATTGGTAGATGACTAATGTCGGTATACCAAGAATGTGTCAAAATGGGTACACTAGATTATGTGACAGGAATTAAATTGGTGATGACAGGAATAGATTCAAATCACAAGATGGTGACTTATTCATATATCCAATGTTAACATCATTTAGTATGATGGTAATTGTATAACTTTAGTATATTTAGAATTATTCTTGACAACAATGGAACACCAGTACATTTTCTAGAAAGGATTGGGTCCTATTTCCTTTCTACTGAATTTAAGGTACACGATAAAAACAGAGCATAGGAATTTAAAAGCTTGTCTTAGCTGCCATAGAATCCTAGTTAAAACGACAATATCACACAATCAATGTGTCAATGGAGTGAAACTGGTCTTAACAGTAATCGCTATAAAAAAGCTACCTCTGAACAACTCAAGGTTCTGCATAGTGGCATGATCGAGATTAACAATTGAAGGCAACCCCTTGCTTGCAGTGGCCAATTCCATCAGCGCCAGCTGTTCATCCTCCATAAGCTCCATGGATTCCTTGGCAATTCTGCGAGCAGTGGCCTTCTCCACTGCAGCTTTTCGTCTCTCTGCTTCTTTGTCTCGACGAAGCCCTTCTTTTTGTCTCTTTTTCTCTGCCTTCCAGACAAAAAACCAGAGAAGTTGGTAAACAAAAGAGAAAAGAAGAGATGCTGCTTAACCAATCAAATAAAGCAAAAGAAACTAACTAGTGGAAATGCAATATCAAGCTCAAATACTTACCTTAATAGTTCTTTCTGTAAATACTTCTCCCGTCGCTCTGATTCTAGCCTTTGCTCACATAGCAATCTCTCCTCCTCTCTCTGCTGTTCACGCATCAAATCCTCATTCGTTCCTCAGCCTGCAATAGAAAAATACAGGATATCAGTACATGCCAAAGTTTTCTCCACAAAGCTCACATATCCTTAAGTGATAAATGAAAACCTTTCTCCTCAAAATATTTTCTTTCTCTAGTGCTTTGTGAATTCGGTTTTCATTAGCTTCAACTTCCCTAGCGATCTGGGCTTCTTCAATCTGCAACAAAATGACATTTTTGGTCACCCTAAAGCTATATCAAAAAGTGATGACAATACTCTGCTCTCAGAAGCATCAGAATTACCTTGCGTTTTCTCTTGACATGCAGGTCAGAAGTATCATACAAATTGTCCTGTCAGGCAGGGTAGAAGAATCTTCTTGACCGATAAATGGATGGCTTCCTTGGTGAGCATCCATTTGAATGTTAACAAAAGACTCTCTCGGCTGAAGGGAATGATCATTTCTTAGAGGGGATAAAACACTGTTTCACTTTCTATCTTCTTGCAAGACATGGCATACTCGCAGTCGGTGACCTCGAACACCATCAACACCAGGCAGCTTCTCACTTCCATGAGTAGATGACACTCTGGTAGTTGGCCCATCCACCGGGACATCAAGATAGTGAGTTTGGGCAATCCGTCCAGGGGTATGGTATCTTGTAGGCTGGTCATGCAGCAACTGATACTCATGGTGGAGAAGTCTTGAAGCAGCCTGGATAATCACACATAACACAAATATTGGCAATCCACATATGACTTCGAAAATTGAATGTTAACAAGCGAAACTATCATCAGAATTTTATTAGATTCTTCTAAGAGCAGTGAAAGTTCTTAAAATTAAAAAAGACAATTCCAGTTTTCATACAGAAAGACAAGAAGATCAAACTTGTAAAAGTATCGAGAAAGGACATGTAGGGTGTAAGTATATAGGCAACTACCTACATCAACCTCTCAAAAGAAAATTGGCATGAAAAGGTAAGTTTGAATTGAGAATTATATCCCCTCCAATTTTCAACAAAGTATTAGTACCAAAAAGTTCTTGATAACTGCACTAAAAGGGACTGAAACTATTTAATATTTTTTCCAAGCAGAACACTCATGTTATCATAAAAATATTTGTGACGACATTTCACAAACATATTCTTAATTCACAAGCACAAAGAAGTATGATCCTTGTAAACTTCCATTAACCCATGCAAGTGTAATCACAACAGAATATTTGTAATAGTTAACCACAAAACAAGGGGAAAAAAAAAAACATCACACAGGCAGAGCAGCAGGTAATACAAAATACACAGTAAAAGCCAGCCAAGAGCACTAGGACTCATTTTATAGAGATATTGATGCATAAGTACCTTTCCTTTAAGTAAAGTATTCACCTGTCTCAGCTAGCCTAGATTCATTTCATGGAACTAACATTTATCGTAATGAGTACCTTAGAGTCTTAGGGCCCGTTTGGTTCGGCTTTCGGGGAATGTATTTGCCAAAATGCAAATACCTTTGGGTGAAGGAGGTTTTCCGAAATGCAAATATCGTTTGGTAAAATTTGCTTTGAAATGCAACTTTGGCCAAAATGCCGTTTGGTAAAATTTGCATTTGCAAATGACTTTTATTAAATTAAAAAAAAAAAAAAAATTTAATTTCTTTTTGAAGTCCGGCACCGGACCGCCGGATTCGGCGGCCGGACCGTCGGATCTGGCGACCGGATGGCGGATCTGGCCGCTGGGTCGCGCGACCCCCAGGCGACGGTCGCCGGGTCGCGCCGGGCGGCCGGATGGCCAGATCTGGCCGCCCGAGGTCGCGTGACCTCGGGCGGTCGTCGCTTGGGTCGTGCGACCTCGGGCGGCCGTCGCCCGGGGTCGCGCGACCCAGGCGACCAGGCGACGGCCGCGCGCGACCCGGGCGACCGTCGCACGGGTCGCGCGACCTCAGCGACCGTCGCCTGGGTCGCGCGACCCGGGCGGCCGTCTCTCGGGGTCGCGCGACCCGGGCGACTAGGCGCGACGCGCGCGACCCGGGCGACCGTCGCCGGGTCGCGCGACCTCGCGGCGGCCGTCGCCGCGGTCGCCCGACCCGGCGACCGTCGCCAGGGTCGCCCAACCACGGGCGGCCGCTGGGTCGCGCGATCCGGGCGGCCGACGCCCGGGTCGCGAGATCCGGGCGTCGCCGAGGTCCGGCGACCCCAGGCGACGGTCGCCGGGGTCGGGCGACCCTCAGGCGGCGGTGGCCGGCGCGCGCCATCCCTTCGCCGGTGGTCGTCGGCCTCCGATCAGCAGCTTGGAGAGGTTGGAGAAGATGAACAGTAACCGAACTACTTGCCTTCCCAGGATGCAACTTGCCAATGTACCTCAAGAGCTCCATTGGGCTAAGGGCCTTTAGACTCCTTTGGAGATGCAATTGCATCTTGCCAAAGTCGCGCAAAAATACGAACCAAACGCATTTGCATTTGGCCAAGGGACTTTAGAGTCCCAAAGCCCATTCCTAAAGCTGAACCAAACGGGGCCTTAATGGATTATAGCCCTATAACAGTCAGCACAACTCTTCAAAAAGATTGAAACTTTTGGAAGATGACTACATCAAGGAAATAGCAGCAAATAACAAATTAAATGTCACACAATCTCCATATGACAAGTAATGACCAACATACTAGAAGGGGTTCCTCTTTCTGTACAAAATTGCATATGTGTGGCTTTTCTTTTGCAGCCATTTTGTATAGGGGCAGTACCCCCTTGTACCTTCTTAATGGAATTTTCTTTATTGTTCAAACAACAACAACAACAACAAAGACATCTCAACAGGGAAAAGAAGCCACTGACTTTATTTGACAAGGCATCCCGTCGAACATACACTTTGCCATCATAAGGATTCACGGGTCCTTTCTACTCCTCATTTGCAACTACACAGATAACATGTTAAAGTCAGATAGATAAGTGATGGAGTAAGCATGAAATGAGAACTAGGAAGAGGAAGAACTCAGATAGATAGATGTGGCTGTCCAAATAAAATACCCCAAAGTTTGCACTCATATCCCGTTCTATCCATGGAAGTGCCAGTACTTACTATAATGATCTTGATCCATTTAGCACTTGCTGTATTACCCAAGCAAAAAAAGCATATGACTACTCAAAAAAACCAGAAAAAGTGGTGTTTTTACATGAAAAGACAAGATTCTCAAGATCAAATAGCTGATCTTTACTAACCCATTACAAATAACGTAGGGCACCTTCACATTATACATGGGATCTTACTAGTATACCATAGTAAAACAGGAGCTCCTTCCTCCACATCAGTAAGCAATAATACTGTCAGAACAGACAAGGACGAAGGCGGAGGTCGCGAGAGGGAGGCGAAGGGGTGTTGGCGTTGGCATCAGGGGCGAAGGCGGAGGCGGAGGGGCGTCGGCGTCGGAGTTGGGGGCAACGGAGGCAACCTGCTTGAGGGGCGTCGGCGTCGCGGTTCACGAGAGGCGCGACTTCGAGGAGGAAAGAAAGAGAGCGGACTGAAGGTCGCGAGAGGGAGGCAAGGGCGTCGGCGTCAACGTCGGGTTCGAGGGCGTAGGCGGAGGCGAAGGTGGAGGCGTCGACGGCGTCCTCGTCCGCGTCGGAGTCGGGGGCGACGGAGGCAACTTGTGGAGGCGGAGGCGGGGGCGGAGGGGCGTCGGGCGTCGTGCGGAGGAGCGTCGGCAACGTCGGCGTCAGGGTGGGGGAGGAGAGAGAGCAGAGGAGGGGGAAGAGCATATGGAAGCACACCTGCAAATTTTGTTCTCCCCGCAACGGAATGGGAGAGAGAGAGAGGAGAGAGAGGACGAGTCAACACGGTCTGCAGAGGGAGAAAATATTCAGTGGTTCGTGCGCACCACGTCATCTGCTGACCTGGCGCGCACAAACCACTCACATACCGACACTTGTCCCGAGCGGGACCCCTCGAAAATGAGAAAAGGGCTCGTTTTCGGCTGGCTCGGCTCAGCTCCTGCAGTAGAAAGGACGGTCAGCGATTCCTTCCGCCCAAAATTTTTTCTCTCCCCTCATTTGAATGGGCGGATTCTCTCTCCTCGTAAAATAACCAAGATCGCTCAGAGCCTTCCTCTGTTTCTTCTTCGCGCATCCCACCTCTCTCCGCCTCCACCTCCGACTCCGCCTGTCCAAAAGCATCGCTTGCCATCTGCCTCTGGCATCTCGGTCTCGTTCCCGAGCGGCACCAGGCTCCCCGCCGCTGACTGGCCGTTGTTCCTGACGCTGGCCCGCTCGGTCGCGAGGAGAACTCGGCGGACTTGGGTGGGGTCGACGGCGCGGAGAAGGAGAGGCGCGGGCTGGAGAAGGATTGCCGCTTGCTGTGGAGGAGGTACGTGAACCGACTGTACCAACACCGGGAGCTAGGGCTTTTCCTGGACGTGAGCCGGATCGGCTTCACGGACGAGTTCATGGAGGAGATGGAGCCCCAGTTCCAGGCCACGTTCAAGGAGATGGAGGAGTTGGAGAATGGTGCGATGGCGAACCCGGACGAGGGCCCATGGTCGGGCACCACTGGTTGAGGAAGTCGGACCTCGCGCCGACTGGATCCTGAAGGTGCAGATTGAGAGCACGCTCGACGCCGTCTATAATTTCGCTGCCAACGTGGTCAGCGGTAAGGTCAGTTCTGGAATTCCGTTCGTTGTTGCTCTCTGTGTGGTAAGAGAGGCTGTAGTTCCTTGTGTTTTTTTATTTTATTTTATTTTATTGGTTTGCTATCATAGTTGCCTGTGTCAGATTTCTGGTAAATGTGAACATTGTCTTAGTCGCTCCAGAAAGTGTGAGCTGAGGAATCAACAATAATCTTCCCTTAGTCGCTTCAGATTTCTGGTAAATGTGGTCTGACAGGCAAAATAATCCATAGAACTTAGTCAGATTCTCACATTGTTTCCCATCTTGAACAACTCCTCCAGATAGTTTTTTTCAAGTAAGAGATCTGTATTTTTTGATGCAAAGGTAACACATGTTAAGAAATCAACAATAATCTTCCCTGGCCTGGAACAGATATTGCACACGGAATGTGATATCTTAGAATTCTTTCGAAAACACATGTTCTTTATATCACTTTTTCTAGTTTCTGTAGTTTGAATGGGTTCCCAAGTCTATTCTGCAATTTGCTATATATTCTGAGCAATTTTCTGCTGGGATATTCTTAGGATTGTGGGGTTCATTGCCATGGTTCTTGTTCTCTGGTCGCCTGTTGTTGTTCCTCTATTTCCAACACTTGTGCAGAGCTGGATGTCGCATAGCTCCTCCGGAATTGCTGATTTTGCTTGCATTTTTGGCCTTTACATTGCTGTTACGATACTTGTTATGTTATGGGGCAAGCGGATCCGTGGATATGAATATCCCCTTAAGCAATATGGGCTGGATTTGATGTCAATGCAGAAGGTATGGATTCAATCAAGTTCATATGTTTGACAAACATAGAACAGATGTTAGGCAGGTGCATTAACTGTGTATTGCATGCCACATGTCTTTGTCCCACACTTGCATCTCGGTTTCCCTATTGGTATATGCATACACTCAACTTATTATTAGCACTGTCATTTTTAGATTCAGTGATGACCCTGCGTCAGAGAAGAAAATATTACCACAATATGACGATCCGGCTCAAGATGAGGTTATTTTTTTTTTCTTTTCTGATTACAAGTGTCATATCTAGCTATTGCGTTCCCACTTCTTTGATGGTTTCAGGGGTAACTCTTGACTCAAGTGGATGTTTGACCTATGAAGCTGAAAAGAAATTGGAAGAGGTAACTAGTTTTTATGCATATTGTGGTTCAGCATTAGTTAGAATAGGAATGAGGTCTGCTTGGTCATTCTAAAAAAGTTTCATGTACTTCATATACAGCTAAGGAGGAGGCTACAGGGTGTTTCTTCAAATAGTCATTGTAAAGATCTCACCTCATCTGCCAAGATCTTGTCCGATTAATACACTCAAGAAGAATTGCTTTGATTCAGAAAGCACAAGAAAAAGAAATCCTTACGGAAGAAAGAGAAGTTGGACTTAGATGCCCTTGAAGTGGAAGCAGTTTCAGTAGGGTTGGGTGTTGGAGATCTTGGATCACGTAAGGATGGGAGGAGGCAGGCTAGCAAAGAGGAACAAGAGAAAATCGAGGCTGAGATGAAAAAGAATGCCTACCAATTGGCTTATGCTAAAGCAGAGGAGGCATCTAGGTTACTGCGGGTAGAGCAAACTCTTCCTGTTAAGACGGAGAATGACGAAAACATGGTCGTTGCTGATGACGATGAAGATCTTTATAAATCTTTAGAGAGAGCTAGGAAATTGGCTCTAAAGAAGCAAGAAGAGGAGAGGGCTTCTGGTCCTAAAGCGATAGCTCTTCGTGCCAGTAGTATTCCCAGCGCACACAATGCAGAAAATCAGAGTGTCGTGATTGGAGAATCACAGGAAAGCAGGGTTGTCATGACAGAAATAGAAGGTTTTGTTTCAGGCCTCGAGGTTGATGAAGGTATACATTCGATTAATTTTGTGTTGGCCTGGACAATGGATAAAGGATCTAATTGCGAAATCACACATTTTCTTTCTGAACTGTGGAACCCTTATTTTGTTCTCCAGATTTTTCAAATTACTGCCTTTTGCTGATTTGGGTAGCATTGCTACTTATTGGGTCAAAACTAGTTTAAGTTGGCTGTTTAGTTTAGAATCCTGGTATTGTTTGGATGGTCAATGAGCAACATTTCTTGTTCTTTCACTGTATGCATACTGAAAGATTGTTTGTAAGTGACTTATTTTAGAGTTTGCCTTCTGTGTATGTGCAAACAAGCAGTGCACTTGATGCGCCTCATTGAACAACATCCTGGACAACTTGCAAACAAGTGAACTTTTCGCATACAACTTGCAGTCTGTTGCTCATGCAGTCACAATAGCTTGTTTATTTGGGATGCATTTTAACTTCCAAACTAAATTCCTAATTGCTGGTCGAGGGGATTGCTGTCTTAAAGAGCGGTGGCTTATTCAACTGTTTTGGCCATATTGGAGTTGCTTAGTTTTAAAACCACGGTTAGTTTTCAGGATATATGCTGGCTAAGAATGATGTTGGTTCTACTGAGAAAGGGAGAGGGACATGCATATTGGGCTTGCATTGCAATTTTGAGATTTCATTCATGTAATTGAAATTACTTCCTCTTCAAATTGGTGTTATATCCACCAATTGCTTGATATGGTCTTTGGTGTCTGAAAGAATATGTGATGTTATTTTCTTATCAAGTGAGTTACTGAAATTGTGCCATTACCCCCTGTTCCAGTTTCTCATAAGCCTGACACAGAAGATGTCTTCATGGATGAAGACGAAGCAGATAATGAAGTATAAGATGAGCCCGAACGCTGGACAGAATTTAAAGAATTTGGTAATGATGAAGGTCCTGTTAATGAGGGTGAGGAGGAAGTTGTTCTGGATGAGACAATTCATGAAGCTGCAGTGGGGTTAGGGCTGTCGGGTGCCCTAAAGCTGCTCAAGGAATGGGGAACACTTAATGAAACTGTTGAGTGGGGTGGTAGAAACATGGATAAGAAGAAAAGCAAGCTCGTAGGCACTGTGCTCTGCTCAGTATTTGGAGTTCTTGCAGTTTGTCAGATGCCAAGAGGTAAGTGACGAGGGACTGTAGCATGTTATCCACTTTCCTTCTTTGTGGACCTTGCGATTGGTAAAGTGCCTAGGAGTTACTGACGATGGCCTGAAGCCACTTGTGGGATCACAAAAGTTAGAGTTGCTTGTGGTGGAAGATTGTCCTCAGATTTCAGAAAGGGGCCTTTAAGGTGCTGCAGAATCTGTTTCTTTCAGGCAAGACTTGTCATGGATGTATTGAAGCCATAGGGGCACCCATTCCGTCCTTGTGTCTATTGCATTTAGTAAAAATATGTTTTCTTGTAGTTGTTCAATAGATTTTTATATGATTCAAAAAATCATGCTGTTTGTGGTTAGAGGAAAAACAATTGTGCTGTCATTAGTTGCTGGACTGGTGTTGTATGTCCATGCCAAGGCATATGCCTTGCCTTCTTTTTCGTTGCTTAAGCAAAGCCCCTGTTGATGATGTACAGTATGTTAATTCATTATTAGGCTGTGTGAGTTTTTCTTGGCCTCCAAGTCTTCATTCATCGTCATTAGATGCCATGACAAGGCTCAAGTCATATGGGCAAATTCTCATCTTGGTCGGTCGAGGGGCAAATTCTGTTCATCTTTTCAGATCATGGTTCGAAGACATTGCTGCTGATCTTGGATATCACCCGGGAATTATTTTGTCAGGGCTTGCAACATTCTTTAATTAAGTCATGTTCCTTCCAACTTTTGACTCATTTTTGTCCTTGGAAGTTTTCTGTTCTTCATTTGTTGCGGGAAAATGTCTTTCAGGAAAAGCATGTTATCAAAATATGACAAGTAAATCACACTGGAAATATTTAACCTGACCACCCTTTTCTATTTTAAAGTAATTGCAACACTAACCTGTTCTTACTGAAATCTTGGTTCTAGAATGAACATGCTTGCAAATTTTTTTGTTTTTTTATCGAGAGAAGTGTACATAATAAACATTTTGACAATGAAGGCAAACTTATGACTTGCCAAACTTGCCTTCTTGAAAGGCTTAGATCTGTTAGTGTCATGTCACATTCTTTAGCAGCTATAATGAGGACAACGTTCTTTCTTCTTAGCTTGATCTTTCATCCTTTCTCTTTTAGGTTAAAGTGTTTGCTTGGAACCTGGTTCATGTTTCCATCATGCACTTGATCAATTTGCTTCTGACCTGATCTTCCCTTTGAGTCAACATCAAAGATAATTGACTTATCTGCTGCATTTCAGGTCTCCATGGGCAATACCTGGGCTGTGGTTCTTATCACTAAGCTTGGCCGGGCTTCGACAAATCGGTGAAGGTAGCCTGTGTTCCAATTGGGCTCCATGCAAGGATATTAGTCTCAAGTTGCACTCTCCAATCAGGTGGCTTTTTGATCTACAACCCCAACTTCCCCCTTTGGATAATGGGGACTCATCCTTTCCAACCATTTGGCGGGATAGTTGGCCTTACATTCTCTTTGGTGCTGGCAATTATGTTCTATCCAAGAGAAGCCGCCATGAAAAAGGAACTTACAAGACCCATACGGGAGTAGCTACATGACTAGTGGATTGATGCACGATTTGGAGGGTATGGAACTCTCTGCATTCTATTTCTGGGTAGGCGCATGGGTAATGGGAGATGGTTTTAGCCTCCGCCGGTTTTTTTTCTTCTTTTACTCATGAAGGTGTAGATAGAAATAGCATAACTCAGAAATAGAAGGCAATTTTGACAATGTGTTGTGTCGATGCGTAACAGAATCAATATTAAATTGTACAGAACAAGTTCTCTCCACCTCCTGTTCTTTTGTATTGTTGTCCTCTCTCCATACGTCAGATGTGTACAGCTGACTGGAATAGTCAATTCCAGTATACAAGTTTTCCTTGTGATTTATTTTAAAAGACTTGTTTTGCCTTGGCAATTTTTTTTTTTTTTGGATAGTCTTGTGCTATATCCAAGGGACTCGCTACCATCGCTGATTCGAGTAACACATTTGGATGCACATTGCTAGCTTAAAAGCAAAGGAAAAATGGTTGAACTTGAACTTACAAGTGGAAGACGACAGGTCAATTGAGGGGACACTGGGAAAAGAAGGAAATTTCATTGAATTGACTTTTTGAAGAACCTAACCCAACATACATTCACAGCAGAAAGAAGCAAAAGAAAGATTGACGAAAGCAGTTGCAAAAAGAAAAGCAAAAGAAAAGGCTCTCTTCCAATCCAATGCAATGGCAATTATTCCTCAACTCTTGAGAGAATTTGGAGCTATCTGCCTCTTGAGATCTGCCCTTTTGTTCACCTCTAACTCACTCAACGGCAAGGGGAACCGACTCGGCCTGTCAAGACAAAGGAGGAGAGTGTGAATATCCGAACAAGGAGTCAAGATATGCATGCAGATTGTCGCGCTCATGATCTGATGAGAAGCTGAGTCTCTTACCAATTTCCGGTACTTTAGGGCATAGAACATTTCCAGGTAGTCTTAACCAAAAAAAAAAACATTTCCAGGTAGTGGCGGCTCTCGAGACGATCGAGATTCAGGACGTGCTTCCAGAAGCCGTACACCGCCATCAAGTTGAGCAGCCTCTCGAAGTACATTTTCCATGTATACCTGCCAAAAGCAAAGCACCACATGTTACCCACTTGTTTCTTGAACAAGTTGAAATGTGCTCTTTTTTCCTATCAAAGATTGAACCTAACAAGAATCTCGGTCCTTACTTCTCAATTCTCTGCATCGCCCCCTGTGAGATCTTGTCCCAGTTCCTCAGGTCCACCTTGCACTTCTCGAAGAAGTCCGCGAGGATCTCCGCTGCCTGATCCCCGTGATAAGGATCAATGTGGAATCCAGACTTGCCGTGCGCAATGATCTGACCGCCTTTACAAGTTGCAAAGGTCAGCAATCCGCATGTCATGGCCTCCACCACGGTCAGTCCAAAAGCCTAGTAGAGAGTGGGCTGCACAAATGCTCCCCTCATGTCGCAGATGTATCGGTAAAGCTCTCCATTCCTCACCCAGTTCATCTGGGAGGAGATCCACCTGAACTGGCCATTCAAATTGTACGTCTCAATCAGCCCGTACATCTTTTTCATCTCGACTTGCTCTTCCAAGTCCTAAGATTCCTTCCTCCGGTCACCACCGACCACAACCAAGTTGACCAGCTCTCTCAGGCGGGTGTTCTTTCCGTACCACTCGACCAGCCCAGTTAAGTTCTTGACCCGGTCCAGTCTTGCCATGGTGAACAAGATTGGCTTGTTCTAGTCCTTCAATACGCATCTGTTTTGACATTAACCAACACATCCATGTCAGCTTTTGTTTGAGCTTGAACATTATCATTCAAAACACAGGATGCTAATGTAGGTCCAAGTCCAGTATGGGAGGGGAAAAAAACTCCAAAAACTCACAGGTGTTCCTTGTTCTCCACATCGTTGAACAGAAGTTCTTCGATCTCAGCATGGAAAGATTAGAAATAAATGCTCATATCAGCTCCTGGTGACACGATGTTGAATTTGGGATCGAAAACATCAATGCCATGGAGGACATTCGGTGGATGGAGGAGCATTTTACCATGAACAGCAATCTCCAGGAAGTGATATTTTTCCTTGAACTTTTTCCAGTAGAAGCGATTTGGTCTTTGGAATGTCATAATAAACAAGCCACTATAGAGAGTAAAAAGTAAGGGACAAACCTTGCAAATGGGCCAGCAAATAATCAATGTTACCATCACTGTAATTGCTGATGATTAGAGCTAATATACCTCAGTGTATGTTTACCTCAATGTTTAAGGCCACACTTCAAATCATGAAATCCACTTTCACACCATCCCTTTCTCCGTTCTAAAGGGAACTCGAAGAATGTGGGAGTATTCTAATCCAAAAACCTTTTCAAGACGCTGGTTGCACGTGGTTCCTACTGCATCATGAAGAAGACGAGTGACCTGCAGCCAAGAGGGCCAAGACACAAAACATACATAACAAGTTAGTTGGAATGGCCAGCAAAAAACTATTCCAATATCAGTAAAAAAGCAAGAACCTACGATGAGGATCCGAGGAGTAATATCCAGCCCTTGTTGTTTGATACAGTGAAGCATCTCACTCTCCAACTTGGTCCAAGATGTACACAACCTACAAAATGTGAGCAACGCATGATGATGGAATTGCATGTAGAAATACTGGCAAGAGATGCTAAATCAATATTTGAGATGATTAATGACCTGGCCACCGGTATTGGGATATCCACGGACATCGTCTTGGGCAAAGTAACTTTGAGGCGACATGATAACAATGTTAAAGACCATGGGGATTCTTGCCAAGAAATTCTCGAGGGTGCATGGATCAGGAGCCTCAAGTAGATCCAGAAGAAGCCGAATCATTTCAAGCACATGCTCGGCAGTGTCACCCCAACCCTCTCTAGCCCAATTTCCTGAAACTTGTGCTCGAACTGAGAGTGAGGTGTCTCAGGTTTGAGGGCAGAGAGGTACTCCTCTGCCTTCCTCAGGACATGTTGGAGCGAGAAGACATTTTGAATTCTTGTGTTGACCATCACGTTCTGCATCACATATCAGCATAAATGAGTCTCAAGTAAATGTTAGTGAAAATAAAAAAGGATTCAGTCCATGCATCTAAAATATGAGCAACTCTGAACTGTCCTTTCAATAGTCATGAAGTTATGTGAATGTTGCAATGTTTCCTCTGAGTTGTCATTTACAGAATCTTGTTAATACAATTGAGTGATACACGCGGCACATAAGAAGTAGATCCGAGAGAGTGAGATGAGTGTTATCTGCCCATGGGCTTACCTTTCCTTTGTAGCAATGAACTTGAAGGAACTCAAGCAGAGGGTGCAAGCTCTCCTTGTCATGGAAGAGCTTTGCCGAAAGGTGGTGGTTGAGGAACTCCACTCCATTTCCAATGGACTTCGAAAGAGTTGGGTGGGGAAATTGGGCGGTGAATGGCTCAAAGTCCAATTCAAGCACAAAGTTTCCATTCAAACTGCAACAGAGTAAGTGGCATTCATTTGCATATTATAGATCTCATGATGTAATGCCGTGACTGCCAACAATCCACAAATTCGAGTAACCTACAGTCCTTCCGCCAAAAGCAAAGCATGCTAGCATCCATGTGGTGCTAAAAGCCAAAAATGAAAAAAGAAAGACTTACTTTCCATCGACAAGTTCTTCTTTGAAATGAAGGAACTCGGTCACTTGCAACTCCTCAACAACCAGGGCATGGATATGTACCCTAATGTACTCCCACACACCGGGCCTGGGACACACAGCAAGGGCAATCCATGGAGGCAAGACTATTGCTTCCTAAAGAACAAAAACATATCGATAGAATAATAAGAGAGACCAAATGGAAAAAGATATTTTTCATGCACAATAATGCATACTAGAAGAGCTAATACCCTGGTGGGGGAAAACTAGAAAACCAAGAAGGCACTAAACTTGCCACACCGATAATTTAGTAAATGTAGTTCATGCTAATGCAGAGGAGAACACACATACAAGCAGAAATGTCACATATAAAAGTTTGAATCAATAATAGGTCATTACAGCTACTCTTAGGCATGTATTATTATATTCTTTTTTACGAGTACTTAGGAATTGAATTCAAAAAATGTTTTGGAATTGATTCAAGTTGATCAACTGTATTAAGTATGAACACCTTATGTATGCCCAAACGTATTTATATGAAGAAGAAAAATTGGTCCAAGTTCTTGCAGTTCTACTGTAAGTTTTTCTTGAAGAGGTGATCTAACCATTGTTGCTAACAATCTTTAAGAAAATATTCAACCAAAGAAAAATTTAATCTACAACCTACGCACATGATTACTCTGCCCAGCCCAGCTAGTGATAATTTCTTTTTCTATTTACTTGGATTAGGCAATCTCCAGAGCATGCTAGTACTGCTTAACATATTAATGAGATGCTACTATCAATCACCCCAGGCCATCTACTTTTCGTGTATACAGTCCTACTCAAATATTTGGAAACAAACTGCAGGCCACTAATGCAATCTTTAATTCAGATCACAAGCTATCATTAGCGTAATACAAATCCCCCAACCAACATCTACCTGAGATATCTTGAGCTTAAAAGAAGCATGGCCATGCAATAATTTGCTAGGTTTCTCATAGGAATCGAATTCAATTCCATCATAGCTTGTCAATGGCAGGGCTTCATCATCACTGGTTTTCTCCACCAGTGACCCACTGTTAGCATACAAAAGTGAAGCAACAACCTACCAAAAAAAAAAAAAAACACAAAAAAAGTCAATTATTAACAGCATCTTATCTATGATTTTTTTCTTTTTTCCTTTTTTTCTCTTATGATAGTTGTTTTTAGGTGGGGTTGGTGAGAGAGAGAGAGAGAGAGAGAGAGAGAGAGAGAGAGAGAGAGAGAGCCATAGTAAGAAGCAAGAAGAAGCAAACCTCCATTTCCTTATTCACAATCTGGCCAAAGGCATCTAGCAAGATAACATCCAACACAAAGTTCCTCCGACATGATGCCTGCAATTCAGTAAACCAATTGTCACTGCATATTGGAAGAAGGCCGTAGCTAGAGCATGGCACCTGACTTTTAAGGAGCAAATTGAACATTACATATAAGGAGCCTATTGGGTTTCAAAGAAGGAAGAACAGACTCATACAACCACGCTGAATGTAAAACACCATTGAGTAAGCTTTCTCCACCCGTCTCATTTCCCAGACACACTTGCAAGGAAAGCTATGACCCAGTCAGTCAATCATTAATATAAATTCATTTTGGATAGACAATTACAAGGAATCTCCAATTCACAATCTTGCTTTGGAAGCACAACGGGAAACAATTGGAAAAGCTAAAATTGCAAATACTTAAGCCATATCAGAAATTGATACTTTTTCCAAAGAGGCAAGCTTTAGAGCCAACTTTTTCTATTGAAAGAAAAACAACAAAAAAAGTCAGAAGCTATTAACATAGAAATATCGCTTCCTGACGTCACAGAAAAAAGATTCAACTTCGTCAAGGCAGTTCAACGACAAATGCTTAACACTGAAGGTGACACTCAATTAGATTTTGTCAGAAAAAAAAATTAAAAAAAAAAAATGAAGTGGTGATAGGATTAAAAGGAAGATACAACGACTTACCTTTCCACCCGCGATACTCCAGATACCATCACTACCTTCTTCTATGTCAGAAGCAGATGACTTGTCAATAGCTAAGTGTACAGGTGAGTCCTGGCATTACAGGAAAATATTCATTAAAGAAATCATATCCACATGAATAAGGTCAAACAAACTCGACAGAAGGTACCTTATAATGATCCTCAATGGATGAAGAAGGGTGCAAGACCTTTGGACTGTATAAATAACCTTCTATACCATCATCAGTTCCACTGGTACTAACCAAACTTATTTTCCTTAAAGGGCTAGATTCTCCATCTTTTGAGGCACTTAGGGGCTTCTCATCCACCACTTTCCCATCAATGTGAAGCCGTAAAAGTTCACTTGAGACCTGCCATGAAGATAGAACTTTGAGCAATTTACAAAGGGAAAAAGGCCCTGAGAGTAAGAAACCTAAGAAAGACAATGACATCATAAGATTGACAAGAGACTTTCGGTTGAGCACCATTTATGCAATCTAAAATTCTACTTTATCTCTTTCATCAGACCAACAATGAGACATAGACTTACATGAAATTTTGCAGATAACAATTCTTGTCCAAGATCCTCCAGATAATGCATGCAATTAGTTAATCACAGGCACTCCAATGAATATGAATAGAATCATACTCCATGTATGTAAAAAGCTTGTTCTTTTCAGTCACATTGAAAGTGCAACAGTTCTACGTGCTATATGAATATCCATCCAATACGCCTTACTTTTATATATTTGAAGATCATGCACCATTCATACAATTCCAATTACATCTGAAAATGATTGGTTAAAGGTAAAACAGACAGATAAAATGTTCAGTAACAACTTGCTTTAGCTCGACAGCTCGAACCAATAAGTGGTAAACATGACAGACATTAATGTGCTCAGCTATAGCCATAAAAATTTCAACAGTTATCAACTCAAAAGGAACGAGCATTTTAAAAACCATGTGTAGAAAGAGTAATGCAAACACTTGATATACATACCTGACAGCCAACATGGACCCATTTTCCAAATGGAAACTCGCTATCTGAAGAAGCGTACGATTTTTCACTTGAAAAAGGAGAAACCTCAGAATCAGGAGATTCTTTTTGTGGAGGAAGTGGTGGCAGAAGCGTGAGTCTCTTATCTCCATTCAAAATGAGAATTGGAAAACCATCCTTGACATCTAAGTTCAGCTGTGTGAAAGAATATTTTTAATCCCATTAACCATAGAACTTTGAGTTGAAAAGAGAAGTGACAGGCAACACTATTTGTGATTATGGTATACATCATCCCTTAATCACCATTTTCGACTAGTCCCTTGTGTCACAAACCAAGATAGATCGCGATAGGGGACGGAAAAAAAAAAAACAAGACTTGATGCATTACAAAGGATTGATCCCAGACAAATCCACAAAAATCAATAAGCTTTGGTTCCACCAACAGGCATTGACACTCAGTATACCATCTAACAGGAACAACACAGCAATAGACTTCAGTGAACGTGAAAAGACAGTCTTGGGAAAATTCCACAATAATTCAAACTCATCGTAATCAGACTGACAGACACAACCCGAGAGCCGAGCAACGGTGATCGATCCAAACCAACGCAAAGCATCCCTTCAAATCACAAAATCCAACAACCGGTGAGTGATCAATCGCTAAAACAACCGCCAAACAAGCAACTCATAACACCCAACCTCTCCAAACATAAAAAAATTCACAGAATTGAGAAACGAACACCGTCCCTCCCATCAAAAACCAACAAACTAAAAAAGGGACAAAAAAAATGGAAAAACGGCGGCTTTCCTCTACCTGACGGAAAATGGTACAAGGGAAAGTGGTGGACTTCAAGAGATAAACCCAGAAGCAGAAAAGCAAGGACCCATCTTTTCCTTCTTCTCCTTCATCTCGTTCTTGTTCTTCCTCCTTTGCTTCGACGTTGAGCCTGAAATCACCGAGCGAAGAGTAACGACTCAGGTCGATCGTGCTCTTGCCGTACGCCACCGGTATGTCTAGCCTCGCAAACCTCTTTTGCTTAAAATCCTTGGCTACGTACTCGAGCCCGAAATCGGGACCGAATAAGGAGTAGAAGACAAAGAAGCTCGAGAGGCCAGTCGGCAGCCGGCGATTTCTAGAGCCGCGGCTGGAAAGTCAATGACGGCGACGAGGACAGAGGCGAGGAGAGAAGCGCTTAGGGTGAGTGAGAGGGCTCGAGACAGAGAGGAGGGGGCGCTTGGGGTGAGTGAGAGGGCTCGGGATAGAGAGGAGAGGAGTGCTTGAGGAAGAGAGAGGCAGAAGCGGGAAGAAATAGAGCGCGCTCCATTGAAAAAAAGAGAGAGAAAATGCAGCAGGCCTCTCCTTCTTCGCCGTGCCGTCGACCCCGCCAAACTCCGCCGAGATCTCCCTCGCGACCGAGCAGGCCAGCGTCAGGGACAACGCCTGGTCAGTGGCGGGGAGCCTGGTGCCGCTAGGGAACAAGACCAAGATGCCAGAGGCAGATGGCCAGCGACGCTTTTGGGCAGGTGCAGGCCGAGGCGGAGGTCCGGAGCCGGAGCCGGAGCCGGAGACGGAGGCGGAGGAGGTGGGATGCGCGGAGAAGGAAACAGAGGAGGCTCTGAGCGTTTTTTTTCTTTTACGAGGAGAGGAGAGAGAGAACCCACTCATTTAAGTGAGGAGAGAGAAAAAATTTTGAATGGGAGGAATACGCTGTCTTTAGAGCCGAGTCGAGCCACCCAAAAACCAGCCCCTTTTCTCATTTCGAGGGGGTCTCGCTCGGGATAGGTGTTAGTATCTGAGTGGTTTGTGCGCGCCAGGTCAGCGGATGACGTGGCGCGCACGAACCACTGAATATTTTCTCCCTCTTCCTAGCCTGCCGACGCCCTCTCTCCTCATAGCCTGCACGCTCTCTCTCTCCTTTCAGAGCATTTATTGCGGGGAAAAATTTTTCTCTTTCCTTCGTTTGAGAAAGAAAACGGCCGTTCATTCCTCTCGTTCCTCTGTCCCTCTCTCCATTTGTTTCCTTTCGAAATTTTGAATCTGAACTTTTCTCCCTCTCTCTGCGCTCGTTGCTGCTCCGCCGTGCATCAAGCGGTCGTTCCCCTCCCGTCGCCGACGGGCCGCCCCTACTCCGGTGCTCGCTCGCTTCTCTCGTCGGGCTCGTTGCTGCTCCATCGTTCGTTCCGGCGTTCCCAAGATCGCAGATGCAGCACGCGGAGGAGAAGCAGGCCTCTTCGAGCTCCCCTTAACGTCGGCAAGCGTTGCCCACCGAGCGAGACCCCCACGCACGGGAGGCTTGGAGGCGAGGTTGCTGGAGAAGTTGGTGTTCCGGAGGACGGCCTCCCCAACCGGCGACACGGTTGAGGGAGTTGAGAAGGAGGCCGCGGTGGAGTAGTCGAGGGACTTGACGTCAACGCGGCGAAGCCTGAGCTCGGGGCTCTTGATGCGGACGGTGAGGGCAAACCCGAAGAAGGCGGCGCAGAGGATCATGATAGGGGCGAGGGCGTAGACGAAGCACTTGCTGCTGCTGCGCCTCTGGTTGCGGCAAGGCGGCGGCTTGGTGAAGTGGGCGAGTTCCACATCGTCGCTACGGAGGCAGGGTCCGGAGGGCACGATTGGGCTGGTCGGATCTTCTTTAGGCATCACGAAAGTCGGAGTTCAAGTGAATGCGAAAGAGCACGGTACCGAAATCTCTTCTACATGATGGTCGACGTGGTGATCACGGCCATGGCGGTTGTGGGGCATGAGAACATCCCGGTGATTGTGGCCGAGACAAGGTGGCCAAACTCGAGTCCCGATATAGCAGAGGTTGACGCCAACGAGCTCTACTCCGAAATGTACGTGAAGGGCCTGTTGGAGCACTTGAGGTCGGGGGAAGGGATGCCATTGAGGAAGGAAGGCGTTGCGGAGGCTTACGTTTACGAGCTGGTCGATGAGGAAGCAAAAGAGACGACGAGCAGCCAATCTCGCGCGAGGAACTGGGGGATCTTGTATGAGAATTTGAGCGAGAAGTATGAGGTCCAGTTCTCTTGTGCCGCCCGCTATTGTGGGTCGTTGGAGGAGCTGTTGATTGGGTTCGTGTTGATGCTGCTGATTCTAGTCTGGTTGATATGGTATAAACCGAATTCCCCATGGTGATTCCGTTTCGACTGGGGTTTGATTTCGTTCTTGCTCTTTCTCTTCGATGGAGCGTGTCCCTCTCGAAGAAGATGATCTCTTCACGTCCGCGTTCTGGGTTTGAATCTTTGATGGTCTAAAGCACTTGCAGCCGGTTGATTCTGCTGTTTCGTTTTTTCTCTGTTCTTATGATATGATATTGATCTTGATCTTGATGTAGTTCTTTTGTTCTTTTATGGGGGTTCTGGATGTGTTAGGGATGGATTTGAAATCAGTGGTAATCGGATGAGAAGTGGAGTGATCTGGAATCTTGCTCGATCGAGCAAATTCTTTGTCTTTCTTTTCTTTCGCTAGCGAGCCAGAGGATTTATCTTGTTCTTTTCCCTACTGTTGTTTAGCTCGGAGCAAGAAGTTTCTGCAAATTTTAATTGAATGCCATGGCTCTGCCGCTGTTACTAGTTTCCTGAATGCGAAATGGGCGGAGTCAAATTGAATTTTTCGTAGCAGTACTTGAACTCAAGGTGGGAATTGGAAGATTTATGCATGCTATTGAGAGTGTGTGGTAAACTGCAATGCCTCGCAAAGCTCGAATCTTTTTAGGTAGAAGAAGAGTTGTATGCGCAGGCAAAGCATATAATAAAAACCGGGCATTGCTTTGTGCTCAGTGTGATAGATCGGTGGCCCCAATTTGAATTTGATTGAAGATAACCCAGGCTCGATGCAGCATAATGCGAAAGAGGAGATCGATTGGAGTTTTTGCTAACCACAGGGCAATGAACTGAGAATCTTTGATCTTTCACTTTTCTAAAACAAAACAAAGTCAGAATGGAATTCGGAAAATCATGACAAAGAAGGGAAATTGCTTTTGGTGCGGTTCTCAATCCTGACGATATTCACAACACCTCAGAAGGACAGAAATTTACTTGTCACTTTTAACAGTTTATCTCCCTCTCTTGCAAAAACATTTTGATGGAGTGACAGGGGAATGGTGGTTTTGTAAATTGTCCACTTGCTAGTCAGAATTCGGTTCGTCATCACCCCAAATATCTAACTGGGACACGCGAAAGAAGACATAAGAGAGACAAAATATGCCAAGAAATCATGGGATAAGGCCTCGAGATTTCTTCAGACGATGAAAATTAGCTTTCACCGAGTATAGTGAATCAACTTGGGCAAGCATAACCTAGCAAACTATCATTCTAGTTAGCAAAACTAGGATTTTTGTACAACACTGCTATTTCCTACCAAAGTTGCGCATGAAACCCAAAACAAGCCAGCTGATCTTTCCTTATTGCACACCCCAACATATTCATACAAGCAAACAGACATGCACCCCTATTCACACACGTGCAAGAGATTATGAGCTCAGAGAGAGAGGGAGATTACATAATACAATCAATCGCTACTCACATTTGCAAGATTTTAGGAGTTAGTGTGGATGACCAAATCCAGATCCAGCAGAAAGTCTTAGTCCTCTCTTTTTCCCAAAACCAAATGAATCTCGTCCTCAATCTTCAATCTGTTTCCTCTGTGGTGAGATGATCCACGAAAACATGCTCTTGGCCGTGCAATTGTCCACCATAACTACCCATCTGCTCTTCTTCCTCCACCCTCCGCTACCGTTGATCTTGCCTCGGGCTTTAGCACCTTCCTATGCCGCCTCGAACACCCTGTGCGAGTCATCACCGGTGGAGGTTCAAAGAGCGACAGCAACAGAGCAGCACAGCACAGACCCACTCAGTCTCAGCTTTCACACGGTCCTGCATGTCCGACCGGCAAAAACCTCGAACGATGACATAAGAACACATCAATCCCCTCAGTGAGTGACCCATGCTCTCTCGCATTCACTTGAACTCCAACTTTCATGATGCCTAAAGAAGGTCCATGAATCTAAGAAATGGTGAGAATTCTTGATCTCTCTCAATATCTCTCTCAATTCGAAAATCCAGGATTTGAATTGATGTCCTTTCATTGATTTCTCCTAAATTGCATTGATTTCTCCTAAAGATTTCATTTCAATTGGAATTTGGTTATTCACTATGTACGAGGATCCCCGCTAAGCATCCATGGCTGAATGGTTAAAGCGCCCAACTCATAATTGGTGAATTCATAGGTTCAATTCCTACTGGATGCACGCCAATGGGACCCTACAATAAGTCTATTGGAATTGGCTCTGTATCAATGGAATCTGATAAGCCTAATCGTGCCCTTCGGACCCCACCTTCGGAGTGACGACATGGAGCTCGCCCACTTCACCAAGCCGCCACCTCACCACAACCAGAGGCGCAGCAGAAGCAAGTGCTTCGTCTACGCTCTCGCCCTGATCGTCATCCTCCGCGCGGCCTTCCTCGGGTTCGCCCTCACCGTCCGCGTCAAGAGCCCCGAGCTCAGGCTTCGCCGCGTTGACGTCAAGTCCCTCGGCTACTCCACCGCGGCCTCCTTCTCAGCTCCCTCGACCACGTCGCCGATTGGGGAGGCCGTCCTCCGGAACACCAAGAGAGCATCTTCTCTGCCGTTGGGCTTCCGCTCGCTTGCGATTCGCTGTCCTCACCGTCTCTGTAACACGTTATGCATCCGGAAATGGCAAGCGGGGACTCCGGCGTCACCCGCAGAGCTTGGGACGTGGTCCGCCTTGCGCTGCTGTGGCCGAGGAGAGGCGGGGTGTTCAGGCGGCTCCTCACGGTCAAGTTCCGTCTCGCCGTGGCTAGATTCGTCAAGAGCATCGGTGGCGGTTGTGGCTACCGCAGCTCGATGCCCATCTGTTACGGGGAGTGCGAGCTCTCATTCGACAAGACCCTGGTCTTCCACGTCAAGATGCATTGACCCGGAGCATCCACGAGGTCCCGCTTCCGCTTCCCTTGCATCCCCTGCATCAGCGACAAGGATGGCGACTGGGAGAGGAAGAGCCCGGTCGCTGTTGAAGATGGAGGAGAATGCAAATGCGGAGGTGGCAGCGAGGTGGATGCGTAAGTGCGGCGGCGTGGTTTGTCGGACGGCGGGCTCCGTCGTTATTTGGAGGAGCGCGCGACGAAGGGCGTAACGAACGAGAAAATATTAGCCGTAGCTCGATGCGCGGTAGCCGACAAGGCGGATGCGGAAGCGGGGGTGGTGTGAATCGTCGGACGGTGGCTCCGTCGTCCGATCGGAGAAGAAGCGGAGGGCAGAGCAACCGAGCGCGAGTCAAACGAAAAAATGGAGAGAGAGAATTTGTAAGAGAGAAGGATTGCTATTACTTCCTTGGGAGGAGAGAGAGAGCGTCGAATTTATCAAATTTCCAGAGAGGGAAAATTTTCTGGTGGGCCTAGCATAGCTCGTCGAAAGGTTAGGAGAAGGCTAGTGTAGGCTAGTGAGAGAAAAAAGAAAAAGAAAATGCAGAAGACAGCAAGTGGGCCACGCTTCCACGTGGCACCGCGTGAGTGGTCCGGGACCACACGATGTGGAGGTCCCGGACCACCCAATATTTTCTCTCCTGAGAAGAGAGAGAGAGGGGAAGAGGGCAGAAGACAGCAAGTGGGCCCACTATCCACATGGCACCTCGTGAGTGGCCAGGGACCACGCTAACGTGGAGGTCTCGGACCACCCAATATTTTCTCTGTGGTTCCAAAGCGCTTTATTTATATCCAATATTAGATCGACACGTATTGGATGAGGTGGAATAAAAAATAAAAATCTTTTTTTCTCTGTTCATCTTCCTCTCTGACAGAGAACACCCGTCCGGCCACCATCTCCGCCCCTTCCGATGTCACTTGGCCGCATCTAGATCGGGAACCGCGAAGCCATGGCCGCAAATGGACGACCAACTTTAGATCTCGGTGACTCCCTCCTCCCGGTCATCACTGAGCCGAAAAGCCGAGCGCTAAACCTTCTCCGGATCTCGACCGAGCCATGGCCAAGCAACTCCTCCTCCGGATCTCGGTCGAGCCATCATGGCTGAGCCTTAAAAAATGATGGAACAAGTCTTGACGAGGCCATCCCTCGCCCAGATCTGGCGAGGGACGACCTCGTCTGTGAAGCCATAACCGCGACAGATCTGGCTCTAAGGTCTGTTGTGCGGCCATGGCTTCAAGTTCTATCGAGAACGCGGTCATGGCTCTGCGGTTCCAGATCTAGATCCTGCCATGGCTCCAGATCTGTCATGGCTGGGCTTCACGGAAGGGAACTTGAAGGGAGGACAATGGAAGGAGACACCACAGAGAGAGACTCCATGACTGTTCCAAGTCTCCTCTGGCTTGTGCAGCGGAGACAGTCGAACGGGATTCTCAAGTAGCGGGCAAGCGGTGGCCGGAAGGAGGAGGAGGCCGTGTCATCCATGGCCGAGAAACGATTTGCAGAGGAGAGGAGAAGAGTGGGCGGTGCAGGAAGTTGAAAAAAAAAAAACAATTTTCATTTTTTTTATTCTATCTCATCCAACACATGTCGCTCTATTATTGGATATAAATAAAAACGCGTGCCACGTCACCAATTGACGTGGCGCTTTGGAACCCCTGAATATTTTCTCTGTGAAGGTGGCATGTTATGATATAAGATGATTTCCCCAGTTTTATGATTCTAACGATGCCACACTGGGTTGTTAATAGTTGAAAAAGGAATCGATTGGACGAATCACTCGAAATTCACAAATCGGGAAAAGTAGAGTATTTAATTATCAACACAAGTAAAAGGTTGAAAGTACCTAATACGGAAAAAAAAAAAAGTGCCTTAGTACGGGAGAAAATGGGATCCTAAAGGAAAAATCCGGAGAGCCCACGAAAAAGGGCTTCTTAATGAGATAAGAGCCCAAAGGGGAAAAACTTCTCTTTTCTTTAGGCCTTCGTTGGACCAGTCCGCAACCAACCGAGAATTGAACAACTTGAATATACCGAAGAAATGAATTCTGCGAACAAGAAAAGAAATGAATTCTGCGAACAAGAAGGTGGTAGGAAGGTGATACGTCTCCTTGTGGGACCCACAATCTAGAGAAAAAAGAGGGGCCATTTTGAAAAAATTTCATTAGACCCGAGGAGCAAGCGGTGAAAGTGGGAGGTGAGCGGCTTCGAGCCGCGGAAGTTGTCGTTGACCTTTGCCTCCTTCGACGCCGATGACCAACACTGGCCGAGTGCCCCCCTCATCCGGTGGTACTCGATCTCCAGCGCCACCGCCGCCTCCTTGCTGCCCTCGCAGCTCCCGCTGGCCTCCAAGGTCTAGTGGCTCGAGGACAATGTCCAGGTTTTTCCAAAACACTCCGATCGTCTCGCGCTCTGTTTTGGCTCCCGATTGAGTTGGGGGATTTGCTTGTTTCGAATTTTTGCTTCTTGCTTCGGTCGATTCCTTCTCTGTTGCCGAGCTCTGAGAAGAGCGATTTCCGGATGCAGCTTGTGATGCAGGATTACTTGGAGCTGAGACAAGAGGTGAGCGAAGTGCAGGAGTATTCCAACACGAAGCTCAATCGAGTCACGCGCTACCTCGGCGTTCTCGCCAACAAGACATGGAAACTAGGTGAGGCGGTGCCGCATCTATTGTGCCTCAACGCGCGTTTGCTTTCTCATTTCGGTTTTTGACAGGTTCTGTGCTTTGTGTCAGATCAAGTCGCCCTTGAAGGCGAGGCTAGGATAACACCGCTCGTCAGTGAGAAGAGGAAGTTGTTCAATGAGTTGTTAAGTGTTGGAAGATATGCAGAAGATCTTCAGATACTAATTGATCCGATTTTGATTTTATAGAATCAATCTAAAAATTAGATTGATTTGGATTGATCTGTATGATATTACATTGTCTTATGAGTATACACCTTGTAGTATAATTATTCAAGTGATGTACATTGACGACATACTGAATATACACAAAAAAGAGAAATTCTCCCCAAATCTGTTCTTTGGTCTTTTTCTTTTCCTCGTCCATACCTTGCTTCATCCCTTGCTACTTCTGACATGGTATCAGAGCTACGGTTCTAAGCTCCAACTTCCACACTAGATTGCTTTCGTTTGAACTTGCAAGACAGATCTACGTCTTGTTATGAGAGAATCGATTATTGTAAGAAGGGAGAAGAAGCGGAGATGATTTACTTACCATGAACCCAGAAAACCTACCTCCTGTCAACACTGGAATTCCTTCCACAGGCAATGTCACACCGACGGTGGAGACACAGGGCCACAACACCGAGATGATACCTGCAAATACCACGACACAGCAACAAACGCAGATTCAATGAAAAATGTTCCCAGCTCAGGTGAATGTGGGGCAGCCCATTCCGGGCCAACCTTACCAATGGGTACCCTATCCATGGTACGTTGGGCAAGGCTCGAATCCATCATTGCCGAGGGTAATGAGTTACCAGAGCAGTGTTTAGCTCGATGGGAGTCTACCAGCCGCAAGCGGGGCAAACTTAGCCATCGAGACAGAACCAAGAAGCAGGTTTGGAGAAGCGGGATCGGGAACAAACCTTCACCCAGGTCTCTTCAATGCGGGGCATGGATCCGGATTCGATGGGTCGGGTATAGGGACAAATCCCTACCCGAACCCAAATTTTCCACCCGATTTCTTTCCGTATCCGATTGCGGTTATCATCGGCCGACCAGAACCAGGGGACCCCTTGCATGTGTCTACCGCCAACGGTCCAGAAGTGCGACTCATCAGTCTGCAACTGACCGGGCCGAAAAACTACAGCAAGTGGTCACAAGACTTCCGGAGGGCTCTCGCGACAAAGGATAAGGATGGTTTCCTCGACGGAACTGTACCGATCCCGTCGGACGAAAGGCTGGCAAGGCACTGGCAAAAGTGCAACCGCCTGATCTGCACCTGGATCGGCAACTGTCTCCCCAGATGTCGCAGCAGGCCTCCTATCGACGGAAGATTCGAAAATCATGTGGGACAACATCAAAGAGATGTACGGAAAGTTAGATCGAGCAAAAAAATTTTGTTTCACGTAGGAACTCACAGATCTCAAACAAGGAAACATGTCAATCACGGTGGTGTACAACAAACTCTCATTGCTTTGGAACGAGCTCGAGGCCATAGAGGAAAAGCTCGAGGGACCCCCTGAAACACTCAGGCAGTACAGATCGATGAAGGAGAGGGAGAAATCCACTCGATTTCTCTTGATTTTGAATGAAACTTACTAACGTTTAGATCGCAGATTCTGGCAATGGATCTCGTGCTGCCCCTCGATCGGATCTTCCAGCTGGTCGTCCAAGAGGAGAGCCAGCGACTCACGACTCCGGAGCAGACACAAGGAGGTGATGTCGTAGCCCTCGCCCTCCGCAGAGAACGCCACGGGAGAGAATTGGGGGCGAATACCCTAGCTTGGGAGAATCGCGAGGGTCTAGGGTTCAAAATGGCTGAAAGGACCCTTAAAGGGGATGGAAGCTACGGCCAGGATCTGATCAGGCAATCCGACGGCTCAAATCTCTCGAGGAGATCTGACGGCTCTGATTTTCCCCGAAGATCTGACAGTCCGCAAAGAGTTGATCTATCCGCTGGATCGGATGGTAGAGATAATTCAGCAATCAAGGCATCCGACGGCTAGATTTTTTCCATAAGAAAGTTCAGCCAAAATTCAAAAGGGAAAGGTAAATTGTACTATAAACACTGCAAACATCTGCATCATACCATAAATAATTGCTGAAAATTACATGGAAAAACAGGAGAAAAAGGAAAAAAAGGAAAGAATACTCTACAACTTACTAGGTGACCGGACCTATTGGGACAAGTAGTGACCGACCCATTACTTATAGGCAATATCAGCAATTGATGCAGGCATTGCAAAAAGCAGACATTGGAAATAAAGGGGGAAGCTTCTTAGGTATAATCCCATTGCCTGATAAACTCAATTTCAAAAAGGGCATGGATAATTGACTCAGAGCAAGTGATCATATCAATTTTTATATGATTTTTTTTTCAAAAATGAATAGGAAATTGGAGACACCTATTTCTGTGGAACTTCCAAATGGAAATATTACTCATGTCACATTGATAGAGACTATTCGATTAAGCCCCCAAATTGTCCTGCAAAATGTCCTTTATGTCCCACAATTCCAGTTCAACCTCATTTATGTGTCCAAAGTCTGCAAAGAAAACTCCTGTCAAATACTCTTTGATCGACACATGTTTTTTTTTTTAGGCTCTTTTGACTGGGAAATTGATGGGCTTGGGTAATATTTCTGAAATTTGATATTTCTGGACCAGCACTTCAAGTCATCATGATTTAATTCCTTTCAATAAAATGTCATTGTGTAACGCCATTGCCAATGATAAAGATTTTCTTTTGCATTCACGAATGGGACATAGTGCCTTCTTCCCATATCCTAACCGTCACGTTTGCCCTCTAGCAAAACAATCTCGTGCAGCTTTCCCTTCCAATGCAAAATGTTCCAATGATGTCCTTTCCTTAATTCATGTGGATGTTTGGGGGCCATATCACACAGCACATCGTGACGGTTCACGATATTTTCTCACAATCGTTGATGATTACTCTCGAGCTACATGGGTATTCTTGATGCAATCAAAGGCACAAGTTCCATCTCATTTGAAGACATTCATAATCCTAACTAAAAATCAGTTTGGGAAATTAATCCAATGAATACGGACTGACAATGGGAAGGAGTTTTTAGTCATGAATGCAGATCACTCTTCCTGGTTCATGGCATTCTACATGAAAGCTCCTGCGTTTATACTCCACAACAGAATGGAGTACTGGAATGTAAGCATCGTCACTTTCTGGAAGTCGCATGCGCCTTAAAGTTTCAAGGATCCATACCAGCAACATATTGGGGAGATTGTGTCCTTACTGCAGCCTACCTCATCAACCGTATGCCTACTCGGATATTAGCTGGTAAGTCACCTTTTGAGTTACTTTATGGAAAAAAAAAAAAAAAAACCAGCAGTAGATCATCTACGAGTTTTCGGTTGTTTATGTTATGCTGCAACTATGGGACCTCGAGATAAAATGGGTCCACGTGCAAGGAGGGGTATCTTTATGGGTTACCCTAACCTACAAAAGGGGTATTACAATTTGGATCCATCGATGGGGGAATTTTCGTGAGCAGGGATGTCCAGGACTCGGAATACTTTTATCCAGAAAATGCAACATGGAAATGATAGCATATTGCGATGTGGACTATGCGACGTGTCCTATGAGTCGAAGATCCATAACTGGCTTATGTATTAAGCTTGGAGATTCTCTTCTCTCATGGAAAACCAAGAAGCAAGCAACAGTTTCTCTATCGTCAGTTGAGGCAGAGTATCAGGCCATGGCAAAAACCACGTGTGAAGTTGTGTGATACGAGATTTACTCAGTGACCTTAGAGTATGATTAAAAGGTCCAACAAGGTTATATTGCGACAATGAATCGGCTCTAAAGCTTGCAGCGAATCCTGTAATGCACGAGAGAACCAAGCACATAGAAGTGGATTGTCATTTCACTCGGGAGAAGATTCAAGAAGGAACAATTGAGACAAGAGAGATTGGAATTGTTGAATAGCCTGCAAATGTGTTTACCAAAGCCTTGTGTCAAAGACATCATGCATATCTATTAAGCAAGCTAGGTGTCTTGGACATTTACAAGCCACCAGCTTGAGGGGGAGTGTTGGAAGATATGCTGAAGATCTTCGGATACTAATCGATCCGATTTTGATTTTATAGAATCAATCTAAAAATTAGATTGATTTGGATTGATTTGTATGATATTACATTGCCTTATGAGTATACACCTTGTAGTATAATTATTCAAATGATGTACATTGATGACAGACTGAATATACACAAAAAAGAGAAATTCTCCCCAAATCTATTCTTTGGTCTTTTTCTCTTCCTCGTCCGTACCTTGCTTCGTCCCTTGCTTCGACTTCTAACATTAAGGTCAGTCTGTGGTTTCTTAATTGAGTTTTCCCACTTTCCACATGAAGCACGTGGAGCGGAAGTACTTGGATACATGAGCTAATAATTCAGAAAATTTCTAGTTTAAATTGCAATTCATTTTCAGGATGATGTTCCTATTGGATGGATGGGTAGAGATAGCTTGCTTGTACGGCAATTTTGCAGTGTGTAGTAGGAGGACAAAACTTGAGTTTAACGAGTAAGATCGAGTTGGAATATGACTAATAGAGTTTTAGGGTTGAAGTGCAGATTAACTTAAGATTGCACTATTAGGGAGTGCATGACAACCATTCTGTTCAAGAAATAGTTTTTGGAATAGAAATAGATTTTTCTATTTCTATTTCTAAAAGAGTTTCTAAGTAAAAATAACCGTTTGATAACGACACAAAATTTCTTTATTTTGGATGGTGGTGGATTGCCGATCGGCAAGGATGGACGGCCGGTGGCCGATGGTGGGTCAGGCGACCAGCAACCCGGCAGCGGTGGCGGTAAGGCTTGCGGTTGGCGATCGGCGACCGCGGGGCGGTGGTGGCGCGACGGCTGGCGGGCGGCGGTAGTGGCGGTGGCGGCCGACGGCCGGCAACCGGTGGCGGCGGCGGCGGGGCCGGCGGCCGGCAGCCGCGGCGGCCGGTGGTGGTGGCGACGAGCGACCAACGGATGGTGGTTAGCGGCGATGAATGAATGACCGATTGATGAACGATGGAAATAATTTTTATTTCGATTTCTATTCTAGAAATAGGGAAGTAGAAAATTTTAAGGGGTGCATGATAACCCAAAATTTCTGTTCCGGCACTTTGGAGGCAATCCGTTTGATAAACCTATTCGTTTTTCTATTTACGGAATAGATTTCTATTCCGAAATAGGTTTGGAAGAGAAATCGGAAGCTAAAATTTTCTACTTCGATTTCCGGAAGAGAAATCGAAATAATTTCTCTCACTAAACCCTAATTTTGGTAAGTCCTCCCTCATCTCCTCTACGTCTTTGCCTTCTCCTCTTCATCCGCCTCTCCTCATTTTATTAAAAATAAAAATAAATAAAAATAAATATATTCATTTTATTCATTAAAGAATAAAAATCAATTTATTAAAATAAATAAATTATTTTTATTTATCATTTTATTTTTAGTTTATTAAAAATAATTTATTAAAAATAATTTATTGATGATAAATAAATTTAATAAATTTATTTTTATTTGCCTTGAGTGTTTTGCCAAATAATTTTTTTAAATTTTTATTCATTTTAAAATAAATTTATTCGTAAAATAAAATAAAATAGAATAAATAAAATAAATTCATTTTTAAGGATATTTTTATTTTAAAATAAAATGATATTTTTTTTATGATTTATTTTATTTTATTTTATTCATTATTTTTTTACTAAATCATTTTTATTTTTATTTTTTATATTAAATGTCGTTGGTCGTCGCCGCCGCCGTCCGAAAGGAAGAAATTTTGTGTCGTTATCAAACGGTTATTTTTGCTTAGAAATTCTTCTAGAAATAGAAATAGAAAAATCTATTTCTGTTCCACAAACTATTTCTGGAACAGAATGGTTGTCATGCGCGCCCTTAGTTTCTGATTTCTCTTCCAAACCTATTTTTGGAATAAAAATTTATTCCAAAAATTGAAAAGCGAATAGGTTTATCAAATGGATTTCTCTTCCAGAAAAGTGTCCGGAATAGAAAAACTATTTATGGAACAGAAATTTTGGTTATCATGCACCCCCTTAGCTTCTAGTTCGTGATACATTTTACTAATCATTGTTAGTCTGAAAAATTGAGCTGTTTGTTAGTTCAGGACTGTTTATGCCTCAGAGATTCATTAATTTGTAAATGGAGACTAGATATCAAGAACGGAAATGATTTTTTACTCCGTGTCTCTTCTTCCTCCTCCGTTAGGATCAGTCTGATACTTTGATTGATGGTTACATATAAATTGAATCTCTTGGATTAAACTAATGGAAGAACTCCCAAGAAATATGATTTTCAGACAAGAGTCCAGTCACTTGTGATATAATTTCCATTTGGACTCCTTTCAAATCATTAATTCACCATTGATTGCCCAATCACTAGATTGGTCGACCTAAGTTATACTAATAGTGTTTAAGTGAGAAGGACAGATCATCTTTAAGCCATTTGGTTGGCTATGAGTGCAGGAGGTGCACACACATTAATTGACTGTTTGGTTTAGAAGTTGGGCTAATTGTTAGTTAGTTGCTGAGGGACTATAGTTCAATTGGTTACTCTCTAATGGAAGCACAAAAATCGATCAAGATAGTGAATCCTCTGTTCTTTGTGTGCTCTCTTTCTCTTACTATAATAATTTGTTTCAACAGCTGTTCTCTTCAATTTCCAGTCCTCCCTTTTTGAGGCTGTACGAAGTTTTTTGGTCAGAAATTTATGGGTATTTTCCTTTCCTATAATGATTTGAAGATGCTTTTAATTTCAGGGAACATAAAGGTATTCCGTCATTCGAGACCATTATTTGAAGATGAAGGTCCCTCTGCTGTAGAATTCCTTAATGATCTTCCTATCCGTGTCGACATTGGTGATGAGACCAGTACCAATCCTAAGAAAGATTATGAATTTGATAGGGTGTATGGACCTCATGTTGGACAGGGTGAGCTAGAAAATGATTAATTTTGTCACATAACAGGCAGCATTTGAAATTTTTTTGGGTATATACTAGCTACATGGCTGGTTTGCGTGGAGGTTTGTTATCTTACAGTAGGACTGGTGCATGTGCAGCTGATATATTTAATGATGTTCAACCGTTGGTTCAATCAGCTTTGGATGGATTTAACGTGTCAATATTTGGTTATGGACAAAGTAACTCGAGAAAGACACACTATGGTCTCTCTCTCAAACATGCTTCCACTGAATATTATTTCCCTATGAGCTAAATATCCAAATATTTGGGTATGGCTTTTTAGATAAAGTATTTTGTTTTTTGTTTTTAATTTTATTGCATTCAAAAGGGTACTGATCTGGAATGAGGATGTGTTTTGTGAATTATGCATTATGGGCACGGTCCATTAATGCAGATACTTCTGTCAGATATTGATCTTATGTCATGTCTGAATTTAAGGAGCTAAAAGTTCTGCTGCTTGCATTTCTTAGATTTGCTGTTACTGTATATACTTTCTTACTTCCTGTTCATGTGATGGTTACAGTGAAACATATGGTTATTACAGTCTTCCATTTTGTCGACCAGGTTAGCCTTGCAACATGTACCTAAGTTTTGTTTGGGGTTCAAGTGCCTCAATTTCGTCCTTTTTCCCAATTATGTATGCATGTCATATCTTTCCCCAATCTTCGCAGTTTCATGATGACAGATCATTTGGAGGAGAAACAGGAGACTCTTGGTGATATATTGAGTGGAGATCGCCTAGTAACTGCTCCATACGAAGTAAAATTTCTACAGCGGAAGGATCATGAGGTTGCATGTGCAAAGAAGTTGACAATTGAAGAAGTCTCTCAAATCCAAGCTGCAAACAAGCAGTATTATATATTTCAGATGTACTGTGATGACTTGCCAATTTGGGGATTTATAGGAAAGGTTGAAGAATCATCAACAAATAATTCAGAGCACAAATATCTCCTTTACGAGCATTTCGAACTTGAAATCTTTTTTTAATAAGGATCAAATAATAGAGGCTCATTTGTTGATGCACCCTAATGAGGTAGTGGAGTTGGCTGAAGGCAAGGATATGGACATAGAGCTACAGTACAACGTGCATTGGATAGAAACAAATGCACATTTCCATGTCGCTATAGTTTTTCTTTCTCATTTTCTTTCTCTTATCTTACATTAAATTGAGTTTTATTGTAGTATTTTATTAATACGTCCATGATGGAAGTGTGATTAGAACGCACCGTTGAGTCTTAATAAGTTATGATGGAAAGACACCATTTGAAAGGGTATGAGGGAGTCGTATAAAAATCTTTTGAAGATAACCGTTGGGACGGTTGGTAGAACTTACGCTAAAAAGAAAGTGTTTCTTTTCTTGTCCCCTTTCCATCAAAGAAAAGAAGACGTTGCATTTCTTCTTTACGAGAACAATTTGCCTTTATGTTGTGGAAATTGGATGTTTTCCTAGTGACTGCATTCATATCAATGTGAAGTAATTTTGTTCATCATTAATCCGCAATTCAATGATTGTTCTAGGGTAAATTGTTTATTGCGCATTAGAAAAAAGTAAGTCGTCTTCCCCCGACTTTCTTCCAATATTGGTATTAGAGCTTAGTTATGAATTCTGCCTTATTTTTCATTAAATTTTCTCGTTTACCATTTGATATTGAGATCAAGATAAGTAATCTACATTGTATGGATGTTTATTGCTTGAAATGGCAATTTGAATTGTCGAAAACGAACCGAAGCGAAGTACGGGTTTGGGGCCACGTACACTCGTATGGTTTTGCCCATTTTTCAGAATTTTTTTCGGCCAAAATAAATTTTCAAATATACAAGGTAAAAGTACTCGTCGAGACAAGTCCAACGGTGAGTTGAGTGCTGCTAGAGGATTTTTCTGACACGTCCACACACGCAGCCAGAAGTTGTGGTAGGTACGTGCCACGCACCAAATGTGCTTGGCATGCGCAGCACATGAGTGTCATGCGCGGGTCGGCGAATTGACGTGTGCTTACGTCATTGATGACGTCATCCAACGATAAGTAATCGCCGTATGACGACTGTTGGACCGATCAGGAGCCTTTAAGGCTCGCTGGCGCATGTGCCACACGTGCTACACACTCAAGCAGTGTAGGAGTGTGAGGGCTCCAATTGAAGTGTGATCGGCGACGTTTGGTTCATATGGATGTTCTCTACACTGTAGTATAATTATTTTATATTTTTGATTTTTTACAGGTATAAAAAAGTGTAGGGAACCCTAAGTATGCATATATTTGTGGTACAAATGCATTGTATATTCTTTTTAGCTTGTATTTTCTTATGATATTGAAAATACAGTAGCTAGCTTACATGAAAACAACATTATATATGTTGTGTATTGCTTGGTTCGATGATAGCATATATATAATTTAATATATTTGTAATTTTCTAATTCCAAGAAAGTTAGAACAATGGTAGGAAATCCTTGATTTTTCATTTACATGTTGAGTTACGATTTTGATTATAGTTATGGCATGATTGTCTTTTGTACATTGGTTCACATCATGTTATGCCTTTTGTGTTAATGGAAAAATGTAGAAATTACACGAGATCATGTAATTATTTTTCTTAGTGGGAGTTCGTAGGTTGGTAAAATTTAGATATGTCAAAATGGGTCTTAGACCCATATATGACCAATTTAAATCATAAATGGGCCATATATGAGTAACTTATTTTTGACAAAAAGTAGTTAAATGGGTTTATTTTGATAGGTGGATTTTAAGTAGATTTTAAGTGGATCTTAAATGGGTACTTAAATGGGTTTTGATTTAGAACTCATTTTTACCCAAAACCTCACAATCTCTCTCTTCTCTCTTTAACTTTACAATTTTTTTTTTTATAAAAACCGAAATTATAATTATTTTTTTATTTGAATTTTCTTTTCTTTTTTTCTTTTTTCTTTCCTGTTCTTTTCTTTTCTTTCTTTGTTTTTTTTTTTCTTTCTTCTTCCTCCGGTCAACGGGATGGCAGTCGGCGACCGCCCGGCGAGGCTCAAGCTCTCTCGACGTCGACAAGTTCGAGTCTCACCAGATCTGGTGAAGCGGAGGCCTCGTTGATGTTTGGCGAGGCTCGAGCTTCGCTAGATCCGGCGAGGAGTGAGCTCAAGCTCGCCCGACACCAGCGAGCCTCGAGCTCGCCGATCCGGCGATCCTCAAGCTCGCCGGTGTCGGGTGAGCTTGAGGCTCCCCGTGGCCGGCCGCCGGTCATTGTCGTGGCCGACGGTTGGCCAAAGAAGAAGAACAACCAAAAAGAAAAAAAGAAAATTATATATTTAAAATAAAAATACAAATAATTAAAATTTTAATTTTTAAAAAATAAAAAATAATTAAAATTCGATTTTTAAAATTATTATTTTGAAAATGATAAAAATTATCCATTAAATTTGTGTTGTATAAAACTATTTTAGCAATACCATTTTATATATATAAGAAATAAGCTTGGAAGTTTTTAGTAATATAATCTTAATAAAAAAACATAAGAATCAATTTTCCTAAATTTGGTTAAATATGAAAATATTTTATTAATATGGGTCGGATCGGGTATGGATAAGGTCGGGTATAGATCGAAAAATTTACATTATGCTTAAATGGGTCATAGATGGGTTAATGGGTCAATTTGGGTCGACCCATTAATGACCCGACCCAAACCCGACCCGACCCACCGTTTGACACCTCTAGTAAAATTCGAAAGAGTTCTCACTTAGAACTTAAAATTTGCGCAAATTAAACTAATTAATAATAATAGAATAATTGAAGAGTGCTGGACAACTGGAGTGCCAAAACTTGGCACGGAGGGACACTTTGTTGGAGAAAACTTCATTGCGTGTTTTGAAGCTGACAAAACGTTTCCATCAGTTTAGTCTGAAGACTTGCAAACTCTTCAGTCCAAGTTTGAAGACTGCCGAACCGCTAGACTTAAGATTCAAAGTCTATCCTCATTGATAGTTTCTAGACCATCGAAGAAGACTTATCTAGAACCGAGTATTTCGTTAAGGATTTGATTTTATCCATTGAAGAAGATCTCTCGGCTGAATAATAGCATCTTGGAATCTATTATTCGTTTTGATTTCAATACGAGTAATTTAGATTCGTTGATTGGCGAAGCATACTTGGAATATTCTACTTATGAAAACCTAGATCCTGATTATATGGGCAGGCAGGATTAGTGGGCTATCCCATATTCCTTAAATAACTCGAAATCTTCCTAATTGATTCTGTCCAACGGGTAGATTGGAAGAGTTCATTTGGTAAGTGCCAACATATATGAAGGCATGGAAGAGTATATAAGGAAGATGTTCTAGTTATTCGAGTGTGTACGTGATAGAATAATTCCAAAGTCTGAAGTTTCTGGTTCTTTATCAATTCAATTGTTGAGCAAAAACTTGTACTCAAAAGAGCGTTTATACTTTTGTGAGACCTTGAGGAAGTGTAGCAAAGTCTCTACACTGTGGAATCAAGGAAGAGCTATACTGTAACAATTCTTTTGATTCTTAGTGAAATCCAGCCGGTGGGCTGTCAGTGCGGAAGAGTGGACGTAGGCTTAGATTAAGTCGAATAACTATAAACTTTGTGTTCTTATTCTCTTTTCTAAGCTCTTTACTTTGATCGTAACTCTATTTGATTATTAGAGTCTAATTTCCTTTTCATAATCAATTGGTATCAGAGCCTGTGTACTCATTTAAAGTTGGATTGTTTTTACTTCAGTATTAAAGATCCATGGCTAGTATGTTGGCTCTAAGTCTGGTTGAAGGGCAAAGCAACACCAGATCGCCATATTTTGATGGAAAGAATTACAGCATATGGAAAAATAAGATGAAGGCATTTCTAAGATCAAAGGATCCTCTAGAATGTGATGTGGTAGACAAATGAATCATTCCTAAAGCTGCAACAGTCTCAGAAAGAGGAAAAGAAGCTGTTGAGTCCAGTGAAATAACTTAAAAAGAGATAACCAAGAGACAAGCTCTTGATGCAAAAGCAATTTATTCGTTATATTGTGCATTATCTCCTACTGAATATAATAGAATATCTTCTTGTGAAATAGCTAAAGAAGTCTGGGATAGATTGCACATCACCTATGAAGGAACCGATCGAGTGAAAGAAACCAGAATCAATATTCTGCTCGGTCATCATGAAGCATTCAAGATGAAACCAAGAGAATCTATCACTGACGTGTTTAGTCGTTTTATAGAAATCGTGAATGGTCTTGAATATCATGGAGCTTTCCAAGGATTGGAATCACATAAAGACTTCAATAAGGGAGACATAAAGGATCATGCCACTATCTGTTGACGAATTGGTTGGCACTTTTTAGTCTTATAAAGTGGAGCAAATCAACGAAAATGAAGATCCTAAAGGTAAGAAATTCATTGCGTTGAAATCTAATGATGATTCTGATGTCACAGATTCTGAAGACGATATGGATGATGAAGAGCTTGCTCTCATGATAAGAAGGTTCAGAAAATTGAATAGAAAAGGAAGAAGATTCAATTCGAAGAAACAAAATTCTTAAAAGCTATAAAATAGATCAGCCGAGAATGATGAATTCAATAAGAATGTAATCTGTTTTGAATGTAAGAAAAAAGGACACATTAGACCCAACTGTCCCATGCTGAAGAGAAAGAAAGGAAAAGCTGAGAAATATCAAAAAACACTTAAAGCAGAAACTTAGAGTGATATCGAGTGTGAAGAAAGTGATGATGATTATACCAATATTTATCTTATGGCACACTCAGAATTGGATTCAGACTCTAAGACAGACTTAGACTCAGATAGTGAAATCGATGTCACTATCAAGAAAAATGTTAAATGGTATTTGGATAGTGGATGCTTAAGGCATATGACAGGAGACTCAAATTGCTTCATAAAACTTATGTAAGTTAATGGTGGAAAAGTTTCTTTTGGAGGAAATAGCAAAGGCAGAATTGTGGGATTCAGAACTGTAAAGATTGGAAGTCTCGCGATCAGTAACGTTTCCTTAGTAGAAAGACGCAACTACAACTTGCTGAGTATTAGCTAGCTGTGCAACACCGGGTTCAAAATCAACTTTCAAGAATGAATATGTTCAGGAACCAGTAAAGACTCCTCTCAGACTTTCACGGGGCGAAGACATGGGAATATCTATCTCTTGGATATCAAACCAAAAAAATCTCAATGTCTAATCTCAATTCAAGAGGAAGCGAATCTATGGCACAGAAAAATTTGGCATATCAACATGAAGCAAATAGCCAAAATCTCAGCTAAGAAGCTTGTTCGTGGACTACCCAATTTGACATACCAAAAGTCTGACTTATGTACACAATGCATATTGGGAAAACATGTAAGAAATTCATTCAAACCAATAAATCAAGTGTCTACTAATCGTGTACTACAGCTCTTACATATGGATATCTTTGGATCGACCAGAACTCAGAGCATTTGAGGTAAGAAATATTGCTTAATAATTATGGATGATTATTCATGATTCACTTAGGTATATTTCCTGGCAAGTAAGTCCGAAACCTTTTCTTATTTTATAAAATTTGTTAAGAAAGTTCAAAATGAGAAAGGGTATGTTATTTCAAGTATACGGATAGACCATGAGATGAATTTGAAAATCAAGACTTTGCTAAATTCTGTGATGAATCTGGTTTTCAGCATGTATTCTCCTCACCTTATACTCTAGAGCATAATGGAGTTGTGGAAAGAAAGAATAGATCGCTACAGGAAATGGCTAGAACTCTTTTAATTGAAAGTAACATTTCATCTCGTTTTTTGGCTAAAGCAGTTTCTACAGCATGCTATATTATTAATAGTCTTTTTTAAGGCCTATTTTGGAGAAAACTCCCTATGAGTTGTTCAAAGAAAAGAAGTCAATTGTTTCCTATTTTCATGTGTTTAGATGCAAATATTTTATATTGAAAAATAAAAATGATCGAATTGGTAAGTTTGAAGAAAAATCAAACGAAGGCATCTTCCTTGGATATTCAATCACAAGTAAAGCCTACAGAGTATATAGCAAAAAGACTCAATCTGTAGAGGAATCAATGAATGTTAAATTTCAAGACTTTATGCAAAATCAGTCGATTCAGACTCAACCTGAAGAATCTAAACCTGCTCTAGACTCTACAAAGTCTAAATCTCCAGAAGTAGCTCAGACTTCAGAAGACCAGCAACAAATGATCGTTGAAGAATCAAATGAAGAAAATGATCAACAGTCTGACAAATCAACTAGTAACTGGAAGCACAAGTCGAACTCATTATTTGTGACATTAATGAGGGAATTTTTACAAGATCCAAAAGGCGTGAAAAGTCTAGTGCTTTGTGGCTCTTATTTCTGAAATAGAATCCAAGAGTATAGAAGAAACTTTAATTGATAAAAGCTGGATTGAAGCTATGCAAAAAGAACTAAGGCAATTCAATATCAATGATGTCTGGGAATTGACTCCTAAATCGAAAGGTAGATCTATCATTTGAGCTAAATGGGTTTTCAGGAACAAGATGAACAGGAAAGGAAAAGTCGTAAGGAACAAAGCAAGACTCGTGGCCAAAGGATATACGCAAGAAGAAGGGATAGACTATGATGAGACTTACGCACCAGTAGCAAGGTTAGAAGCAATTATATTATTACTTGTTTTTGCTTGTTAAAAGAATTTCAGGTTATTCCAAATGGACATCAAAAGTGCTTTTCTAAATGGATTTATCCAATAGGAAGTCTATGTGGAACAGTCTTTCGGTTTTGAAGATCCAAGGAAACCGGACTCGTATTTAAACTAAAAAAGGCGCTATATGGTTTAAAGCAAGCACCTCGAGCTTGGTACGACAGACTAAGTAAGTTTTTAATCCAAAATGGTTTTGTTAAAAGTAAAGTAGATACTACATTGTTTATCAAAAGATAAAGAAAAAACTTATTGCTTGTTCAAATTTACGTTGATGATATTATTTTTGGATCTCCTAATGAAAATATGTGCAAGAAATTTTCTAAAACTATGCAGGATGAGTTTGAAATAAGCATGATGGGTGAACTATCATTCTTTTTCGGACTTCAAATAAAACAATTGAAGGAAGCAATTTTCATTCACTAAGAAAAATATGCTAAAGATCTTATTAAAAAGTTTGGCTTGGACAATTGCAAAAAGATAGAGATACCAATGTCAAGTTCCTTGAAGCTAGACAAAGATGAAGGAGGAAAGAAAGTTGATCAGAAGCTATACAAGAGTATCATTGGTTCACTTCTTTACTGCTTCTAGACCCGACATTCTGTTTAGTGTTTGTATTTATGCCAGATTTCAATTAGATTCCAAAGAATCTCATTTAAATGCTGCAAAACGCGTAATCATATACGTTGCTTCTACTTTTAGGCTCGGTCTCTGGTATTCTAAAGAATGAGACTTTACTCTTTTTGGATATTAAGACGCAGACCTAGTAGGATGTAGATTGATAGGAAGAGCACCTCGGGCATTTATCAATTACTTGGGAATATGATAGTATCTTGGTTTTCGAGGAAACAAAGTACCGTAGCTCTTTCTACAGTAGAAACAGAATATGTGGCTCTTGGAAATTATTATTCACAAATTTTGTAAATAAAGCAACGGCTAAGAAACTTTGGAATTGAAGATTCGTGTACCGAGATCAAATGTGACAACACCAGCACAATCAATCTCACCAAGAGTCCAATTTTTTATTCAAGAGCAAAGCATATAGAGATTCAATATCATTTCATTAGAGATCATGTTCAAAATGGAGAAGTCTCGATTCAGTTTATTGACTCAAATAATCAACTAGCGGACATCTTCACAAAGCCTTCGGAGAAAAGTCAATTCGAGCTTATTCGTTCCAAACTCAATATCTTAAAGTCTGAAGAAGTTCAAACTCAAGGATAAAAGTCTAATGATATTCAGACTCAAAAGTTCAAGATTTACGACTGTAAGTTTTTGGAAATTTATCTCTCAGATAACATTTCGAAAATGTACGATTATCTTCCCCAATGTTTGCAATTATTGTAATCATTCTTTTTTGAAAAATGAGTTATTTTTGAAAAGACGGTTATCCATTCTTTCAAAAAGGCAGTTATTTTTGAAAATACATTTTCTATTTTTTCCTTTTACGACGTTCCGTATGCCTCTTTTTTCGATTGCTTTATATACCGATCGTCTTCCTCACAAACCCTAAAAGCATAGATCTTCGCTTTCTTACTTTTACTCTCTAGTTTAATCTTCAAAGTTCTCACATTTTTTCGCGAATCGAGTTTGAAATCTCTCAAAGACTATGAGAATGGCGTCCCAAAGAAAGTCTTCAAGGGAAGCAAAGCTGATGTATGCCATCAACACTGGCAAAAAGTTCTCTTTACCTCACACAATCATGTTTCACATGTACAGAACGATGGCGAAAGACAGAGGGCAACTTCCGTACTCAGCGCTTGTTACAAAGCTTTTCAAACGTTTCGATATTCAGCCTCCTAGGATTTTATGTGTTCGATCATGTGATCAAATGATAATGGGACTGAGAATGGTTTCCAAAATGCATTTGAAAGAGCTGGACAAGGCTTTGAGCGATTGAAAGAGAAAACCCCTGTCAAGTCTCACCAACGTTCTTCAGTTGCAAAATGGAAAGGGAATGAGCCCATGACAACTCCATCCAAGAAAAGAAGAGCACTCATTCTAGAGGATGAAGATGATGAGGACAATATTACCATTTCTACTCTTGCACTGAGAAATCTACAGAGTGCTATTCCAGAGACAGAGGAGAGAGAGGATCAAGATAGAGACGAAGAAGAGGAAAGGAGTGGAGAGAGAGAAACCATGCGAAAAGAAAAGAGGAAGAAAGGATTGCAGAAGAAGAAGAAGGGAGAGGTGAACAGGAAGAAATAGAGCATGAAGAGTACTTCTTACCTCCTTAGGGCATTGAAACAGGGGGAGTTGCTAATAAAAGAGGTACATCTTCAATTCCTGCTACTAGTGAAGGTGTTAGTCGTTCACCTGCAAATCTAGAAGACATCTATGCCTCTCAATTCCCAAAGGAAGGTCATGAGGTTTCATCGCCAAATCTGAGTGACCATGCTGGCTTACCATCATATGTAAATATTCCTACTGATCATGCAAAGGCCAGTATTCAAACTGATAATTCAGGAGACCTTCGCAAAGTGCTTGATGTTCTTATGGAGATGCGATGCCAGATTTATGCCCTGAGATGCGAAGTTTAGAACTTGCAGAATGTAGGTCAAGCCTCTTCAGTTTTCTTGCATGATCAAGTTAATGCCCTTGCCCTTCAAGTTCAAGCAAATGCCAAGGGTGAAGATGTGGCTCAATTGAAGAAGGATTTAAAAAAACTGGAAGGGATTGTCCAGTCAATAGGAGATTTCCAGCTTGTTCGTGTTCCTAGACAACCATAATTCTATTATCTTTTTATCTCTACCTTTTTAATGTTGACAAAAAGGGGGAGATATGGTGCAGATTTGAAACTTGGCTATCGTTTGATCTTACTTTTTGAATGACTTTTTACTTTTGTTCGGTTGTTTGGTTGTGATTGGATTTGGATTGTTTGATCGTTTATTTATTTTAAGCACTATTGGTATTTCATGGCAAAGATAGTTGTTTATGTATAGGATAACTTATTTCCTGTGGATGCAGATTTAATGCTATCTTTACTAAGTCAATTATCTTTGTGAGATATCCATGTTTGCTTGAGTATTGTTTTGCAGATAAAAAATATCCAAATCTGCAGGAAAGTTTTGTCACTATAAAAAAATGGGGGGGATTGTTGGAGAAAACTTCCTTGCGTGTTTTGAAGTTAACAAAACGTTTCCATTAGTTTAGTCTAAAGACTTGCAGACTCTTCAGTCTAAGTCTGAAGATCGTCGAACCGCCAGACTCAAGCTTCAAACTCTATCCTCATTGACAGTTTCTAGACCATCAAAGAGGACTTATACAGAACTGAGTATTTTGTTAAGGATTTGATTATATCGATTAAAGAAGATCTCTCAGCTGGATAATAGCATCTTGGAATCTATTATTCGTTTTGATTTCAATACGGGTAATTTAGATTTGTTGATTGACGAAGCATATTTGGAATGTTCTACTTATGGAAACCTAAATCCTAATTGTATGGGCGAGCATGATTGGTGGGCTATCATCATATTCCTTAAATAACTCGAAATCTTCTTAATTAATTTTGTCCAACGGGTAGATTGGAAGAGCTCATTTGGTAAGTGCCAACGAGTATGAAAGCATGGAGGAGTATATAAGGAAGATGTTCCAGTTATTTGAGTGTGTACGCAATAAAAGAATTCCAAAGTTTGAAGCTCATTGTTCTTTTTCAATTCAATTGTTAAGCGAAAACTTGTACTCAAAAGAGCTTTTATACTCCTGTGAGACCTTAAGAAAGTGTAGTAGAGTCTCTACACTGTGGAATCAAGGAAGAGCTATACTATAACAGCTCTTTTGATTCTTAGTGAAATCCAGTCGGTGGGCTATCAGTGTGGGAGAGTGGATGTAAGCTTAGATTAAGCCGAACCACTATAAAATTTGTGTTCTTATTCTCTTCCCTAAGCTCTTTACTTTGATCGTAACTCTATTTGATTATTAGAGTCTAATTTCATTTTCATAATCTATTGTTAAACAGAGTAAGTTTAAAAGCAAAATTTGTTTTTACACATATTCACCCCCTCTAGATGTTCATACTAGCTTTCACATACTTAAGTGCTAAAAGTTATGAAAGTGACACTTAAGTGCCAAAATCGTAGCAAAATAGATTATTTAAGTGACAATCCGACCAAAATGCCAACATGGCAATTTTCCGGCAAAGTAAGAGTAAAACGGCGTCATTTTACATGCCGATGTGGGTAGACAATGCAAAAAGGATGTCGTTTTTTTGGTGACGTGGTAAAAAATTCGTATAAAATTAATTAAATTAAATATAAAACTAAATTTATTCAAAACATTTAAAAATAAATATTAAAATATTAAAATATTAAAATTTTTAATTTAAAAGAAAAAAAAAAGAGGCAAGCTGTGAGAGGGTGAGCCCTCACGGCCGTCGCCTCCCGTCATTGTCGGGAAGGGTTGGCGACGAAGGGGGAGGGTCGACTGGGATCAACGAGCCTTCGCTAGGGACCGGTGACCTCGGCCGATTGACGGCAAGGGCCTGTGAGCTCTCGTTCAGATCCGAGTGTGCAGCGGTCCTTGGCCTGGCTTGGCGAGGGTTGCGACCCTCGCTGCTGGTCGATCGGGGTTGCTAGCCCTTGGCCAGGTTCTGGTGACCTTGGCTGACCCTCCCCCCTTCATCGCCGGCCTTCTCAATGGCGGCGGGGAGGTCTTAGCCCTCAGCCGTTTTTTTTAAAATGTTTTGAATAAATTTAGTTTTAAATTAAATTTAATTAATTTTTTACCACGTCAGCGTGCGAAACGATGTTATTTTGCACTTACTTCGCTGGAAAATTACCACGTCAGCATTTTGGGCAGATTGGCACTTAAGTGATCTATTTGCTCCGATTTTGGCACTTAAGTGTTACTTTCCAAACTTTTGGCACTTAAGTGTCTATTCGTGCCAAGTTTTGGCTTTTGGGGTGTACTTCTGCCAGCAATCAAACATAGAAGCTGATTGAGAACATAGTGAACTTTCGTTTCTGTGTCATATGTTGAATTATCATTAATTTAGTTTGTCTTTGCCTCAAATTAAATATGTGTTTTATTCTAAAAGTGTGCTAGTATTGATTTCACGTTTATTATGTCAATATATTATAGCAATTGATTATGGTTTCGATATTCAAGACCCTTGTGGCTGACCTCAATAAGGATGAAAAATTGAACGGTGACAATTATGATATTTTGCACCGAAAGGTTCAATACATCCTTGAGAAGTAAGAGGTTTTTGAAAACCCTCAACCACACTATAGATGAACCTGAGTATGAAATTTCAGCTTAACATATGACAACTTAACACAGGAGAGATCTAGAAGCTTATCAAGTTTGGAAGAAGAAAAATAGCATTGCTCGCATTACGTTGTTGAGTTGTATGCAAGATAATCTCATGTGTGAGTTTAAAAGTTATGATAAAACTTAAGTAATGTAAATTGCCTTGAAAGATAAGTTTGGAGTATATCTGCCACTAAATTGAGGAGACTCACTATCAAGTTTGACACATACCGAAAGCGCCCAAATGTAACAATTGGGCAGCATCTTCAGGATATGTGAAACATAATTTGTAAGCTGAAATCGGCAGGTCATTCCCTTACTGATGAACAACAAGTTCAGGCTGTTATAAGATCTCTTCCTGACAATTGGGAGTATATGAAGATTAACATGACCCATAATGAGAATATTATCACTTTTAATAATATAGTGTATAATTTAGAATTAGAGAATGAGCGTCTAAAGGCTGCAAAATCCTTTACCTATGCTCATGTTAGTAGTTGAGTTTTTGCAAAGTTTCGAGTTTCAAGCGCAAAAAAAAATCATCAATTCAACAACAAAGGGAAGAAGATTGATTAGGCACCTAAGAGGGCTAAGACCTTCTGACACAAGAAGTGTGATGGGAAGAAAGATAAAGCCAAGATGAAGTGCTACAATTGTGCAAGGTAGGTCACTTTACTAGTGAATACACTGAGTCGAGGTACCCTATTACTCAATTACTTTAAGTAATACTTTTATTTCTAACACTGTAATGCTTGTTGAATCTCATTTAATGTGGACTATAGATTTAGGAGTAACAGACCATGTAGTTAGAGACCGAGAAGTATTTGTGGAGTATCGTCGAATACAACCTAGAATAAGATAAATATATGTTGGGAATAACTCAAAAGTTGAAGTGAAGGGTGTCGACACATGTAAATTAATTTTACGTAGTAATTAAAGCCTATTCCTACATGACGTTCTTTATACTATAGATATTCGATGAAATTTGATCTTCATAGTTGTTATTCTTAGCCTAAGTTATGTATTGAATTTCCATAGTAATTGTGTCGACATTTTGCTTATAACAGTTTATTATGGTTCATGTCATGTATTGAATGGTTTTAGGGTGTTAGATATTGATTATGATCAGTATAATGTTAATACTGACGGTTGTTTTTCTTTATTTGCATCTTTTAGTAATGTTGATATTGATGCAAGTACTTGGCATGCTAGATTAGGTCACACTGGGTTACACAGAATGCAAAGATTAGCTAGAAAAAACCTTTTAAGGTCACTCACTAATGTTAATCTACCAATATGTAAACACTGTCTAGTGGAAAAAGTAACTAGAAAACCATTTGATAAAGGAACTAAAGCCAAATTTCCATTGCAACTTATACATTCTGACATTTTTTGTCCTTTAATGGTGAGGGCGAGGCATGGAGTTTCGTATTTTATCACTTTCATAGATGACTTCACGTGTTTCAGTTATGTCTTTTTGATTTCCCATAAGTTAGAAACATTAGATTGCTTTAGACGATATATAGCGATGGTAGAAAATCAGTTGAACAAAACAATAAATGCATTGAGAACCGATCGCGGACGTGAGTATCTATTTGAGCAGTTCAAGGCCCATTGTGATGAAAAGGGAATTGTGCAATAATTGACTATTCCCGATACTCCACAACAAAATGGGGTAGATGAAAGAATCAACAAATTTACCTATCTCCTATTGGAGAGATGCGTTATTGACTGCTGCATATGTACTTAATCGAATACCCTCAAAATCAGTCACTTCCACCCTTTATGAATTATGGACTAGTAGGAAACTAGACTTAAGTAATCTACGTCCATGAGAGTATGCAGCTTATGTTCATGATTCGTCTCATAAAAGTGGCAAATTATGTCATAAAAGGAAGAAATGTATCTTTATAAGATTTTGAACACTCAAAAGGGTACGTGTTTATAGGTGAACAAGCTAATGGAAGTATGACCGAAATGGAGTCACGAGATATTACATTTTTTTAGAACGATTTTCCTAAAAGAGATGAGATTGATAAGGATTTTCAATTATATAAAATGGAAGATACACCAACTAATGTTGTAGAAGGAAATGAAGATTTATCTCAACATACAAGACTTAGTGGGAGCGTTGCATCACCTGGCGAACTAAATTCAAGAGAAATTCAGTTACGTAAAAATAATCGTAAAAGTATTCCTCGTCATCATTTTGAGATTGAAGGGGAAGCATCTATGTCACGCCCCAAACCCTGAGTACGCGAACATTCCTCAGCGGTTGATTAAAAATGTGACGTCTCGGGACGCATCGCCAACCCTTTTTTTTTTTTTTTTTAATCTTTCGATTATATGCATATGGAAACAAATTAAATTAAACACTCAATCAATCAATAATAATAGGGATATTCAAAGCACCATAACAATTTTTCACAAATTACGATTTTTATATATATACCAAGTTAACTCGAGGAGTTTGATATATACAAGCCTACTACAAAAGCGACTCCTATGTGACCTACTAAAAAAAAGGGTCAAGGTCGGGGTTAACTTCTAGTTTCACAAACTACATAAGCTCCTACAACATCCACTTTAATACCCATACCCAAGCCCCACCAAGAAGTCGGGCACGTCGCCAGGGGAGCATGGCTCCATGGGCCCTTCTAGCTCGGAATCTAGATTTATTATGACACCATCAAGGATGTCGATATCCATGGGGTTAGTGTCTTACTCAACCCCATTTCTTGCGGGCAGTCTGTAAAAACCGTGTAAAGGACCCTCCTGACTATCGTTCGGTTTCGTAATAAACCAAGCCTTGAAAAGGTGGGGCACCACATTCACAAAACCCTCATCTACCCACACCATTGTCACTACCAACTCACGGAATTGGTTGGTCCCAAGGATAGGGTAGAGGGTAGTCTTTACCTCCATATCCCAGGGGACCCCAAAACGGATTAGGCAAACTTCCATTCTACGGACCTGAAAAATATTTTGACAACGATGGGGTGAGATAAAAATCTCAGTGAGTTAAAATTCCTAAGCCTCAATTAGGACGCGAATTCGCCTTGAATGCGGCCTAAGCATGCGCTACACATAAACTTACCTTGCCTCAGCATATCCCTGCACATTAGTATGCCTCGCACAACAATAATAATATAACTTGCATAAATAATAATCGGAACACACACGAGAATTTCACACACATTGTTGACACACGCATTCCAATTATTATGACCCCTTGGGTCATGGCCAACAAAAGTGTTAGCGGTCTTCCGGCATAACCGGGCATCGTCCCGCCTTATCGGGCATGGTAACGTCTGGAACTCTCACCTAGATGGCATTCCATAAATGAGCATCGGTCCAGCCTCAACGGCGACTTGGCTTCCGGACCCCCACTAGGCATTTGATAAACTCGGGCATCGTCCCCAAACTCCCGTTGGGTGACGGGTTCAATTAAGTGATCACTTGAACACACATTAAACCAAGAACACCATATTTCGCCTTCAAATAACAAACTTGGGCACCTTTTTTTTTTTTTTTTTTTTGAAATTATTGGGAAAAAATTCGTATGTGGTAATGTATTCAAAATCAACCTGTCAAACTTTGCACACTTTTACTTTAAAACCTCTTTGTTTTATTGAGCACATAAAATTTGGTGTCCAAACCCGACACCTCATTTGTTTTCCATTTTCTTGCCCAACCACCAATTTTGGAAATAATCTTGAGCAATTCCCCCTTTTAAAAGAAAATGGAAAAAATTCTTATGTGGTCACGTATTCAAAATCAACTCATCAAACTTTACACGCTTCTATTTTAAAACCTCATTGTTTTATCCAGCACGTAAAAATTGGCATCTAAACCTGATACCTCATTTTTTTTTTCTATTTAATTGTTCACAAAACCATCTTTTGCAATAGTACTAGATAATTATTATAGAAAAACCAATCATATAATATCGTACGTGCAAACACTCAAAATCACGCATAATTTCATCCAAGAAAATGAGCATAAAATTTTACGTAACGACAAATCCGTCACTAATTATGCTAATTGCAATTAATTAAATGAATGATGATTAAATAAATAAATTATGATTAATTAAACTAAACACAATTAGTTAATCTAACTATGATTAATTAATCTAATTTTAATTATTTAAACTAATTGCAATTAAAATTAAACTAAACATTCTTAATATCAATTAAACTAAACCAAAATTAATTAGGACTAATCATAATTAGTGCTAATCTAATTACCCCTAAGAGCAATTAATGGCATAATAAAATATTAGGGAGTTAACTCACGGGTTTTCGACGGCGGTAGGCTCAGGGCGACGGCAATGCGAGGCATCAAGGATGTGCCACTCATGGATCAGATGGGGCTCAATAGTGGTGGTTTGACAAGGTTGGGCTCATGGCCAAAGGGGGAGACTCGGCTTGGACTGACGGTGGTTGGTATGGTGGAGTCTCGGGCGTGTTGGAGTAGAGCTAGCGGCTGTGGTGTGGTGGGGATGGCGTGAGGTGGGGTGGAGACGGGCGTGTGAGATAAAGGTGACGAGGGCACTAGTGTGGTGTTGGCATGGTGTTGCTGGTGGTTGGCGGTGCTGGAGTTGCGGTGATGTTGGTGGAGGCATGAGGGTGTTGGGATGCAGGCGTGTGAAGCTAGGACATTGGTGGTGTTTTCTGGTGGATGATGGTGCTGAAATGAAGAGGATGATGGACGGTGCGGTAGTCAAGAGAAGAAGAAAGTAGAGGGAAAAATGTGAGGGAGAAGGGGGGGGAAGAAGAAAGGAAGGGTAGTCTGTAGGGGGTCTTGCGTGCATGAGTGAGTGAGAGAGAGAGAATGAAACAACCAATTAAAACCTTTAGCAAAATATATCAATTTCAATCATCACATAAGCCTCAAAAGTCCTCTATGCCTCATCCTTGGTCACCTAATCATCATTTAACTCTAATTTCCCAAATTAAAGTCTTTTTGGGGTAGAAAAAAATCCAATTTCTTCTCCCCATCCGAATTTCACTTCCTTTTTCTTTTTGTTCGAAAATCATTTTTTTTTTTTTGCAAAATTTCGGATTCGCCGAAAGATGAGATGACGTCGATAAACAAATCGTGACACAATTAAACGTTTGATTCTCAAAACTGAATTAAATTTCGTGGTTAAAATCGATCGAACGCGACTTTAGTACAACCCAATCTATCGGGTAGCTTTTAGGGGTTTTAGAGCGTTTGACCCGTGGTCGATAATTTTCGATTCATGCTTGTGCATCTTTGAATCGTAGACGACTCTTGGTTGTCATGTAATCGCGAGGATTTCAATTATGTGTCTTGAATATAATGTCGATAGAAAATTGGTTTATTACTGTTCAATGCAAATATCATAATCATGCAGAACCACCCACAATTTGACTACGTACTTCCATTGAATCGACTTATATCCGTTTGCTAATCACTTTATAACTTGACCCTTGCTGATTATTATGGTCAAGCGGTCGGTTTTTTAGTTTATCGCATTTATATCCTTTAACGGCCCCACATAATAAATTAGTTAATTCGTGAGTGATCAGTTCTGAGTAAAATAGCTATAAGCGCGTTGATGAAATAATCATTTCATATATTTGAAACATGGTCCAAATTTTAGGATGTCACAATTTATGATTGCTTAAAAAGATGATGCCAAGCCTAAGACTGTTCAAGAGGTTTTCTCATTTTCTGATAAAGAAGAATGGATAAAAGTTTTAGAAGATGATATGAAGTCAATGAGGGCAAATCACGTTTGAGACTTGGTTGATCTACCACCTAATCGCAAGGCTATTGGAAACAAATTTGTTTTTAAGATTAAGTGAATGGTGGATAGATCTATTGAAAAGTATAAGACTCGTCTTGTGGCGAAATGTTATACTTAACAAGAGAGTATAGATTATGATGAAACATTTTCATCGGTTGTAAAATTTGTCTCAATACGCCTTATCCTAGCCATCGTTGCACATTTGGATTTTGAATTATATAAAATAAATGTAAAGATGGCATTTCTCAATGGAGAACTAGATGAAAAAATCTATATGAAACAGTCAATAGGTTTCATAGTTAAAGATCAAGAACATAAAGTTTGCAAGCTTCATCGTTCAATATATGGCTTTAAATAATCATCTAAATAGTGGTATCTTCATTTTTATCGAGCCATAACAACTTTTGGTTTCACGATAATCAAATAAGATCACTGTATATATGTCAAGTGGTCCGAAGATAAATTTGTGATTTTATTATTTTATGTAGACAATATTCTATTGGTTGGAAATGATATGATTATCGTTATCACCATAAAAGAATTATTGTCCTCTAATTTTGAAATGAATGACATGAAAGAAGTTGCTTATATATTAGGAGTTAAGATAAAAAGAGATCGATCAAGGAAACTCCTTACTTTATCACAAGAATCTTGTATAATGAAAATTCTTGAATGTTTCAATATGCAGCACTGTAATCCCATTAATACCCCTGTCATGCAAGGTGAAGATCTAAGTACTAAGATGTGTCCTAAGCTTTAGAAGAAAATAAAATGATGGAAATTGTTCCTTACGCAAGTACAATTGGAAGTTTGATGTATGCTATAATATATACTCAACCTAACATATGTTATACCATGGGATTAGTGAGCCGATATTAATCAAATCCTGCTCAAGCATATTGGAAAGCAGTGAAGAAGATCCTGAGATATTTAAAAAACATCATGGATTATCAACTTTGTTACTAAAGAAATGATTTATGCCTATTGAACTATTCGGATGCTGATTAAGGTGGAGATTTAGATGAGCGTAAATCGACTTTTGAATATACGTTCTTGCTCAATGGAGATGCAATTTCTTGGAATAGTAAGAAACAGACATGTACAACCTTGTCTACGATGGAGGCATAATTTATTGCATGCTTTGTCGCAGTGCAAGAAGCAGTATTGCTAAAACGTTTCTTGGAAAATTTAGCCACTGTCATTGACATTTCAAGATTAGTGATAGTTTATTGCGATAGTCGTAGCCATTACCTATGTGAAAAATCTCAAGTATGATGAAATGACGAAACACATTGACATAAAGAACAACTTTATTAGGGATATAATAGCATAAAAAGAAGTGATTCTACAATACATTTCAACTAATAGAATAGTTGATGATCCATTTACGAAGGCTGTTCCTAGAGACATATTCTTAACCCACATGATGTCACTAGGATTACGTAGAATGTGATATGTGTTATTATAGATGATCATTGATTTATGTATATGTGGACATATGTATTGTACCTGTTTATTTATTAGTGACTTGATGTTTTATTAATAAGTACAAATCTATTATGTAATTAGCACAAACACATATATATTATTGGAAAGTATGTCAATAGGCAATGATTGGCTCACTCACACGAGCAATCATCTCAAGTGCTATAGCTAGCATGTTGAGATGAGATATTATGCCACGCCCTGATCCTCAGGCACGCACCTATCCCTCAACAAGCCGATTAATAGCGATGTCCTAGGATGTATCGCCAATTCATTCATTTTAATATACGCATGCGGAAGCAGATAAAATAATCACCATACAATAAAACAATAGGATAGGAAAATAGGACTAAAAACTCGAACTTGAAAACCAACACACTTATATACATATATAACATCTTAGTCATATATATACATATACAAGCCACACTAGAAGTCGGTTTCTACTTAAGCAAGTTTAACAGAAACAAGTCATCAAACAAGAGTGGGGCCTTAGTCCTCGTTAGGATCATATTTCGGGTCATCCTCGGGGTCCTCCTCCGACTGATCTTCAGCTTCTTCTTAGGGTCATCTTCAGACTCCTTCTCTGGTTCCTCTGGGTACTTCTCATCCTCAACTATCTCTCCTTCCACATCACTCCCAGTGGAATCTACACCCGATTGTACTGGAGTGTCATGGTCACTCTCGAGCTTAGGGTCTTTGGCATCGGTCACCACTTCGTCCTTGGGATTTGCAGTCCCTTCTCCGAATGCTATCTCAGACAAACAGAGACACATTACCCTCCGATACGAGACCCTCTCTTCGCCTATCATGGTAGTGACAATACCATGATCTATACTCGTGGGATACTAAGGCATTTTTGCCCACGTCAACCCAAACACTGGACTTCATCAAAACATACTCTAGTCCTTTCGGGTGAGGGTGATCAGGAAATGGTACTCTATCTTGGTGATCTCCTCAGTTATACCAAAATGCATGAGAGGATGGGAGGTGAAGGTGCTGCCATCTAAGGACCTAAAATGTTGTCCTACAACCAAGATAAGATTACATCTCAACAATTTCTACCCCTTAAGACTCGATTAGGAAGCCAATACACCTTAGGGCTACCTAAACATAACACGAGTCAGAAGACTTACCTTGGCCTCAGTTTTTTCCCGCAAGTCAGTATATATCAAATGTACAGGAAACACATCAATTTACAGCATCAGATCAAATTGTTGATCAATCGACTTAGTCGATTACATGTTATCACGATCTTCTCCTGACCGGTACATTCAATATTATCTATAAAGTCTCTAATTTAATTACTCTAACCTAATCTATCCACCTAATTGCACTTAATTAAATATAATCAACCCCTAAGCATTATTGGCATACTAAGCAAGGTTTAGTGAGCAAAACTCACTTGATTAACGAACGGGTCGAATCAAACCAATGGAAATGCAACGAGGGCCAACTTTCTCTAAAGCGGGCCTAGGTTTCGAGGCTCGGAACGTCTCCAAAACAGGCCTAGATGGTGGCTGGAAACCCACAAATTCCCTCTATGTTTTGAGTTGCAAAATAGAAGAAGCAAAGCTGAAATGGGCGGTAAGGCTCGGGGAAGGATAGCGAGGGTGGTTTCGGTCTAAACGGGAACTCGACGGACCTCTGGTGGGCTCCCACAGTCCCTCACGGCTGCTGGACAGCGAGCTGAATGGCGAAACAAGGCTGCAAGGGAGTTGGGGTCGCATGGTGGGGGCGAGGCAACGACAGCCTGGCGTGGTGGCTTATGTGGGGCGAACAATGGTGTGAGGTGGCGACGGGCGGCTCCGGGCAGTTCGGCAGCTTCTTTGGCTGTTGTTGGGGCTTTGAAAACGGCAAGGGGGGGGGGAATGGAGCTAGTTGTCGGTTGAAGGAGAGAGAGGGAAGAGATGAGCTTAGGGGACCGCAAGTCAAGATTTTTCACAAGTTTGTCCCATTGGACTTGCCCACCAAGCTAGGATCCCTTGGCTGCCATTCAACCACCAAGCCACCTCACTTTGCAACCTTAAAGTGGTCCAAAATATTGGTGAATGGGGGCATACGAATTTATAAGGGGATGGCTTCAATTGGACTTAGTTCTTGCTCAATTCAATCCTATTTAGCCTTAACAAATTCCATTGTCGAGTCATTGATCCCATTGATATTTTTCCTCGCCAATAGATCCATCTTGCATTCCAATTTCAAAAAAAAAAAAAAAAAAAATGGCCCCTCCATTTTTTTAACAAAAACGGCTTTTGGACGACTTTTTCCCAAAAAGTCTTGGGTTGCAAAAAAATCTTCCGAGCGAGTCAACGTCCCTAGAATTTATTGTAACATGATAGAATCTTCAATTTTGAAATCGGACTTAAATTCGCAGTTAATTTCACTTGGACATTTTTTTTTTTTTTTTTTGCATAACCTACGCTACATGGTAGTTTTCAGAAATTTTTAGTGCAATTGACTCGTGGTCGATTTTCTTCGAGCCACAATGAACCCACTTGACACATTGTTGACTCTCGGTTGTTGTGAAAATCTCGAGAATTCAAATATGGACACAAGGTACCAAAATGATAGATAAATCAGTATAGTACCGGTCGACGAGAATTTTCTAATTTAGTGGTGTCACCAACGATTAGTTACACATTTCAGTCGAATCGACCTATCTCTAATCTCAAATCGATTTTGTACTATGTCGTAATGGCTTTTAAAGATAAGCACGGTTAAGAAATCGATTCTTGGTCGAATTCTCAAGTCTATTGCCTTAAAATTTCGTAATGGCTTCCTTGGATAGTTTAGTTATCTCGAGAGTGAACAATTCTGAGAATAGCCCTATAGGCGCATCGATAAAATGCCCAACTTATTCAATAGAAAACGGGACTGAAAATCTGGGATGTCACACATTATGTACAAATAAATGTTGAAAAGCAAGCTTAGTACATAAAATAATATGTCGCTTTGATTGGAGTCAAGATGGGATATGTGATTTATTTATAATAAGGTTGAACATGATAATCCCACAATCATGTATGCCTGAAAAATGCCTTATGCGAGTATTTAATTGGGTGCTATAGAAAGTGAGTTGATATAGTACTCGAGCTAAACTTGAGTACGTGAAAAATATGTGATTATGTTTAGACAAAGATACGTATAGTTGATATATTTAATAAATGGCATACGTTCTTATAAAAAGAGAAATCCGCTATAGCATGTAATTCATATTGTACGACCGATAAGGGAAAGCGAGTGAAATTATCCCTATTTACTCATCGTGTTAGCCATTGAGGTAATTTATAATTTACTTTGTTTTGTGCCATATATTACTTCTGACTATGTTCTTGAAGGGAAAGATTAATGTTACTACTTTAATATATTACCAACGGTCATGAATAGATATGGCTTTATGGGACGTGTTTAGGAAAGTAATTGTTCTGAAATAGAGAGAGACATGAGTGCGAATGAAGACTATTGTTGTTTTACATCTATCACATGTATTTATTGGTCGATCAATATTATGTGGTTTTGGATATAATTGTAAATACATGGTGTCATGAGAATAGTCAAGTATAGCTTTTAAGGGATATGTATACTTGATTTAACATAATAAAATATGTCTAGGGCACTATGAGACATCGATTGTTTATTTCTTTTTGGGGTTGTAGCCATTATGTCATCTCTAACATGTGTATAATTTGAGCTCCCAAGTGTAGGTGTACTCACTGGTCGCACGGCTTTCTTGTTAGTATGAATTGTTTTTAAAGTTGATGAATGTTGAACGCCTTATATTCTTGATAGAGTAGTATCATGCCCATTATATCCGAGTGAGAAATATAGTATTTTATTAATATGTCCATGATGGGGTGCGATTAGAACGCACCGTTTCATCTTGATAAGTTATGATGGAAAGACATCATTTGAAAGGGTATGAGGGAGTCGTATAAAAATCTTCTGAAGATAACCGTTGGGACGGTTGACAGAACGTATGCTCAAAAAAGAAAGTGTTTTCTTTTTCTTGTCCCCTTTCTATCAAAGAAAATAAGGCATTCCTTTTCTTTTTTACGAGAACAATTGGTATCTACACCATGGAAATTGGATGTTTTCCTCGTGACTGTATTCAGACCAACGTGAAGTAATTTTATTCCTCATTCATCCGCAATTCAACGATCGTTCCAGGGTAAATTTTTCATTGCGCATCAGAAAAATGTAAGTTGTCTTCCGCCGACTTTCTTCCAACAATTATAATTTTAAGCGATTTATTTACTTTTAATTGCCGCATTAGGTGTTAATGGTAAAACAAATCGTGAAATGTAGTGTATTTAATTAACACAAATACAAAATTTGAGCACCTAATATGGCGATCTACATAGATCAAGTTAAGAGGACGAAAATGAAAACTGTCTCAAAATTGTCAACCTCCATCTCCACAATTATGACAAAGAGCAACCTTGACCGATGGAACATTCTTTAAATTCTTTAATTTCCCGTGCACACAATTATGAATGGCCTCGTATTTCATGATCAAGGATTCGACGTCCTCCTCCGTTGTGATGAAATATGGACCTACGATTATATTGGTATAATTGAAAGGTTTACGATTAAATTGGCAAATTATCAAAATGTTTAAAATTCAATTGGTCAAATTGAAATGTTCAAGACCAAAGTGGCACAAGTGCAATAAGTTTATAACTTTTTTTAATAGTTTCCTCATTCTTTCCAATAACAACACGTGATATTTGAAGAAGTTTACTATAAGTTTTAGAATAATTAACTAGCTCAACATTTTCCTCCAAATCGAATGTTTTTTTACCCTTGAAATGCAGCATATTTGTGATATATCAAGTTTGTCTAAATGTCTACTTTAGCTTTGTCTTTTAATTCCCAGTGAATTTAAAAGAACATAAATTTATGACTACTGTGGTCTAGACGAAATGAAAAGAAAAGAAAGGGATATTAAGACTTGAATACTAAAAATATACAAAAACAAAAAGGTCCCAAAATGTATAAAAGCGACTTTTGAGTTGAATTGCGGCATTCGAAATTTCCAAAATGAACACAAGGGATGATCAATTAATTCCCTTACCTGTGTTCATTTCCGACAATCTCAGTTTGTTCCCTATTCCCTTATCCCGTGTTTCCTTCCGACGGTTTTGGTTGAGAACATAGGATGAGGGAATTGATTGATCATCCTTTGGTTGTGTTAAGATCGTTAGACAACAAGCATGGTACGTTCAAGTCACATGTCAAAAATCACCATGATCACCAAGTTTTAGAATTTATGGTGCACTTAATCCTATTTATATATATGGAGTGTATTTTATTTTCATAAATTTTATTTTTTTTAACCAAATGTTGAAACTATCACAACAATTTAATGAGAGACAGTGACCTCTTATGAAATTGAATAGTAGAATAAAGAAAATTCAATGAAATTGAGTATTTCAAGGAAAATTACCCCAAAAAAGTCTTAAATTAATTGTACGGAGGCCAATTCAGCCATAAAATTTTCAGTTTAGCCAATATAGTCCTAAACCTTTTGTCAATTTGTCAATGTAGATGGTTGGAAATTGCTGATGTGGTTACTAATCATTTTACATGGCATGGTTGGTTCTGACAAGGATGTTTAAAAATTATCCAAAATTTTTAATATTTATTTATTTTTATTGTGGCCGGTGAGGGAAAAATTATTACTCTGTTGATTATCAGCATTTTACGCGGGGCAAGGGAATCGATCAATCGTCCCTCCATGGGGCCAAGATTATTGAGCACCAGGACCGAAGGTGGGTGGCGGGCCATCATCAAAGGCGAGGTAAAAAGAGACATTGGGAGAAAGAAAATTAAAAGGAGGGATTTCCTTCCCGGGAAACGAAACGAGAGCGACTTGGAGAAAAGATAAAAAGATGCGGTGGACCCTCTCATCGTCAACCCGTTCACCCATACACGCTGCCTGCTGGAACCTCCCCTCGTGGGTCCGGTGAGGTAGTTTTTCAAGGTTCATAATTTAATTGGATTGCATGCTTAGCTTCAATTAGTAATTGCATTTTTTTAATACAATTGTACTTCATCTTAGCATTCCACATTCATTGCCACTTCAGCACATAGTAGTCTGTTTATTTTTTAGAGATTGCCTTATGATTCCTTTCAAGTAATAAGGTTAAAAAAACAGTAATGTTTAATTCTTTTAATGCACTTGAATTTTATGTTTAAGACATCCGTGGGTTGGATTCCTTATAGATTGTATTTTGTGTTTATTGCTTACGAGGTTCCTATCTCAGATTATAAATCAAAAACTTGTTTAATTTTGCATGATACAGCTCGGGTTATCTGATTGGATTTCTTATCTAAGTGAATATTTATGTACAAATGCCAGATGCATCTTTTAAGAATAAAAAAAAAAAAAGAAATAGAAAAGGACTACATGAATTGTTTTCACAAAAGAGAAGGGTATCAAAAGTAGAGGTTAGACACATCTAGTGTAACTAAGTCCTCATGTCAATAAGTCTCTAGTTTGCCGAAATAAGAAGGGCTAATCGATCAATAATTGATTAATGGCGAATCCTAGAGAAACAAAGGTTCAATTGATAGGACTTAGGAGGCGCATGCTAGGTGGAGGAGCAGCAAGTTGGAACCATTGGCGCTCACTTGATAATCTGTCAAACTTCCTCGGGATTTCGCTTAGGGAAGAAAAGAAAAGAAAAAAAGATTGATGGAAGATCTTCCTAAGCAGGAAACCCTTGCTTTTTGCCTTTTTGCCTTAAAACGACGCGGGACGTCTTTCCTGTATAGGAAACGTAGCGAATTGGTACAGCGCCCCCGCTGCCAATCTGCCTATAAATAAGCCCCAAATTACCTCGAGAGCTATGAGCATCGCAAAGCTGCACCATCTTTCTTTCCATTGTTTCCAACCCCTTCACACGCACGCTCTCCCTCTCTCTTTCGCTCTCAGAAACTCTCGAGCACCATGCATGGAGATTCATCGCCCTCCCTCCCTCCAGGAGAACCAACAAATGCCCCCGCCCCAGCACCAGCAGTCTCTCTCTCTCCAAGTCCTTCATCGTCAACGGTCCGGCGCCGGCGGACACAAATCGCAAAGATCGAAAACGCAAAGTATCGCTCCCAAGCGCTCTGTAAGAGGCGCAGTGGCCTCCTTAAAAAAGCCATGGACCTCCACGTACTCACCGGCGCTCACGTCGCCCTCGTCATTGTCTCCATTAGTGGCAAATTATACTCTTTCGGCAATCCCTCGGTCGAAGAGGTATTCTCCGAGTACCTCCGTCAGAAGGACGACGTGACGCTGCCAATGAATCCAAAAGAGGGGGTGGACTGGGCCGAGAAAGGGCGTGATTCTTGCGAGGCAAAGGCGGACTCCGCCTCCTTTAAAATGATTCCCCTCCATGCGAAAAGCAACTGTCAGGATCGACGACCCGGAGAAGCGCGCCAGGACGTTCTCGAAGAGGAGCCGCGGCCTCATCAACAGAGCTTGCCCTTGGGGACATCATAAGGACGGCGACGCGCTCGCTTATTCGCCGAGTACCTCCATAGTGAGTCCAGAAGAGGGGATGGGCTGGGCCGAGAACAACTCATCAGTTAACGCCGGTGCTGGTGATGATTCTGGAGTTGGGGCTGGTCGTGACACTAAAGTTCTGAAGGATGACGATATTGATTTACTTATAAAGGATTTCGCATCAACTGTGTAAGCTCAGGAGAGGAATCTGCGCGCTCCGATCTTGAGGGCTATGAGAATAATGACGACGACATCCTTGCTGCACTTGAAAGTTTGGATGTCTAAATATGAGTGTCATGTATGTGTGTGCTGTTTCTCGTCCTTTATTTTAGCAGCATTTTCGACTATTGATGGTTGTCTCTCTGTGATGTATGTATATGGATATCTGCGTTCTTCCTTGTTAAACTGCATCGTAAAGTAGAGATTGGATAATGGGTTTCCACGCTGGTTGTTCAATCTTTCAGTTCAGATCCCATCCAATACACGTTTGGATTTGTTTGATGGTGATTTGGTAATGCATCTCCTGCTGTTTCTTTTTGCTCGTGATTTCTGGGTTTCTTCCTAGAGCGGACCAATGAAGGGAGCTGACCGTCTTAGTTCTGCTTCTTGACATTGAAATGCCATATTTATGTTCCAGAACGGGGCCAGTGCAGAGAAAGAGAGTTGTACCTGTCTGAGGAAATGTTTAATTTGCAAAGTATGAAAAAGAAATTTGCAAACCTTGAACGGGTTTGGAATGTAAATTTACCATTTGGCGTTCAATTCGACTTTGTTTGTTGCTGTCTTACAGTTTTATGAACCGTCACCTTTACATGAAACCCCAATCCATATACTCGAATTCACGCCAGCCCGATTCAGCTTCTTCCAAAAATCAATGATAAAGACTCGTCCTTTTTGATCCCTCTCAAATTGCAGACCCTGTCTTCACCCATTGTTCTTCTTCCACAACAACGAGTAGATCCAGAAACGGAGGAAGATGAAGAAGCAGAAGCAGAAGGAAGTGAAATACAATCACTCCAAAAACAGAGTTTCCAAGAATTAGCCAACCCGAACCCCCATCTGCTGACAAGTAACAAGCCCTTGAGTTGATACGCCTCCCCCTCTCGATCGATCAAATTCGTCACAGGGAAATGGCAACTCATTCGGAACGAGCTCGTAGACACATCTTCTGCATTGGCCGTCCCTGACGAGAGCACTAACCTTCCACGCGTGGTTCAAGAAATGATGGTTGCGGTCAGGGGGTGTCATGGCCTTGCTGAGAAATGCACGGGTGCATTCCTATGGTGTGAAGCTATTTATCAGAGCAATTGGGACATGGTCTTGACAAAGGTCCGTTGCCATGTCCACAATCTCTCTGGGATGTCCAAAACTGGTTTTTTCCCTCATGGGTATGCCATTGTTGTCTCCAAGTCCAGGTTTGGGCCTTGTAAGGAGGACACGAGGTTTTATGTCAAGGATTTTTGGACAAGGATGAAGATTGAGGAAGACCTAGAAATGAAGAGGCAAGCTTCGGCTAGTTTGCCCGAAGTTGCGAACGAAGATGAAAAATTTGTGAAGGTGGTCATGAAAGTAGGCGAGGTCATCTTTACCCAAAAAAAAAAAAAAAAAAAAAAGTAGGCGAGGTCATTCACCTCTTGGTCAGCTTTGTTGATTCTCTGGAGAAAGAAGTTCAAGAAGTGGCTGCAAGAGTGCTCTCAGCGGTTGCAGGGTTATGCACAGGTGTGGTGATCGCCTGCTCTGCTGCAACTTGTCCATGAGAAATTTAAGTTATTGGCCACCTTGGCAGAATGCTTCATGTGTTTCTATTTGCCCTCACAACAAACTTATCTGAAGGTGAGATATGTGTGTGTGTGTGTGTGAGAGAGAGAGAGAGAGAGAGAGAGAGAGAGAGGGAGAGAGGGAGAGAGGTTTGTGGTCTTGTGCCTCAGGAAAAGTAGATACCTTACTATGGTCGTTAGATTTTTCTTACTTTTCTTTAATCACTTATGTACCTTTTAATCGGTTGAAAGGTTAGATCGGGTGAAATTTTGGACTGAAGTTCTTATTAAAGTTGTATCTGGTTGGGGCTCTTGGTGGTTCAATATTCTATTTGGTGTACCATGCTTTCATGCATTCGCAGTTGAAGTTAAACTGAATTTATGTAAATATGTGCAGAATTATTTTGTGTGCTTGTAGTTAACGCAAATTATTATTATCTCAAACTTTGCAGGGTCAAGGAATGTTCGGGATAGACCATTCCAGAATGCCAGGATTGGTACGTACAAATAGAGCAACTACTATTGAGATGAACAATAATTATGTAAATCCACCGGTCACGTCCTGTCGACATTAAGTTTATGCCAAGTCTTTGAATGTTAGTTTGTCGGCTATGTTAAGTGGTCTAGAAACAACGTGCTTTACTCTGAGATAGGCAATTGCAGTTTCCAGACCCCAAACATGAAATAGCACTTCCTATCTTTCATACATTATTTCGAGGTGCATTATCTATTGTGACATCTTGAAATTCCTTAAACTAGATGTTACGCCCGGATCCTTGAGCACGCATACATCTTTCTCTTTTGGTCGATTTTATAATGCGATATCCCATGACAATGTATCGCCGACCCTTTCATTTATTAAGCACATGCGGAAGCAATTAAAATCCCCAGACAATAAAACGATAGGATAGAAAAGCAGGGCCATATTTTTCATGTTGAAATTTATAACCAAACTTTTATACAAAACACAAACCAGAACACTTCACAACTTTTTATTTTAAACTCTATTCACATCAAAATAGAGATATCAAAGAAGATAGAATCTTAGTCCATCTGGGCCGTACTCAAGGCCCCTCTCAAGATTATCTTCTTCTCCCAAAAATCCTTCTCCGACTCTTCCTCCTCACCTCCTTAGCGGGGTCCTGAAATGATTTCCCCAAACTGGGATGAGACTACGTCTCAGCGAGTTCTACCCCACTAAGCCCGATTAGCAAACCATTATACTATAGGCTGCCTAAACACGCACAGGACAGATGATTTACCTTGGCCTCAGATCCTCCCTGCAAGTCAGTACAATTTATAATAGGCACCCAAGCAATCATATCACCGATGGAAGCATCGATCAAATCGACCTAGTCAATTATATGCCAACAAGACCACTCATGGTCATTTCCATTCAGTCAATCAATTTGCAACATCAAACTCAAGGCAATGATCAATCGATCTAGTCGATTACATGTCAGACGGACCATTCTAGGTCAATGCCCTCGGGCGTCAAGCTCACCAATGTGACTTATCCATTAGACAATTGCGTGCGTTCTTTAAGGCGTCGTTTTCGCTAGTGACATCTTTAGTCACCGAACCACGCATGCCTATGACCATGTACTCAAATAGACAATTGTGTGCGTTCTTTAAGTCGTCGTTTTCGCCAGTGATATCCCAAATCACCGAACCACACATGCCTATAACAATGTATTTAATAGACAAGTGTATGCGTTCTTTAAAGCGCCGTTTTCGCCAGTGATGTCCTTAATCACCGAACCATACATGCCTATAACAATACGAGTACTAGACCGATACGTGCGTTCTTTAATGCGCCATTTTCGCCAGTGATATCCCAATCACCGAACCACGTAGGTCCACAATAATGTATGTACTAGACCGATATGTGCGTTCTTTAAGGCGCCATTTTCGCCAGTGATGTCCCAATCACCGAACCACGTAGGTCCATACACTATGTTTGATTGGTTCAATTCTAGAGTATTTCCAATTCTCTCATAACTCCATTCACTTTACAACTCAATCAAAGCATTATAAATGCTAAACAAACATACTCGGCCATCTACCAATCAATCATTCAATCTCAATCAATTCCAAATCAATTTAGGGTAAATCCCTAAAATATCGCAATTTATTCAATTCCATATAACGTAGAGCTCAAATAAATAAACGAACTACGCCACGATGATCAGCACGAGATTTCGGTCGTCGGCCATCAAAATCTTAATTTCCGAAAAATAATTAATTAATTAATTAATTTCGAAAATTAATTAATAAATATTAAAAATTCATTTAGCACAAACTAAAACTCAATTAAACAAACGGACTTCACCACGGTCATCAGCATAATTTTCTGGTTCCGGACCATCTCAGTTGAATTTTCGGAAAATAAATAATTATTAAATTTAATTCCGAAAATTAATATTTAAATACTAAAAATTCCACTTAGGCCCGAAAAGCCTAATTGGAGCCCACTAAGGGTCGGGAAAAATCCCGAGGCACTTCCAATAATTAGTAGACCACGTCTACTTGCTAATTACGCAATCAATTTATCTAAATCGCATCACAATTGACTAATAATCGCTAATTTATTCTAATCTAACAACTTAAACATAATTAATTAAAACTAAACCAACCTTAAGCATAATTAGTCAACTAATCATGGATTAGTGAGATTACTCACCAAATCGCGCGCAAATCGGATCAATCGACGACGGCAACGCGAGGAACAACAAACTCCAAAGCACGGCTCGGGTTCGGGGCCGGAAACGGCCCAAAACGAGCCCGAAAGTGCTGGAAACCCACTTCGTGGGCTCACTGGACGGGGTTGGCCGAGGCTGCTCCGGCGGCTAGGGCGGCGAGGGGAGGCCGGCGGAGGGTGAGGGGGACGCGGGGAGGTCGGCGGGGTTGGGCGGTGGCCGAAGGTGGCCGGGGGGGGTTGGTCGGGCGGAACCGAGGCGAGTAGGGGCCGGTCGCGCGGGGAAAGAAGCGGCAGCGGCGGGACAGCGGGCACACGGGCGGCGGCTGTCGCGGGCGTGCGGCGGCGGTGCGGCGGCGGGACGGGCGGCGACGGTGCAGCGACAGCGGCGAGCTGCGGCTCCCGGTTCGGGCTTGCTTGCTCAAGCGTGCGGAGGAAGGAAGAAGAAGAAGAAAGAGAGAGAGAGAGAGAGAGAGAGAAGTAGGGCTTGACCAGTCAAAGAAGAGAGAGAAAGTGAGAGTCGGTTGGGGGGAGGAATCGCACGAAGGGGGAAAAGGGGAGAGGAGAGAGAGAGAAAAGAAAGAAAAAGAAGGAAAAGAAAAGAGAGGGAGAGAGAGGAAAAATGAAAAGGAAATACATAATTATTTAATTTAAATTTTCCTTTTCTCTTTTCCTTTTCTTTTCTATTTTCTTTTAGTCTTCAATTTTTCTTCTGATAATTTCTTTCTTGAAATTTCGGACCCGTCAATAAATTGACGAGCGATGAGACAGGATCCTAAAAATAAGAATTATGGCGCGCTTAAAATTCGATTCCCGAAATCGAGTTCAATTTCGTGGTTAAAAATCGATCAGACGTGATTTTAGTCCAATTCAACCAATTAGGTAGCTTTTAGGGATTTTACAACTGATACATCCCTTAACGGCTTCACCCAATAGGTTAGTTAACTCGTGAGTGATCAGCTCAGAGAAAAAGAACCCTAAGCACGTCGACGAAATGCCCATTTCACTTTATCGAAACGGGGTCGAATTTCAGGATGTCACATCTATAATCCGAAACAACGCTCGTTGACATGATCAGAAGTAAAGCATGCTTCTTGGTGCTTTAAGTGTGTGATAGTATTTTTCCGAATATCCTAGGCTAGATTTAGGGAATAGCCTCGAAACCTGCACTTTTAGGATAACTTGCATAAGGCATGATTGCATCTAATACTGTTAAAAAGTATCTACTGCAATGATGATATCAAGTGTGCATTGACAATTGGGAATATGTGATTCATGTGACACCACGCCGTCAATGATGCGGTATTACCAATATGTTTTCTCGTAACTTAGAACCTAGAATAGTTTGTGAAGAAATGCCCTCGGCAATGGTTGGGAATGAGCAGCCGTGCTAGTATAGCAGCATACTAGTTTTGACTTAAAATTGCTTGCAACTTGTGAATCGTGTTTTTGAATAATAGAAATCACAAATTATGGCTATGTAGCTTATTAAGTTGCCAACAAATTGCTGGCCTTCTTGTCAAAGAAAAAGAGAGGCCATGTGCGTGCATGAGCGTCGGGAACTGTTTTCTGCAATCTGTGGAAATTTTTTGAATCTGTCGTGTACAAACAACCTGTAAGCTGGTGTAGATTGTTTTGGACCGAGAAAGTCTGGAGTTGTAATCATATACTTTTGGTTGGTGCTGGGAGACAGTGAGATATCAGGATCGGCTCACTTAGGAGTAGCTGCAGTTGCAGCGATCACATGGGGCCGACTCGGGAAAGGGCAGTTTTAAATCTGCCGCTGCTCATGTTGATTTTGGCTTGCATAACTGATTTTTTTTTTTTTTTTTTTTTTTTCCCATCGTGCTTCTTCATTTTTATGAAGTGGGTGTTCAAGGTGATTGCCTCAATGGTGCCGCTGAAAACTTATAGAGCAGCCGGCAGAAATGGCTCCTCGAGATTCATCAAATACTAAAAGAGCTGACATAACAACGGATGACGAGCTCTAATCTGTGTGAAAAGGTGTGTGCACCTTGACTACTATGGCGGGAGCATTACTGACGTACACTAATAGACAATCTTTGCATGATTCGAAGTTCACAAGAGATTTTTGTCGTCGTTGGTATATGTTTGCTGCATATATGGACTGAAATATGTGCTCTCTCCCTCCAGGAGAACCAGAAACGGCCCTGGCCCCGGCCCCGCCCCAGCAGTCTCTCTCTCTCTCTCCAAGTCCTTCATCGTCAATGGTCCGGCCCCAGCGGACACAAATCGCAAAGATCGAAAACCGAAAGTATCGCTCCCAATCGCTCTGTAAGAGGCGCAATGGCCTCTTTAAAAAAGCCACGGACCTCCACATGTAAGAGTTTTCCTAATGTGGACTAAATTAATTGTTATTGTAATTTACTGTTTTTACGGTTATCGTAAAACAGGGTTGGTCTAAAGAGAGATAGAAGGTTTCTTAATTAGTCTAATATGGGCTGGCTAGTGTGGGCGAGTTGAGCCTGGCCCGTAATGAGGGGGACTGGCTGGAAACTCTATAAATAGTGCTCAAGTCTCTCCTCTAACCCTAATTCTCACATGTATCCTCACCTAAGGGCGTTTACCTAACGCTACACGTGAGGGGGCCGCCTCATTGAGCCGGTGATACGGAGGGCAATAGAGGAGAATGACTTGATGCGTGGATCCCCTTTATATGTGGGTAATCCCTTTTCTCGCTTCCGCTTTATGTTCAATGGATCCAGGTGCGTTAATCTTTCTACTCAATTATGCATGTTCTTGTTCTGGTTATGGAGATCTTGGGGTTGCGCAATTTGCGTCTATCATGTGGTATCAGAGCAACCATAATCTTAGAACTCGAACACAATTGGTTTTGCCCTAATTTGTACAGATTTACCCTAATTTGTACGGATCTACCCTAATTTTTATGGATTAGCCCCAATTGGCGATCATGCCCTAATTTGTGATTTTCGAGACTTTTTATTCAATAAAAATTAAATTAAATCACAAATTCGGACTGGGCTCGACAAGACGAGCAAGAGGGTAGGCGGCGCGTTGCCGGGGGAGGCCGCACGCGCCCCCACGCGCGGCCACGCGCCTCCTGGGCGTCGAACGCGCGCCGCGCGTGATATCCACGCGCCGCGCACTCAGGTGGCGCGTGAGGGCGCGTGGAGTGTCCGATCGGCGCGTGGCTGGCGGCGTTGGACTCGTATGGTGATTTCCTATCTCTTCGTATATTTATTTTATATGTTTGATGGTTTTATTGATGTGAAATTGCATATGGAACCCTAAATACGTGTATTTTTAGTGTATTTTGCGTATTTTTCTTGTATTTTCTGTGATTTTGGAAATACAGGTGATGGGTTACTAATATGTTATCACATAATAAAATATGTGATTCATCAATAAAAATCAAACTTTATTGTGAATTGAAGCTGGCTTAATGAGATACAATTCGTATGAGATTGTATTTAAGCTATGTATTAAGCCGATGAGACACAATAAAAATTATGAAACTTTTGTTACTCATGTATACTTCTTTACACACTTGTAATCTTTGAATGATAGACGACTTAAGGACTCGTGACCAAACTGATGTACTGATTAACATATCTGCTGAATGTGGGTAATGCATGTCGATTAAGTTACTGCATATTGTACATGAACTCATCTGGTCACTTGTTAATGTCTATCAAGTTGAATATTTTTATGGTTAAGGAGTATGGCAATATTTATGCAGAACAATAGTATCTACTGTTATAGTTTAGATATTAAGTTCTGTGATTTGACTCAATTTATAGGCCTTTGGTTGAAGTAATGATATTTGTTACCTAAAATTGATTAATAAATTAATTGTTGGCCTTGGAGTCAAATTTGCCTTATGGATTCATGAGTGATAATGGATCAGCTATCAAGCTTGTCGATTTGGTGCACCATGTATTACTATTGATGTTAATTTGTGAGAGATATTATAGATCAACATTCTTTTTATGTTGTTCTGGTAATATGTAATTGGGGGTGCATAAGAGATGTTTTATTCTCTGTTATAAGAAATTTCTTGTGTTTCTTGTGATCAATGATCTCATTGGAATCTGTCTTTCAGGTTTATATATATATATATATATATATATGATTAATTTTTTATTAATGAATAAAGCAGTGTAATTAGCATGATATGTGATTTTGGTGATATGATGCCCCTATCACTAAAGTTAAAATCACATATATGGTGAATGTGAGGAGTAAAGCTTATATCCCGATATGAGAGAATTTCAATGATTCAATTGAGTAGTGACCGCCAAAGTGGCACGCTTGATTGGGTTTGAGAAATTTCTGTCTCGTATGATGATTGGGATGTCTCTGGTCTAATACGTAATCATACTCCCAAAGGAGGTGATTGTGTATTAGTTCATGGAGGGATACATGATAGTGTGGTGGAGGAGTGACTGATTCTAGTGATTCATATGCCCAAAGGTGATGGAATTCACGAAGAATTGGAATATATTCTCATAACCCTTATCATGTGGGGAGTGTACAATTGCATGTCATGTATTCTGCCCAAAGGTGATTATATGACTTTGCATGTAACTCTCTGGATGTGTACTTGTACGTCAAGTTACACAATGCTCACATGATGCTAATTATATATTGCTTGTTTTTCAGTCACCTTTTCTATAAATGGTAATTCCGTCATCATTGAGGTTTTTACTGCTTCAAATTTTTAAGTTGTGGACATATGATTTGTTGCTTGAGAAAAGAGCAATTGAATTTGCTTATTGTCCATGAAGCGTTCCATTCGGAACACTTGAAAAGAGGTTTGCTGCGGACTGCACTGCTATAAGATGATGGAAGCCTTAGTTGCTTGAAATTATGTCTTATTTGATATTGAAATTAGGACACATCTGCAAAAATTGTGTTTAAGTCCTAATGACATATACATCTCGTATATGATTAAAAGGTTGTCAGGTTTAACAGTGGCAATGAGTATTTTGGCAAGTATGACAATGCGAAATAGTTTAAAGGGTCATTTGTCAAATACTTGGTAGATTCTAGGGTGGTAATTTAATTACTATACCTGAAAATTTTGACAAAAAGATTTGGGCGAAAGGCATAAATGCACCATATTGAACATGGTGATGAGTATGATTAGTAAGACTAATTTATCTGGTCTTTTGTTGGCTGATATTATGAAAGCAATTTTTTCATATACAAAAGGGGTATTGATTTTATGACCCTAAAGAAGGTACAAGAATTATGGAATCACATACTTTAAAATTTCTAAATATTGACGTAATTGTAGAGGATAGCTGCTCTAAGATTATTAAAGATAATAGTATGATGGAGGTTACTGTGTTTTTGTCTTTACCTATATAGATAATTATGGAATCTCCTGTACCATAGACTAAACTTGTTGAGGTTCAAGGTACTATTCTTGATATAGTTTATAATTAAATTTCTTAAACCTCTCAAGTGCAGAATGAAGTGGTTGCAGCTTTATTAAGGAGATTTGTTAAGGAAAGACGATCGTTATACCATCAAACTATATAGTATATTTGTGAGAGCATGATTACAATATCCACTATATGGTTGATGTAATGACATATTTATAAATGTCTTTTCTTATTCTCAATTAAGTATGTGATTAGATGCCATAAAAGGCGATATACAATCTATGAAACATGTTTGGAAACTTACTGACTTGTTTAAAGATCACAAGTTTATTAGTTGCAAATTGGCGTACAAAACTAAAAGAATTTCAAACAAAGATTGTGGAATTTAAAGCCAAATTTGTAACTAACATTTTAACTCTGAAAGAGGGGTGGATTGTTTATAGTGAAGAAATAATTATTTCTTTAAATGTTCTTTCAGAGTGAACGTGGCATTAATAATTTATTTTGATATAAAGTTACGCCAAATAGATACAAAATCTATATTGTGCAATTGGATGATTTTGCAACAGATTCAAGTAAACTTGTGTGTAGACTGAAAAGTTCTAATTCTAATTCATGGTCTTAAGCAAGTTTCCAGACAATATTATTAAAGTTTCATAGTGTTATTATTTTGTTCCATTGAGAACAAAGTAATTCAATATACTTGCAAGGTCAGTAGGAGGAAATTTATTTTTCTCATGTTTTGCTTACAAATTGTGACCTTGAGACATCTTATATCCTTTGTACCGAGGTCTATAAGGATTGTTTTTGCCATATTATATTAGATTTTCTCGGAGGACATTTGCTGATTGTATATTGGAAATATTCAATATACATCATTGCAAGCCAGGAATTGCTCCTGTTGTTAAGGGTGATGGACTAAATTTATCACATTGTCCTTATTTAGATATTGAGAAAATCTAATTAAATGGTGTACCTTGTGTCAGTGCACTTAAAAGTATAATGTATGCGCGAATTTGCACTAGACTAAATGTTGTCTTTGTGACGGGACTTCTAGGCAGATATCGGTGAAATCCAAGACATGATCACTGGGTTGCTGTCAAGAAGGTTTTAAGGTACTTAAAGAAGACAAGAGATTATATGCTAATTTATAGCCATGTTCAATTCTTGCAGTTAGTAGGGTATTTAGATGTAAACTTTGCTGGCTGTTTTGATGACATGCAATCAATAATAGAATACATATTTATGTTAGCAGTAAGTGCAATAAATAAAGTCTTATGTCATCTTCTGTTATGTAAGCAGTGTTAGTAACATTCTTTTAGGCTGTTACTTGGGCTTTTAGGCTCCAAAACCTCATGACGGAATTGATCGTTTTAACTTGATGGATAGACCCATACGGTTGTATTGAGATAACAAATTTGTAGTATTATTTATTTACTACAGAGGTCTCAAGGGGTCTAAATATATGGTGGTAAGATATTTTTTGACCATAAAGAAACGATACTGAGAAAGGTGACTTATAATATAACATATTTTCACGAGATGATGTGGTTGCAGATTCACTAACTAAAGGCCTACGCCCATGTGTATTTTAGTAACATATCGTTAACATGGGCTTAAGAGTATCTTCGGATATTGTTGTTTAGTGGGAGCTATTATGGCTTTATCTGATAAAGTTCACATCTGTGGTTCGTTACACTTAGTAACGGTTTGATATGTATCAACTTTTGCATTCAATAAAATATTTTTGAATGTATTGTTATTATGTTGAATACATATTGATAAAGTCTCAAGGGATTGTATAAACCTTGAGTGAAGGCTAGGGGCATCCGGGCATCCGGTTATTAGCCTTGTGCATATGTCTTGTGATACATAAAGAAAGGTTAACCATAAGGACAAGACATATGTGGGTTCATTGGAACCATAAAGCATTCTCTAGTGGCACAAGTTTTTGTGACGCCTAAAGTTAAGAGAATGGTGATCGACAAATGGGATCTCTATGAGAGATGTTATCCATTTGACACACTACCATATTGAATCCATATCAATAAAGTTGAGAACATTCGTGACCATGGAAGGCTCGTGTGTATACATGCAGTTACCGCCATGATTCGGTGTTTAAGACTTTATGGGATAGGATTGACTATTAAGAATTATCTCTGGACCAAATGTGCGCACATACGGTACGATTTCAATTAATATAGTCCAAGTGGGAGAATGTAAGAGTTTTCCTAATGTGGACTAAATTAATTGTTATTGTAATTTACTGTTTTTACGGTTATCGTAAAACAGGGTTGGTCTAAAGAGAGATAGAAGGTTTCTTAATTAGTCTAATATGGGCTGGCTAGTGTGGGCCGAGTTGAGCCTGGCCCGTAATGAGGGGACTGGCTGGAAACTCTATAAATAGTGCTCAAGTCTCTCCTCTAACCCTAATTCTCACATGTATCCTCACCTAAGGGGCGTTTACCTAACGCTACACGTGAGGGGGCCGCCTCATTGAGCCAGTGATACGGAGGGCAATAGAGGAGAAGGACTTGATGCGTGGATCCCCTTTATATGTGGGTAATCCCTTTTCTGCTTCCGCTTTATGTTCGATGGATCCAGGTGCGTTAATCTTTCTACTCAATTATGCATGTTCTTGTTCTGGTTATGGAGATCTTGGGGTTGCGCAATTTGCGTCTATCACCACATACTCACCGGTGCTCACGTCGCCCTCGTCATTATCTCCACCAGTGGCAAATTATACTCTTTCGGCGCTCCCTCGGTTGAAGAGGTATTCTCCGAGTACCTTCGCCAGAAGGACGACGTGACGCTGCCAATGAGTCCAAAAAAGGGGGTGGACTGGGCCGAGAAAGAGCGTGATTCTTGCGCGGGAAAGCAGGACTCCGCCTCCTTTAAAATGGTTCCCCTCCCTGCGAAAAGGAACTGTCAGGATCGACGACCTGGAGAAGCGCGCCAGGACGTTCTCAAAGAGGAGCCGCGGCCTCGTCAAGGATCCTCTGCTCTCAGCTTGCTCACCGGCGCTCACGTCGCCGTCATTATGATGTCCCCTAAGGGCAAGCTCTGCTCGTTTGGCGCTCCCTCGGTCGAAGAGGTATTCTCCGAGAACCTCCATAGTGAGTCCAGAAGAGTGGGTGGGCTGGGCCGAGAACAACCCATCGGTTAACGCCGGTGCTGGTGATGATTCTGGAGTTGGAGCTGGTCGTGATCCTAAAGTTCTGAAGTATGACGAGATCGATTTACTTGTAAAGGATTTCACATTAACTGTGTAAGCTCAGGAGAGGAATCTGCGCGCTCCGATCTTGAGGGCTATGAGAATAATGACGACAACATCCTAGCTGCACTTGAAAGTTTTGATGTCTAAATATGAGTGTTATGTACGTGTGTGCTGTTTCTCGTCCTTTATTTTAGCAGCATTTTCGACTATTGATGGGTGTCTCTCTGCGATGTATGTATATGGATATCTGCGTTCTTCCTTGTTAAACTGCATCGTAAAGTAGAGATTGGATAATGGGTTTCAACGCTGGTTGTTCAATCTTTCAGTTCAGGTCCCATCCCATACGCGTTTGGATTTGTTTGATGGTGATATTGTAATGGATCCTCTGCTGCTTCTTTTTGCTCGTGATTTCTGGGTTTCTTCCGAGAGAGGACCAATGAAGCGAGCTGACCGTCTTAGTTCTGCTTCTTGACATTGAAATGCCATATTTATGTTCCAGAACGAGGCCGATACGGAGAAAGAGAGTTGTATCTGTCTGAGGAAATGTTCAATTTGCAAAGTATGAAGAAGAAATTTGCAAACCTTGAATGGGTTTGGAATGTGAATATACCATTTGCCGTTCAATTCGACTTTGTTTGTCGCTGTCTTACAGTTTTATGAACCGTCGTGAAATCCCAGTCCATATATTCGAATTCTTGTGCTGGCATGCATGAACACGCCAGCCTGATGCAGCTTCTTCCAAAAATCAAGGATAAAGACTCGTCCTCTTCGATCCCTCTCAAATTGCATACACCGTCTTCACCCATTGTTCTTCTTCCACAACAACTGGTAGATCCAGAAACGGGGGAAGAAGAGGAGGAAGCGGAAGAAATTTAAATACAATCACTCCAAATACAGAGTTTCCAAGAATTAGCCAACCCGGACCCCCCACCCCCTTGCTGACAAGTGACAAGCCCTTGAGTTGATTTCTTCATACGCCTCCCCCTCTCGCTCGATCAAAGTCGTCGTAGGGAAATGGCGACTCATTCGGAACGAGCTCGTAGAGACATCTTCTGCATTGGCCATCCCTGATGAGAGCACCGCGCTTCCACACGTGGTTCAAGAAATGATGGTCGCAGTCAGGGTGTGTCATGGCCTAGCGGAGAAATGCACGGGTGCACTCCTATAGTATGAAGCTATTTATGCAGAGCAATTTGGACATGGTCTTGACAAAGCTCCGTTGTCGAGAATCTATCTGGGATTTCCAAAACTGGTTTTTTCCCTCATGGTTATGCCATTGTTGTTTCCAAGTCCAGGTTTGGGCCTTGTAAGGAGGACACGGGGTTTTATGTCAAGGATTTGTGGACAAGGACGAAGATCAAGGAAGATCCAGATATGAAGAGGCTGTTAGACGCAAATTGCGCAACCCCAAGATCTCCATAACTAGAACAAGAACATGCATAATTGAGTAGAAAGATTAATGCACCTGTTTTGGGATCCATGGAACATAAAGCGGAAGTATAAAAAGAATTACCCACATATATCAAGGGGATCCACGCATCAAGTCCTTCTCCTCTATTACCCTCCGTATCACTGGCTCAATGAGGCGGCCCCTCTCACGTTTAGCGTTAGGTAAATGCCCCTTAGGTGATGATACATGTGAGAATTAGGGTTAGAAGAGAGACTTGAGCACTATTTATAGAGTTTCCAGCCAGTCTCCCTCATTACGGGCCAGGCTCAACTCGGCCCACACTAGCCAGCACATATTAGACTAATCAAGAAACCTTCTATCTCTCTTTAGACCAACTCTGTTTTACGATAACCGTAAAAACAGTAAATTACAATATCAATTAATTTAGTCCACATTAGAAAAACTCTAACATTCTCCCACTTGGACTATATTAATTGAAATCGTACTGCATGTGCGCACATTTGGTCCAGAGATAATTTTTAATAGTTTATCCTGTCTCATAAAGTCTTAAACACCGAATCATGGCGGTAACTGCATGTATACACACATAGCCTTCCATGGTCACGAATGTTCTCAACTTTATTGATATGGATTCAATATGATAGTGTGTCAAATGGATAATATCTCTCATAGAGAGATCTCATTTGTCAGTCACCATTCTCTTACCTTAGGTGTCACAAAAAAACTTGTGCCACTAGAGAATGCTTTATAGTTCCAATGAACTCACATATGTCTTATCCTTATGGTTAACATTTCTTTATGTATCACAAGACATATGCACAAGGCTAATAACCGAATGCCCGGATGCCCCTAGCCTTCACTCAAGGTCTATACAATCCCTCGAGATTTTATCAATATGTATTCAACATAATAACAACACATTCAAAATATTTTATTGAATGCAAAAGTTGATACATATCAAACCGTTACTAAGTGTAACAAACCACATATGTGAACTTTATCAGAGTAAAGCCAAAATAACTCCCACTAAACAATAATATCCGAAGATACTCCTAGGCCCATGTTAACGATATGTTACTAAAATATACATGGGCGTAGGCCTTTAGTTTGTGGATCTGTAACCACATCATCTGTGAAAATATGTTATATCATAAGTCACATTTCTGTACCGTTTCTTTATGGTAAAAAATATCTGACCACCATATATTTAGACCTCTTGAGACCTTTGTAGTAAATAAATAATACTACAAATTTGTTATCTTAATACAACCGTATGGGTCTATCCATCAAGTTAAAACGATCAATTCCGTCATGAGGTTTTGGAGCCTAATAGCCCAAATAACAACCTAAAAAAATGTTACTAACATTGCATACATAGTAGAAGATAACAAAGAACTTTATTTACTGCACTTCCTACTAACATAAATCTGTATTCCGTTATTGATTGCATATTATCAGAACAGCCAGCAAAGTTTACATCTAAATACTCTACTAACTGCAAGAATTGAACATGTCTATAAATTAGCATATAATCTCTTGTCTTCTTTAAGTACCTTAAAACCTTCTTGATAGTAACCCAATGATCATGTCCTGGATTTGACCGATATCTGCCTAGAAGTCCCGTCACAAAGACAACATTTAGTCTAGTGCAAATTCGAGCATACATTATACTTTTAAATGTACTGACACAAGGTACACCATTTAATTAGATTTTCTTAATATCTAAATAAGGACAATGTGATAGATTTAGTCCATCACCCTTAACAACAGGAGCAATTCCTGGCTTGCAATGATGTATATTGAATATTTTCATTATACAATCAGCAAATGTCCTCCGAGAAAATCTAATATAATATGACAAAAACAATCCTTACAGACCTCAGTATTGTCTCAATGTCACAACTTGTAAGCAAAATATCATGTACATAAAGTATGAGAAAAAATAAATTTCCTCCCACTGACCTTGCAGTATATTGAATTACTTTGTTCCCAATTGAACAAAATAACAACACTATGAAACTTTAATAATACAAGTTTACTTGAATCTACTGCAAAATCATCCAGTTGCACAATATAGATTTTGTATATATTTGGCGTAACTTTATATCACAATAAATTATTAATGTTACGTTCACTCTGAAAGAACATTTAAAGAAATAATTATTTATTCACTATAAACAATCCACCCCTCTTTCAGAGTTAAAACGTTAGTTACAAATTTGGCTTTAAATTCCACAATTTTTGTTTGAAATTCTTTTAGTTTTGTACGCCAATTTGCAACTAATAAACTTGTGATCTTTAGACAAGTCAGTAAGTTTCCAAACATGTTTCATAGATTGTTTATCACATTTTATGGCATCTAATCACATACTTAATTGAGAATAAGAAACGACATTTATAAATATATCATTACATCAACCATATAATGGATATTGTAATCATGCTCTCACAAATAGACTATATAGTTTGATGGTATAACTGATCGTCTTTCCTCAACAAATCTTCTTAATAAAGCTGCAACCACTTCATTCTGCACTTGAGAGGTTTAAGAAATTTCATTATAAACTATATCAAGAATAGTACTTGAACCTCAACAAGTTTAGTCTATGGTACAGGAGATTCCATAATTATCTGTATAGGTAAAGACAAAAACATAGTAACATCTATCATACTATTATCTTTAATAATCTGAGAGCAGCTATCCTCTACAATTACGTCAATATTTAGAAACTTTAGAGTATATGATTCCATAATTCTTGTACCTTATTTAGGGTCATAAAATCAATACCCCTTTTGTATATGAAAAAATTGCTTTCATAATATCAGCCCACAAAAGACCAGATAAATTAGTCTTACTAATCATACTCATCACCATGTTCAATATGACGCATTTATGCCTTTCGCCCAAATCTTTTTGTCAGAATTTTTAGGTATAGTAATTAAATTACCACCCCAGAATCTACCAAGTATTTGACAAATGACCTTTTAAGCTATTTCGCATTGTCATACTTGCCAAAATACTCATTGCCATTATTAAACCTGACAACTTTTTAATCATATACGAGATGTATATGTCATTAGGACTTAAACACAATTTTTGCAGATGTGTCCTAATTTCAATATCAGGCAAGACATAATTTCAAGCAACTAAGGCTTCCTTCATCTTATAACAGTGCAGTCCGCAGGCAAACCTCTTTTCAAGTGTTCCAGAATGGAACGCTTCATAGACAATAAGCAAATTCAATTGCTCTTTTCTCAAGCAACAAATCATATGTCCACAACTTAAAATTTGAAGCAGTAAAAAACCTCAATGATGACGAAATTACCATTTACAGAAAATGTGACTAAAAAACAAGCAGTATATAATTAGCATCATGTGAGCATTGTATAACTTGACATACAAGTACACATCCAGAGAGTTACATGCAAAATCACATAATCACCTTTGGGCAGAATACATGACATGCAATTGTACACTCTCCACATGATAAGGGTTATGAGAATATGTTCCAATTCTTCATGAATTCATCACATTTGGGCATATGAATCACTAGAATCAGTCACTCCTCCACCACACTATCATGTATCTCTCCATGAACTAATACACAATCACCTCCTTTGGAAGTATGATTACGCATTAGATCAGGAGACATCCCAATCATCATACGAGACCGAAATTTCTCAAACCCAATCAAGTGTGCCACTTTGGCGGTCACTACTCAATTGAATCATTGAAATTCTCTCATACCAGGGATATAAGCTTTACTCCTCAAATACACCATATATGTGATTTTAACTTTAGTGATAGGGGCATCATATCACCAAAATCACATATCATGCTAATTACATTGCTTGTATATATATATACATACATATATATATACATATATATACATACATATATATATGTATATATATACGTATGTATATATATGTGTATATATATATATATATATATATATATATATATATATATATATATATTGATCACAGTAACACAAGAAACTTCTCATAACAGAGAATAAAACATCTCTTATGCACCCCAATTACATATTACCAGAACAACATAAAAAAAAAATGCTGATCTATAATATCTCTCACAAATTAACATCAATAGTAATATATGGTGCACCAAATCGACAAGCTTGACAGTTGATCCATTATCACTCATGAATTCATAAGGCAAAAATGACTCCAAGGCCAACAACTGATTTATTAATCAATTTTAGGTAATAAATATCATTACTTCAACCAGTGGCCTATTAATTGAGTCAAACTAGAGAACTAAATATCTAAAATTTAATAGTAGATACTATTGCTCTGCATAAATGTTGTCACACTCCTTAACCATAAAAAATATTCAACTTGATAGACATTAACAAGTGACCAGATGAGTTCATGTACAATATGCAGTAACTTAATTGACATGCATTACCCACATTCAGCAGATGTGTTAATCAGTACATCAGTTTGGTCATGAGCCCTTAAGTCGTTTATTATTCAAAGATTACCAATGTGTAAAGGAGTATACTTGAGTAACAAAAATTTCATAACCTTTACTGTTTCTCATCATCTCAAGATATATTCAATTATTATCTCATAATGATTGTATGTGATAATATACCTATAACCCAATACTTGTATTTCCAAAATCACAGAAAAAATATAAGGAAAAATACGCAAAAATTCATTTAAAAATACATGTATTTAGGGTTCTGTATGTATTTTCACATTCATAAAATTATCAAACATATAAAATAAATATACCACAAGATAGGAAATCATCATACGAGTCCAACGCCACCAGCCACGCGCCGATCGGAGCCTCCACGCGCCCACACGCGCCGCCTGAGTGCGCTGCGCATGGAGCTCACGCGCGACGTGCGTTCGACGCCCGGGCGGCGCGTGTTCGCGCTGGGGGTGTGTGCGGCATCCCCTGGTGACGCGCCGCCTACCCTCTTGCTTGTCTCGTCGAGCCCAGTCCGAATTTGTGATTTAATTTAATTTTTATTGAACAAAAAATCTCGAAAATCACAAATTATGGCAAGATCCGTACTAATTAGGGATAATCCGTACAAATTAGGGCAAAAACTTTATGCGTTCAAGTTCTAGGGTTATGGAGGCTCTGATACCACATGTTAGACGCAAATTGCGCAACCCCAAGATCTCCATAACTGGAACAAGAACATGCATAATTGAGTAGAAATATTAACGCACCTGTTTTGGGATCCATCGAACATAAAGCGGAAGCATAAAAATGATTACCCACATATATCAAGTGGATCTACGCATCAAGTCATTCTCCTCTATTGCCCTCCGTATCACTGGCTCAATGAAGCGGCCCCCCTCACGTTTGGCATTAGGTAAACGCCCCTTAGGTAAGGATACATGTGAGAATTAGGATTAGAGGAGAGATTTTAGCACTATTTATAGAGTTTCCAGCCAGTTCCCCTCATTACGGGCCAAGCTCAACTCGGCCCACACTAGCCAGCCCATATTAGACTAATCAAGAAACCTTCTATCTCTCTTTAGACCAACCCTGTTTTACGATAACCATAAAAACAGTAAATTACAATATCAATTAATTTAGTCCACATTAGAAAAACTCTAACAGAGGCGAGCTCCGGTTAGTTTGCATGAAGATGCGAATGAAGATGGGAAATTTGTGAAGGTGGTCATGGAAGTTGGTGAGGTCATTCACCTCTTGGTCAGCTTTGTTGATTCTCTGGAGAAAGAAGTTCAAGAAGTGGCTGCAAGAGTGCTCTCAGTGGTTGCAGGGTTTTATTTATGCACGGGTGTGGTGATCGCCTGCTCTGCCGCAACTTACCCATGAGAAATTTTAGTCACTGGCCACTATGGCAGAATGCTTCATGGGTTTCTATTTGCCCTCACAACAGACTTATCTGAAGGTCAGATATACTGTATAAGCTGCTTTCTAGGGTCGTACAAATTTGTGGAAACACTCGGTTATAATTCAAGTTTACTTGATTGTAAATTCACGTAGCTAAAGCGCAATTCCCATCTGCTGGAAATCATGGTCCGGAAGGCTAACAGTTGACAATGTGGTTCTGGGGCTGATAACTGTGAATGTTGCTGATTTTATGCTATGGCAGATTGCAAATCGTAATTTTATTATGAAAAAACTTCACTGTAAGATCTCTGTGAGAGAGAGTTTGGTAAAATTCGATATCTCTCTGAATCAAATTTTTATTACTTGTTAGGTAATTTTTCTGGTCGGCAAGGATGTGTTGAGGATAATCGAGGTATGCATAATTTTTTTTTTCTTTTTAATTTTCTATACGATCACCTAGTCTTTTCGTTGAAGTACTTCGCTCTTTCTATTATGATCAACATTTTGGTCAGTTAATCCCTCAATTGAATTTACACAAACGATTGATATGTTGTAGTGTCGTCAAGACTGATGTATAGTGATAGGATAACTTGCGCAAGGCATGATTGCATCAAATATGCGATTGGATGTGACACCACATCGTCAATGATGCGGTATCACCAACGTATTTTCTCCTAAAACAGAACTTAGAATAGTTTGTGAAGAGATTCCCTTGGCGAAGGTCGGGAGTGAGCAGTCTTGCTAGTGTAGCAGCATGAGTATACTAATTCTGAATTTAGAATAGCTTGCGTCTTTTGAATTGTCCTTTTAAATAATAGAAATCATAAATTATGGCTATGTAACTTATCAAGTTCCCGACAAAGTGCTGGTCCTTTGGTCAAAGAAAAAGGGAGGCCCTGTTGATGCATGAGCGTCGGCAATGGAAGTGACACTTTGTCCTCTGCAATCCGAGGAAACTTTCTGAATCAGTCATGTACAAACTGCCTGTAAAGATAATTGTTTTGGACCAACAAGTCTGGTGTTGTAATCATATATTTGAAAAAAGTCTTAGACTTAAACTTTTCAATTTGATCAATTTAGTCTTAAGTCTTTTTGATAATTTGCCAATGTAATCCTTTCAAAAATGCGTTGTGTTTGTGATATATTTAGTTTGCCGCAATGTCTCCTCCAGCCTTGTCTTTAATCCCAGTGAATTTAAAACAACGGAATTATTACGACTCCAGTGGCCTAGACGAAAAGAAACAGACAGTAACGCCTCCAATACTAGAAAATACAGAAAAAAATAAAAATAAAAAGAAGATAATTTCATTACAAAACTCCACTCCTGACGTATATCGGTTCGTTCCCAATAAATTCGGCATGACTAGAGCACTAAAGAGGATACGATAATGTGTTGAGAAAAAAGTAGGTGAAGTAATCTGACTGTAGAGACAATTAATCCACAATGAAGGGAGGACAGGCGACGAGTAAATGATCTACCAAAATAGGAAATCGCATTGAGAGTTTACGGTCAACAAGTGCATTGTGCTGGTAGCGTCCTAAGTCCCGCTGTTAATTTCCTCCGTCGTCTCTGTCGGTTGTCTAATGAAACCAAGGTTGACTGTCCCCTAATGCTCGGAGAAATAAAATAGGTTTTAAAAAAAGAAGAAGAGGAACCAGCCTCCCCGTTCCGTTTTCCCATGACTTGCCCTTTAAATACATGAATTATTTTCATAAAAGAGAAAAAAAGTACTGAAGTAGAAGTTGGACACACCTAGCATAATTCTTTAATGCTTATCCTATGGACATAAGTCATATCGATTGAATTACGTAAATTCGATATTTGATTTATTCTTTTGTTCGGTCTCTTTTAATGTTCGATCACCTGTTTTCATTATAACGAGTCCAAGACATAGATTGAAATGAGATGCAGAAGATGAAAAGCCTCGGGGATCGGCAAAATCAGTGAATCAGGACATATCCCTGAAATGGACGGCCAAAAACCCTGTGTGAACACCAACCCACCCCTTCTCTTGGATTTGGTAGAACAAGAGAGCACGCGAAGGTCGGATTCAAGCAGGTGGAATGAGAACACAAAGAGAAGGGTCAAGCCTCGCGAGAGTACATCGCCGTAACTGAGCTGTTGGATATATGCCGATCCTGTGGCAGTGAGCGGGTGATAATATGGGCGCCCGAGAACGTTTCTAAAGCGATGAGCACGACGGGCCGTGGGTGCCCGGTAGGGTTTTACTTAGAGAGAGAAAGGCTGACGATTCGACGTGTGAACGTGTGACGATGACGATCCTTAGAAAACATGGCTCGGTCGCGTGGTCCGCCAGGGACGTCGCTACGAAAAGGTCCAAGCGTATGGATCATGTAACCTGGAGGCCGAGGAATATAACGGGGGGACCACCCGAAATGTAAAATGACGGGGTTCGCTTCGTTCGTCCGGATTAATTATCGAATTTTGTGGCTTTGCAAATGCATAAAGGCGGCTTCAAGGTTGTATTTGTGGCTTTCGAAATTTCCAAAAAAGAACACAACCGACAATCCCGAACGGGCACACGGGTTAAGGGAATCAAATGATCAATCCCCCCGTTGTGTTAAGATAATTAGGTGAAGTGACCAAAAGGAAGGAGGGAATTAAAATGCAGACCGTCACCCGCGCAGCACGGGGAGAATTCAGTGGTACCCTAAGCGTGTCCCTAATTTTCTAGAATTCGACATTTTACAAGTGGGATACCTAGCGCATATTATGCGGACAAAGTCTAATTTAATATAATAGACGGAACATACATGCATGAAACAGGAGAAATAAATGGTTCAAGTCATCAAATCCTTTCCGTGTCGTTACCCCGTCTCGTTAAGCATCTTAGGGCCTGCATGGTAACATTTCTATTTCTCCCGATTTCTGTTCTTTTGTTCTCTGGAACAAAAAATGAACATAATTCTGTTTGATAACACCAACTTATTTTTCTATTTTCCGGAATAGAAAAGTGGTCGAGGAATAGATTTGAAACAGAAACAAGAAACAAAAAAAAAAAAAAAAATAGTTTCTTGCTTCGGGAACAATTTCTAGAAATAAGTTTTTCTTTTCTTTTCTATTTTTCTTTTGCTCTTCTTCCTTGTTGTGGTCACCGCCGACCGCTTGCCAACCGTTGGCCACCTCCTGTCGCCTGCGGCCACCATCGGCAGCTGATCGTCGCCGACAATTGCCGTCTCCTGTAGCCCACTGGCCAACGATTGCCACTGTCCACCGGTAGCCTACCGTCGCCAACTGCTGCACGACCGCTGCTTGTCGCCGCATGACCATCGACCATCACCGCTGATCGTTGCTGTAAGATTGCCGCCCATAGCCCACTAGCCAACCCCCTCCCGCGCGCAAGTCGTGGGCGGCAATCCTGCGGGCAAAGTGGTCGACGGCGGTCGTGCGATGATCGTCCGGTGATTGTGCGGTGGCGGTCGGCAATCCGTGAATAAGAAGAAAAACAAATAAATACAAAAATTTATAAATTTTTACCAAACACATTTCTATTCTTTTTCTATTCCAAGAATAAAAATTTTGTATAATTACCAAATACCTTATTTTACTCAAAAATTATTTCCGAAATAGAAATAGAAAAAAACTATTTCTGAAAAGAAATAGTTCTCTGGAATATAAATGTTGCCATGTGCACCCTTAATCTCCTATTGGCCTTTACTTGTTTACTATTCCCACTATGAATGTCTGTAACACGCACAATCGCAAACGGCCGTGTACTTCACGATCAAGGACTCGACAACGTCCTCCTCCGTCACGATGGGAGATGGACGTTGGGAACTTGTTTCGAGATTTAACGGTGGAGAACTTCATAAACTTCTTTCCTTTTTGGCCAATGAAACAATCGAACCTCGCTGAGAACGTAGGGTTTAGCCCTTTAGCTTTTCTTATTTGTTTAATAACGAAACAAAATTTCTCATTTTCCAGCAAAGTGGCAGCGATGGTCGGCAACCGGTGACCGGCGGTGGGCAAAGTGGTGACAACAGATGACGAATAGTAGCCGGTGATGACGGATGAGCAATCGACTAATAACGAGGGTAAATAATGAAAAAAAGTTTTTATTTTTCATTTTTGTTTTAGAAATAGAAAAGTAAAAAAAAAAAAATTATTTTTGATTTCTATTCCAAACCTATTTATGGAGTAAAAGTTTATTCCAAAAATAAAAAAAAATGAAATAATTTTACCCAATGTATTTTTATTCTAAAAATAAATTCGAAATAAAAAATAGTTTTGGAATAAAAATAAAATGATTATCATGAGTGTCCAAATACAGTACTTTATGCTGCATTCTCTCAATTCTTTTTTAATTATTATTCTAGTGGCAGAAGAGGAAGTGGTGTTGCTCCTCTCCTATAAATAGCATCTTCCCGTGCTAGCTGTGCATCACGAAGCTGCAATTTCTTTTCATTGTTTCCAACCCCTTCTCTCTCTCTCACAGGAACTCGAGGACCGTGCATGGACGTGCATAACTCTCCCTCACTCCAAGTAAACCAAGAAAACCAATAAACGCCCCCGCCCCCGCCCCAGCAGTCTCTCTCTCTCCAAGTAAAAAACATTCGCCCATCTGCTCCACTGTCAATGGCCCTGAGCCGGTGGACAGACATCAAATATATCGAAGACCCGATCCACAACGCGCTGTAAGAGGAGCAAGGGCCTCTTTAAAAAAGCCGAGGAGTTCCACGTACTCGTCGGCGATCCTGTCGCCCTCGCCATAATCTCCCCCACTGGCAATTTATGCTCTTTCGGCAAACCCTCCTTCAAAGAGGTAATCTCCGAGTGCCTCTGTCGCCAGGACGAGGAGGAGCTGCCAATGTGTCCAAACGAGTGGCTGGACTGGCGGAGAAAGAGTGTAATTCTTGCACGACAGTGGATGACTGCACCTTATTGATCATGAAGCACCAGGCTGCCATCAACTTTATGCGTAGCAAGCGGATGGGTTTGGAGAACAACCCATCGGTTAAGGACCATGGCGGTGATGATTCCGGAATTGGATTTGATCGTGATCCTGAAGTTTTGAATGATCACAATCTCTCGACTCCTCTGGTCGACTCAGCCTTTGGCGGTGAAAGTTCGGGAATCAGTTCCAGCCCCATGCGCCTGGATCCCGAGGTTTGTGGGTTGGGTTTCGATGAGGTTTGTGATCAGTTCGAGGATATCACTATCCTCTCCAACCTCGATTGCTCCATGACTTTGCCATAGAACTTGGCGGTCAGCTGTTTGAGCTCAGGAGAGGGGTCCTCGTGCCCCGATCGACGATATGCTTCGACGCTATGCTTGCAGCTATTAATAACTGTGGGGGTGAAATGTTATCGAGCAGCGATCGTGTGGTGGTCGTGCGGCGATTGTGCGACGGTCGTGTGGTGATTGTGCGACGATGTATCTGTGTTTGGAAAAAGTGAAACAAAACCATTCTTAATAGTATTTAAACCTAACAAGTAAAAAATTTAGGCCTCCCACGCTGTCATTTTGTGGCTTAACCTTTCCTGTTCAAACTACACATTAAGTTACGATTTTGATTGATGAGAGTATATCCATCACACGAGGTGATGGTAATGTACCCTTGCGAAAACCTTTAGGCTAGTTATCCAGGAACTTATTCAGAAATACTGTAATGAAAGGAACATAGGAGTTTGTCGCTAGGTATTTGACCAAATAGGATCGTCTAGTTCCTATAGAACCTATCACTAAAATACCCCTAGAAGGGGATAGGGCTAAGCGGAGCGAAAAGGGTTTTCCATGAGATTTGAAATGAAAACTAGTAGTCTCACATGAGGTTTGTGAATAAGTGATTGTCTGATAATGAGCAAGGAATATCCGTCTTTCTACTAAACATAATATATTGAACTCATAATTCAATAGCTAGTGTATTTTTTTCCAGTCAAGATATTTTTTTCTAGTCCAACATCTAGAACTCATGAATTAATTTTTTTTTTTTACATTGTTGTACAAGAAGAAGAAGATGGATATTGCTATGAAAACTAACATTGTCACGCAAATTTTCTAAATAGAAAAAAATCATGTTATTGCAAAGTTGAAGATCGTTTATCAGAAATTACCAATTACAGAGTTGGCACGAAAAGGACTGGAACGTGGATTACAAGTTCCATCTCTTTTCCCCCGAAGAGTAGGTAGTAAAGATAAGTATGTCCGGCTGCAACGACTTGAATTGACAAAATCATGAAAATAAATGGGGCCAATGTGTAATTTTGTCCGATACTCACTTGCAGAAATGTGAGCGAGCGAGAGGCAAGCGCACCTTCGACGTCGTATGGAGTCTGACGGCCCTTTCCTCGCCCTTCCAAGAAAGAGCCGAGTGAAAAGGAAGCTCCTTTTTCGACCAAAAAAGAGAGAAAGAAGCTACTTTGACCTTTCCACGGAGCAGTGTGCGGCGATCGTGCAGTAGTCGTGCGGCGATTGTGTGACGAAGTATCTATGTTTGGAAAAAGTAAAACAAAACCATTCTTAATAGTTTTTAAACCTAACAAGTAAAAAATTTACGCTTCCCATGCCATCATTTTGTGGCTTAACCTATCATGTTCAAATTATGCATTAAGTTACGATTTTGACTAAGATCGTGCTGCGGTCGTGCGGCGATCGTGCGGCGGTCGTGCGGCAATTGTGCGACGATGTATCTGTGTTTGGAAAAAGTGAAACAAAACCATTCTTAATAGTTTTTAAACCTAACAAGTAAAAAATTTACGCCTCCTACGCCGTCATTTTGTGGCTTAACCTTTCCTATTCAAATTACCCATTAAGTTACGATTTTGACTGATGAAAGTATATCCATCACATGAGGTGACCGTAATGTACCCTTGCGATAGCTAGTGTATTTTTTTCCAGTCAAGATATTTTTTCCAGTCCAACATCTAGAACTCAGCAATTAATTGAGATATCTATACCTTATCCATCACACGAGGTGATTGTTGCACGATCACCGCACCACCGCCGCATGATTGTCGCATGAACGCTGCATGATCGCCGCACAATCGTCACACGATCGCCATACGATCGCCGCACGACTGCCGCATGATCACCTCTTCAAATTGGTATACTGGACAATATGATGCATAATGGCCTGCTCTTTTTTAGATTGAATGATGGAATTTGGAGCCTTATGGACGTGGAGGACTTCTCTTGGATTGATTGTGAGGATCAACGCTAGAGATCGCTTCGGAACCAATTTAATTCCAGTTGTTTCATCGTAATTTTGAAATTAGACATGAGTGTGGATAGGAATATAAAAATAAAATAAAATGAAAGGATACGAGAACCCAAAAAAAAAAAAAACTTAGGAATAAAGACGGTATTAATATCATCACTATTGTATACATCAACTTTAGTATCATTACTTTTAAAGAGCAATTACTTAAGGACCCCCAATCTAATTTGATGTTTGGTGAATATCTCAATGAAGAAATCTGATGATCAACTCAATTTCCGAGCGGTGGGCATTGTGATGTAGCAGTGTAGGCCTAATGACAGACTTCATGCTTCGGTTTGGAGCAAGAGACAAGGGATAAAGTTGGGCATTTGAGATTCAAATTGAGCTAGACTGATGTAGAAGGATACCTAAATTAAGGGGTAGCAAATCTAACACTAGAGCTTACATGTGAGGAAGAGATTATTAAGTTATTAAGATGCATGCATAAGTTGTGTTAGAGAAGAGTCCCAATTTGATATACCTCATCAAAGTCACTTAAATAAATGCTTTTAGAATGTTTTTGCTTTAAATTGATCGATCATAAAGTTTTAGCATGGAACTGATTATTCACAAAACATTTTAAAATTTTATATACTGACATTGTCGAAGAGGTGCCTGAGCCTGACCCTCTTCAAGAAGGCCGGGGAACTCGCCATACTCACTGACTCTGACCTCTTCCTCGGAGTCCGGTCCTCCACATGCAGGGCCATCTACTCAGCTACTAGAAGGGGAAGCTGATAAACTCCAACATTGCTCGTCGCAAGGGCAAGGTTAATTCGTCTACTGGTCCGAAAGAGTGGGAAGAGGGCTCAAGCAAGAGTGCGATGCATGCATGGCCAAGGAGGATTTACAGTCCGTAATTGCGAACTACGAGGCCTGTCTCGCTTATGTGAGCGAGAGACTGAGGCATTGGGAGAACAATCCATCGTTTAGAATTGCACAGGCGAACGTATATTTTGTCCTCGCTATGGTCAGTACTCTATTTTTTCCCCTCCCGTGGCCGGTGGGCTGTGGGCAGTTATCCTGTGCCAATGGGCAGGGACAGCGGTTGGCAGTCGTGTGGTGGTTGTGCGACAGTTGTGCGATGGTCTTGCGACGATCATGCGGCGGTAGGTGGCGGTCGGTAGAAAAAGACATAGAAATTTTACCAAATGCATTTCTATTCTTTTTCTATTTCAAGAATAGAAATTTTATATAATTTCCAAACATCTTACTTTACTAAAAAATTGTCCCCGGAGTAGAAATAGAAAAAAACTATTTCTGAAAAAGAAATAGTTTCCCGGAATAAAAACATTACCATACGCACCATAAGTGTCGCAAGTCCCCTGATGATTTCCTCCGTCATCTCTGTCGGTTGTCTCATGAAACCAAGGTTGATTTTCCCCTAATGCTCGAAGAAATAGTATTATAATAAATGGGTTTTGAAAAAAGAAGGAAGAGGAACCATATTGCCCGTTCCATTTTCCCAAGACTTGCCCTTTAAATACATGAATTGCTTTCATAAAAAAAAAAAGGTAACAAGAGTAGAAGGTAGATACACCTAGCGTAATTCTTGTGATGTAAATATATGCTAGGTTGCACGGACACTCTCCGGGACCTTTCGTGTCGTGTCCGACACTCCGACACGTGTCCGACACGCTCCAACACGCTTCGACACGCTCCGACACGCGAGTCAGAAATTCCGACACGTGACTTCGACACGCACGGAGTTATTTTTACAAATTTACAAAACTTTTGGGGTTTAAATGTAAATATATAAAAAAATAATAAATAATAATAAAAGCTAAAACAAATTTCTAATACTCATTTGAAGATGTTGGGTGCTTGAAATTGCAAATTTTTCACTTGATGAGCCGCAGAGTTTTTTTTTTTTTTTTTTTTTTTTTCAGAAGAAGTAGATAATGTGGATAAATGACTTTTTGTTATATTTGATGATGGAATGTTGATTTTTTTCTTATTGTTAAATTTTAAATTTAATAATGAAATGTGGATTACTTGTTTTTTCCTCCAAGTTTTATGAATTATTACAATGAAATGTAGTTGGATTCGTCAAATTAAAACAATGAATGATATTAACAAATGTATGATAAATTTTTTTAGTATATATTAATTCTAGGCTCTTTTATTATTTATTTATGCATTTATATATTAAAATATTTATTTAATATATAACGTGTCGGAACGTGTCGAAATTTTCTACTTTTGAGAAATAACGTGTCGGCGTGTCGTGTCGTGTCGTGTCGCGTGTCGCGTGTCCGTGTCGGTGCAACCTAGAATATATGTATGCGTGTGTTGTTTCCTGTTGTTTCCTGTCACCTTTTCATGGAACTTGGCCTTCGACTATGTAAGCTCAGAAGAGGGGTCCTCGTGCCCCGATCGACGATATGCTTGCAGCTGTTAATAAGTGTGGATGTATCTCTTGTGATGTAAATATATGAATGCGTATGTTGTTTCCTGTCACCTTTTCGTGGAACTCGGCCCTCGACTATGTAAGCTGAGTAGAGGAATGGTCGCGCTCCGCTCGACGATATGCTTGCAGATCTTGATAAGTTTGGATGTATCTTTTGTGATATAAATGTGATGTACGCGATGTAGCCTTCTCCACATTCCCAATTTCCCATGAAGCGTACAAGATGAGGTTTCAGCACATCATGAACTTCTCTTAACACCCTTTCATGCATAAGCAGAGTTTGTTCCGGCTTTACCAGCCCCGAAAGAACAACTGTAATGCCAGCGATCAACTTCCATGCACATTCCAATGTACAAGCAACATCACAAAGATCCGTTTTGCGCACTTGGTCCTAGCGGTGACTCTACCAACTCTGGCATCACCTAATCAACCTTGCCGAAAGAAGAAAAGACAGAATAGCAAAAATGAGTGGGCAGATGAAGACGGGCCACGATCCTGTACCTTCGACACGAGGAAGACAAACAGAGAGAATGCGGATGGATTTAGTATTGATGGATTTTTTCTTTATTGATGGGCCTGAGTTGGCCCGTCCGCCCAAGTTGGGCCCAAAAAGCCCAGCCCACGGGAATAGGGCCCGTGGATGGGGGAAGGTATAAAAGGGAGGAGAGAGAGAGAGAAGACACCCTTTTGGCCATTCTAACGTACGCTTCTCACTCTCTCTTTCCCTCCAAACGCTTAAGGCACGTTGTTTCCCTTTTCAAGGCAAATTGACATCATCGAATCAGAATTTCTTCCTCGGTCTTCGGCATTGGTGTTTATTCTGTGGCTAACAAGGTACGCTTGAATCCGTGGTGTGCTTTAGGATCGGTGATACGTGATTTTCCCGAGCTTCGCTTCTGCATTGATTTAGGGGTTCGATTTAGTGTCGAATCCGGTTTTCGGGGATCCGTTATTCCCAACATTGGTATCAGAGCCCTAGTTCACATTTTTCCCGACTTATTTGATGTTTTTTATTGATTTTTCGCAAAAACATTTTCGGTCGTACGGATCGGGGCGAGAAATCCCGACACCCGAGCGTTGTTCGGCCATTTTTTCTAAGTTTTCGTAAGTCGAAATCGTTTTCTGAACACGTGGAGAGAAAGGCGACGTCGAGACGAGTCCGGCGACATGTCGCACGCCACCGGGAGACGCCGCACGCGCCCACACGCGCGGCTAGAAGCCGCTGCGCGTGGGCGCGACGTGCCTGGAAGCGCTGGCTTCGCCAGCGCGTGCGACACATGCGCCGGCGGCCGGTGAACCGGCACGTGCCGGTCGGCGGACCGACGCGTGCTGACGTCACCGTGACGTCACGGTAACCGCCGGGATGACGTCATCGGTGACGTCATCGCCGACGACCGTTGGCCGGCCGGTCACCGGCCGGCGACTCGACCCGACGACGACCCGACCCGAACCGCGACCCTCGGCACGCGCGCGACACGTGCCGACTGACGTCTGCGTGACGTCAGCCCACACACGCGGGCGGCACGTGCGGTCGGTTCGCCCGAACCGGCCCGACCGACGCGATCGGTCCAACCGGTCTTTCCGGTCCGACCGGTCCGACGACCGACGACCGTTGACCGTTGACCCGTTGACCGACGACCGTTGATCGTTGACCAAAAAAAAAAAAAAAAAAAAAAAAAAAGAATTTGTTTCTTTTTCAATTATGTCTGTATGGGTTAGAGGTAATCCATTTTTTAATTCTGCATTTGTTGCATGAATCATGAAAAATTATATATTTTCCATTTTGTTTATTATGGATTATAAGTGATCCATTTAAGTTCTGCATTCGTTGCAGGAACTATGATGCGTTATGCACGGATACCTGCAATCCCGAGAACGGACGAAGGAAGAGCTAGACTGAAAAGGCTGATGAAAGAGTTAGCTGATTATCGGTGGCTTGATGGTGATTTAGTATCACACATGGTCATGGTCAATCAGATGATACAGGAAATCATCTGGAATGGTTATCTTATGCCGGATTTTGAGAAGGTACCGGCTTTGATGAACACTCTTCCACCTGAATGGCAAGTAGTGTTAGATCGGCTATGGGAGGTCAACGTGGTCCCGGGTTATAGGAGGCTGGCGGAAGCTTTTGTAAGAGAGCACTATAGGATTGAGTTAACCAAAACTTTAACCCTTAGGTTGAGCGCCACATGGCGCAGAGTGAATGCGCCTTGGTGGCGACATGAATGCTCTCCAAAAGTTTTTTCCATGGTTGGCAAATGTGCCTTCAGTTTTCTCAGATGTTTTGACTGATAGATTAGAAGGGACATTCCCTATTTATTTCTTTGATTAATTATGTAATGTTTACTACCTGATTGTTGTTGATGTAGCAACCGATATGTTAGTTGTATCATGTGAAAGTATTGTTATTTTATTGGATGTTAAGATTTTATTTGCTTTCTGTTATTGCTGGTTACTTGTGAGTAATTAGCTATGGGTAGTAATAGAAGTTTTTGTAACTTCATATAATTTATTTGCATAAGACAATTATATTAATAATAATTTTGAGTTAGGATTTTTGGAGGATGATTGGAAACATAGTGACCTTTTGATTCTGAAGCCTTACTTGAAATTATTCATTAATATGATTGGTCTATGCAAATAAGGATGCATAAATGATAGGCATTAATTATTCGTGCATGTATGTCTGATGTGTTCAGAACGATGGTTCAGCAACTAAGAATGTAATTGCTGATATGAACGGCAACAATTGTGAAATATTGAATATGAAGATTCAATATGTGCTGGAAAAGCAAGAAGCACTAGAAGTTCTTGACCATGTTATGGAAGATCTTGAGGATACCATGCGCCACCTTGAGCTAGCTGAGGACCGCCTAACGGCATTTGAGCCGAAAATAGATATTTTCAATGCTAGTTCTAGCTCAGAAAGGGCTTTGTGCTCTAAGCGCAAGCGTATTGATTCGGTCAATATGTGGGAATGCAAAAAATCAAGTCCTTATTGCAAGAAATCAAGAGTTAACCAACACAAGAGAGGAAAACGTCCTCAAGTGAAGAAAATGTCAAGGGTGAGATGTTACAATTGTGACAAAAGATGTCACTATGCTCGCGACTGTCGTGAGCCAAAGAAAGTAAACACCTCTTGTACATTTGAGAACTTTGCTTATGTGTCAAGTTCTGAATTATTGGCTGAATCCAATCCTTTGTGGACTGTAGATTCAGGAGCGACAGACCATGTAGCGAAGGATAAAAGATCATTCATGGAATTCCGACGATACCAACTGGAACTAAGTGGATCTATGTGGGATATAACTTTAGAGATGAAGTTAAAGGGATTGGCACATGCCAATTAAAAATGCTTGGTGGATGCACCTTGTTCCTACATGATGTTCTATATGCTCCGGAGATTCGTCGAAATTTAGTGTCTGTTTTGGTGTTGGTCAAGCTTGGTTTTTATATGAACTTCCATAATAAATGTGTAGATTTGTATTTGGATACAAACTACTATGGTTGTGGTCACTTTTTGGATGGTTTTATTGTACTAAATGTTGACTGTGATGATGTTAATATGTTATTCCCTTGTTTCACGTCTTCTACCTTATATGATAATGATGTGAATATGGTGGCATGCTAGACTTGGTCATATGGGCCAACAACATATGAATAGACTAGCCAAAGAGGACTTGTTTGGCAATATTGAAAAAGTCGATTTGTCCATATGTGAGCATTGCCTAGTAGGGAAAATGACAAGGAAACCATTTGGAAAAGGTAAAAGAGCTGAATTTCCTCTGCATTTAATCCATTTGGACGTCGTGGTTCAATGAATGTGAGAGGAAGGCAAGGGGCTGTTTATTTCATCACTTTTTTTTATAGATGATTACACTCGAGTCGGATATGTCTATTTGATTTCTCATAAATCTGAAGCATAAATTGTTTCAGAAGGTTTATGAACCTGGCAGAAAATCAATTAGACAAGAAAATAAAGGTATTTAGATCCGATCGAGATTGAGAATATTTATCTGATAAGTTCAGAAAATTATGTGATGAAAAAGGAATAAAAAGATAGTTGTCTATTCCATATACTTCTCAACAAAATGGTGTTACAGAGAGAATAAACAGAACCTTACTGGAATGGTTAGGTCCAAGATGGCGCATGCTAACTTACCTATTACTTTTTGGAGTGATGCGTTGTTAACTGCTGTCAATATACTTAACCGGATGCCTTCCAAATCAGTTACTTCCACTCCATATGAGCTATGGACAAGTAGAACACAGGACTTAAATTTTCTTAAGCCATGGGGTTATGCTGCCTATACTCATGAGTCCTCTCACAAGTTTGGGAAATTGGGTCCCAAAAGAAATAAGAGTATTTTTCATGAGATACTGCGAACACTCGAAAGGGTATGTGTTCATAGGTGAACAGGAAAGTGGGAGTATAATTGAATTTGAATCACGGGATGTCACATCCTTAGTGGATGAATTTCCTAAGAGGGGCGAAATAAGGCAAAATAACTCCTTATTTGAAACCTTGGATCAAGATAATGATGTCAGTGGAGTTCGTCCAAGTGGGAGTAATATGAGATGTGATGAATTGAATTCAACTCATTCTCAATTGCAACCACCTGATGTGACGACATCATCATTACCTAATCCAAGTGGGAGCATGATGGGGAATGATGTGCAAAGTGTACAATCTCCCATACGGCGAACAAATCGCCAAAGTATTCCCCGTCGACGTTTCGACATTGAAAGGGGAAACTTTTATAATTGCTCCACGAGATAAGGATGAGCCAAGAAATATTAATGAGGCTCCGAAATGCCCTAGTAAGGAAAAATGGATTTATGCAATGAAAGAGAAGATGGAGTCAATGAAGTCAAACCAAGTCTGAGAACTGGTTGATCTTCCAAAAGGGACGCAGAGCTATTGGGAACAAGTGGGTTCTCAAAATAAAGCGAAAGGCTGATGGCTCAATAGAAAAGCATAAGGCTCGCATTGTGGCGAAGGGGTATAATCAACAGGAAGAAATTGATTATGAATATACATTTTCTCCTGTAGTGAAATTTACCTCGATTCGCATTATTCTGGCAATAATAGCAAGTATGAATCTTGAGTTACATCAAATGGATGTAAATACTGCTTTCCTCAATGGAAAATTAGAGGAAGAAATATATGGAACAACCTGCTGGTTTCATAATGAAAGGCCAAGAAGAAAAGGTATATCGATTTTTGAGGTCGATATATGGCCGTAAACAGTCATCGAGACAATGGTATATACGTTTTCATAGTACCAAACTGGCATATGATTTTACAATGATAGATGAGGATCATTGTGTATATATGAAAAGATCCAATGATCAATTTGTGATCATATAATTATATGTTGATGATATACTAATTGCAGAAGCAATATGGAGTTTGTTAATACTGTCAAAAGTTGGTTATCTTCCAACTTTGAGATGAAGGACATGGGTAATGTTGCATACATTCTTGGAGTTAAGATTTCAAGATTGTAAACCCATAGACACTCCTATTGCAAAATGTGAAGGATTGAGCTATAAACTGTGTCCAAAGACTCCACAAGAGAAGAAATAAATGAAACATGTTCATTATGCTAGTGCTGTTGGAAGCTTGAAGTACGCTATGATGTGTACAAGACCTGACATATGTTTTGCAATTGGAATGGTGAGTAGTTACCAATCTAATCCAGGTCAAGCACAATGGAAAGCCGTTAAAAGAATACTGAGGTATCTAAAGGGGACTGCTGATAATATGTTGAGTTATTAAGAAAAGGATTTGCGACTCTAAGGCTATTCTTATGCTGATTGGAGAGGAGATTTAGATGAAAGGAAATCTACCTCTAGCTTTGTTTTCTTACCGAGTAATGGCACCATATGTTGGAGCAGTAAGAAACAAAAGTGTATAGCCTTGTCCACGATGGAAACTGAGTTCGTGGCATTATCAGCAGCAGTATAAGAAGGTGTTTGGCTTAAGAGATTTTTTGGATTATTTAGGTGTTATTGGAAGTGCTGCAGATTCATTGTTGGTTAACTGTGGTAGCCAAGCAGCAAAAGTGTACACCAAATATCCAAAATATCATGGCAAGACCAAACCTATAGATACCAAGTATAATTTCGTAAAGGATATGGTTGCACGAAAGGATGTGAACTTAAAGTACATACTACGCATAGAATGGTAGCAGATCCTATGACAAAACCAATACCTAGAGATGTGTTTTGTGGCCATACGAAATCTCTAGGATTGCGTAGAGGCTAATGTACTTAATATTGTAATTTCCCTAAGTGTTCACATTTGATGAATTTGTGTTTTCAGCATTAATGCCTATGAATCTTTGTTTGATCTTTATGCATCTTAATGCTTAGTGCATTATTTTAAGTTGAGAAGTATGTTGGACAGATATAAGATTAGCTCACTTACACGGGTAATCGCCTCTATTTACTGTGTGATAAATAGAGATGAGACTGTTTTTAAGCTTATTATCTAGGTGATAATCGAGAGCTCAAGCTTAAAACACGTATGTCGCCTTAACTAGGTGTTAAGATGAGAATATAATAATTACTATGTCCGAAAGTAAAATACCCCACATATTTTACTTTATCTGTCTAAGATGCCGATGTGAGTTCGATGAATTTTGTGAATGAGTAGATACGTGAACTCAAGTTAAACATTGGGTATGTCTGAACTATCATCTGTACGGTATTGAAAGGTGTAGACATACGCTCCATGGGAAAGGAGTTAATACCGTAATACGTATTTCATACTATGTATGCATAAGACGACCAATAAGAGTGGCAAAAGTTTGATCTCAACTTTTATGCCGTGTGAGACTCTTGAGGAATAGAGTTCCTCAGTTTTATCCCCTCATGACTCTTACTTATTCTCAAGATTTCTATTTAGTGTTTGCTATCTTAGGATGTTGCCAATGGTCATGAGTTTGATTCGATCTAATGGGGCATTTCTAGAAAAGCAAGCTGAATTGAAATTGAGAGTTTGAAGGAAAGAGGAAGATCGATTTTGGAGAATCACATTGTAGTTTTGTATTCACCGGTTAACCAATTATGACTGTCTTTGGGATAATCATAATTGTGAATACAATATATATATATCATTGTTTAAAAGAGATCAGTAGAAATATAAATGTGATCGATCGATCTAGGGTACTGCATACTAAATCTACTCGGAATGTGACGCCCATTATGAGCTGCTATATATTTCTAACAGATGTATAGCAACGAGCTCTCAAAGTATGCTGGTCGCACGGATTATTCACCAGTATGAATGTTGAAGAGAGAAAAATAGGATTCTGTTCGACCCACCATATTAAGTGAGAGTCTATAATAGATTTTTTTCTAATGGGGTTGAGTAGGGCCTGTCTGCCCATGTTGGTTTTGGACCACCATGTACGAGTGGGAGATGATGGATTTTTTCTTTATTGATGGGCCTGAGTTGGCCCGTCCGCCCAAGTTGGGCCCAAAAAGCCCGTCCCATGGGAATAGGGCCCGTGGATGGGGGAAGGTATAAAAGGGAGGAGAGAGAGAGAGAAGACACCCTTTTGGCCATTCTAACGTACGCTTCTCACTCTCTCTTTCCCTCCAAATGCTTAAGGCACGTTGTTTCCCTTTTCAAGGCAAATTGACATCATCGAATCAGAATTTCTTCCTCAGTCTTTCAGCATTTGTGTTTATCTGTGGCTAACAAGGTACGCTCGAATCCGTGGTATGCTTTAGGATCGGTGATACGTGATTTTCCCGGGCTTCGCTTCCGCATTGATTTAGGGGTTTGATTTAGTGTCGAATCCGGTTTTCGGGGATCCGTTATTCCCAACAAGTATCCGACTGCCGAAAATCAAGCTTGATGAATGTTGTGGATGGCTACATTGATGCTCTTGCAATCATAATCCATTATCTTCATCCAGTTCTCGAAGTCTCCAATTTCCTGCGCCGCGAATATTGCTAACATATTAAGACGTGTTCGTTCGCTTAGTTTGGTAAAGCGATCTGAACTTGCCAAGGGCGCAAAAAGAAAAGACCTTGATGGCGGAGTTTGTTGACATCTAATTTTTAGTCGATATATCATTAAAAAGGATGAGCCCAAATTCGAGGTCAATTTTGGGAGATTTGCTTGGATGCCTTTTAATTTGGTCGATTTGACGTGTTCAAAGATTAGAAAGCCCAACTAAGGTGGTTCAATCTATGTAATTTGATTTGGCTCATTTTTTACTAGAGTGCAATCGAAGTAATTGAGCATCAATTTGGCCGGTTGAGATTCAATTGAAGATATGAGACTAGCTTATGGCCTCTCTTCAATAAGAATTCAATGGATTTAAAATTTTGTGCACAAATTTCGACTTGAGATAGTTCAATTGCATCTCATTTGACCTGATTCATATAAAAATATTTGATTTCATTTAAATCAGGCAAAACCAGAAAAAAAAAAAAAAAAAAAAACAAAATTAGGGCAAAAAGTCAACCCGGTCAATCTGGCGTTGACCAAATTTGACCGGCGTTGACCGGCGAATTTTTCCAGCCATCTTTTGGCCAAAAATGGCTCACTTCATGGCCAATGCATCCATGCCCTTTAATTTTCAAAATCCAATTTTGTTACGGATTTTATGAAATTCATAAGTCAATCCCGCATGTTATGAAAAAAGAAAAATAGAGAGAATACCCCAGTTAGTTTCTCTCTCTCAAGATCCTCTCTCTCTCTACGTCAGTTTCTCTCTCTCTGGCTTTTCGGTTTTTTCTCTTTGACGAAACCCTCTTCTCGAAGCAGCTTTTCCGGTGGCTCCTCGCAGCGGCAAAGCTCGGTTCGGCCTCCTCCGTTCGTCAGCTACGGCCCGGCCTCCTCCTGATCATCCCTTTCCGGCCATCGCATCTGCAACATCGCCTCGAGCCTTGAGCTTTGAGCCTCGAGCCGGCAGAACCTAGCGGCCTTCGCTCGCACCTCCGCGCTCGCGACGACCGAACGAAGACACTGTTGCTGTTCGGAGGGAATCTGCTTTTGACGCCATCGCCTCGATTTCGACCTCCAGGAAAGAGCGAAGGATTTCTTCGCCGGTGGTCTCGCGCGCAAGAAGGATTCCGACGATGCTTCTCTCTGGATCGAATCATCCCAGAGGACTTTCTCTCTTAGATCTCGGCAAGTTTCACTGAGATTATCGATTCGTCCTCTCTAGCAGATTTTTTGTTAGAATCAGCTTTGTACCTCTCTCCCCTGAACTTCTCTCTTGCTGGCTTTGATCTCGTTGAGCATGTACTTCTTCTCGCCGACGGACAATGGAGGATTTTCCTCCTGCCGATTCAGCCATTGAAGTTGCCGTTTGTCTATTGAGGTTGTTGATTTAGTCATTGATTTGATTAGGAAAATGCTCATTAAATCATCGTTAGTATGTGCTGTCTTTTCCGTGGCTTAGTTGCTGTTAGTCTTGAATGAGATTGAACATGATTTAACATGTTTTACTTAGTTCCACAAAATCGTATGCGTTGGACTGACTTTCTGTTAGGGCTGATCTGATATGGCCTCAAGGTATTCTGGATGTGTGATCTACGTTCAATAAGCTTCAGTTTGATATGTTATAAACCTCGAATGGAGTTTGTTTGATGTCTGAATTCCATCTCGAAAGTTGAATGATTCTGCTGCATTCACATGATGTTTTGGTGTTCTAGTTTTTGAACGTGCTGTCCATTTGCCGAGTTTCTATTGATTTTTGTGTTGAGATTTTGAAAATGGTTTCTAATGAAAGTTGTAGGAAACTGTGTTGGTCACAACATATCTTTTTTCTAGAATTTTTGGAGCAAACTTGGTTGAGCAAATTTGGTTAGGCAAATCTTAAAAAAAAATCGTCACTACGCTGCCCTTTCCGATTTGAGTCCAACTCATGTTTGCTCTAAAATGAGATGATAAACCTGTTTCGATTGAATTTTCATCCTTCATGAAAATCATAGTATGCATTACAGGTTTTCTAATTAGGTATAATTTGTGCCAAATGATTGCCGTTTACTAAGTCAATTGCGTGTACGAAAACATATTCATGCTGCTGCATTATGTGAAGTGGATTTATTGTCCTATGTTGTCTTTTTTGTGTAGCTTTTTGTGAATCAAACTAGACTTAGATGTCTTCACAAAAAATAACCATGACGTTGCATTATACATGTGGAATTTTTCATAGGATGTCTAGAACATATCATAAGCCTCGCGATGATGTATAGCATGCCTCATTTGAGGATCATTTACTATGTAAAAACCATGCATCAAGTCGATACGTCACAATTGAAATTGTCATGCATTTTGCCCCTAATGACAAGCCATATATCAATGTTAATGAATTTGTGTGACCATTTGCACATGGATTTAGGGTTAAATGTCTTAATCAAACTTGTTATTCACATTTAGCCTTACGTCATGTTCAAATTTCATAATTTTCATGCATTGATTAGGTGGTTTAATAAGTCAGTTACCATGCATCATTTTCTGATTTGCTTATGATTGATTTGCATGCTTTAGCGATTGTTGCTTTTCAGCCATGAATTTGACCTTACTTGAACTGACACGTCTTAGTACATGTCTTAATTTTTCAGATGATGCTTATTTTGCATCATTTGCATGTCATTTGGCCTTCTTCTTTTTTTTGTTGTCAAATTTGTCTAGAAATCTATTTCTAGTGAAATTCGGAATGCCTGCTTTGCTTTTGTTGAGTCAACCTTTTGTTATTTTTGTATGAATTTTTTGATAAGGATTCTAAGGTCGGGTCCTCAATGAAGTTTGTTCATCTTTTTTTCATGTCTATATTGTGGTAAAATTTCAGATTTTTTTTTTTTTTTATAGAATTTTTAGACAATTGTTTACTAGGACAAATTGTTGTTGATTTGCCATGTCTTGCTGTCCTGTTATGTTTCCGATGGGTTGTTATGTGTTCTCGAACTTTTATAAATTCATGTGTAACCCATCTTAGGAAACTCTATTCATGAAAGTTGTTCCTCATGGTGTGCTTGATGTTTAGTGTTTTTTTTTTTAGAGCCAATTATCCATGGGTTCTACCTCAATTGCTTTGATCTTATTTGTGATGTTTGATGATTTCTGTTGTGATTCTTTGTTATGATTTCATTCTAGGATTCTTTTAGAATATCTTGCATGCATGTTTAAATTTTTTGCAATTCATGTAATTTTGAGACGAATGATAGGATTGATGTATGATATCAAGGGAGAATTCTGGGGTCATATAGATTGCTTGATTAGGAGACTCAGTAGTGTTATTGGCCATGCGAGAATACAATTGGTCAATAATTGCTACAAGTCATAAAAAATAGATTGGGTAGGTGTCTTAATGGGACCTTCGCATGAAAAACAAAAACTGACCTCGAGATCCCATAACTTGATTTTCGTATTGCATTTCTTCTAAATGATTGATCTCAATATGATGTCTTGTTTTTGGTTGTTTTTGTGTGTATGATTGTTTCTTTCATTTGTATGCACCTAGTTATAAGTTTCTTAGATTAGGTTTAGATTAGAATCCTAAAGATGGACTTTCGCATGAAGACGGTGGAGGTCGATGTCCATTCCGACCATTATCATGTGCTATTTGTTTTCGCGACATATGTTTCGGGTTTCATTTATTGTATAAAACTTGACAAGTTGCGGGTTTTTCTCTCCTTCTCTCATCTTTTTTTCAATTGTATTTTTTTTTTTTTAAGGATTGTATGATAGATTTACTGTTTTTCTTGATTGTTTACTTACTGCTTTGCAATTTCTAATCTATTGATTGTTTTCTTTTCTTGTTTTTCTAGAGATAGAATAGAATGAAAATGACCAACCATGCATGATCACTTAGTTTAGGACAAATGATCCCGAAAATATAAAAAAGAAATGCATGGACATGTTAGGAAAACATAACATATTTTTTAGGTACCGAAAGGGTGCTAATAGAAATATTAGCATAACCCAAATCCCTAAACCTAGATATTTGGTTGCGTAGAAATTGAGGGAATTCTCTTTACCCTCAATTGGGTTTTATAGCTGACCTCCAAAATGAGACTAGTGGCAACTCCCGTCTTATATTTAGGTTGTCATAAACAACTAGACCGTATACAATTCGCTGTCATGCAGGGTACAAGCTTGGGAGAGCTCACGATCTTGTGGAGGGAACTCTTGTGATCAAAGTACTTCTAAACTTGACCTTTCCCCCTGGACTCGAGGGCGGCAAGATCGGGTCTTGACAGAGTTTATAGCATGAGTGGAGGTGAGCCATTGATTGGTCTGCTTCATGAAGTGGGAGGCCAATGCTCAAATCTCGAGCTTGATGCGCTTTTGGTTGACGAAGGCCTTCTCCACCCCTTCGTTCATCGCCTCCACCAGCATATCCGACACGGCCGCCATGCTCCTAATCGCGTCTCTCTTGGCTTTCTCAGCACTATCTTGGAGGCCGACCGACTGGTGGTGGTGATGGTGGGTTAGGTTGACCAGAGACGCTTCCAAGCCCCTATAGTTGGCAATCAGCTAGAGATTTTTCCGATTCAAAGGGTGACAACTTGCGTGCCAGATTAGGTGGCAGTTGTGATGGATTCATCCTCTCTCTCTGTGCGCGTTGCACCATTTAGTGAGAAAATATTGGGTGGTTTGGGAGCACCATATTAGTGTGGTCCCTAGCCACTCACGAAGAGCCATGTGGAGGGGTGGGCCCACTTGGTGCCTTCTGACTTCTTTCTCTCTCATCTTCCTTGCCTTCTTCCCATTCTCTCCTAGCTTGCTTGCCTACGCCCTCTCTCCTCCTAGCTTGCACGCTCTCTCTCTCCTATGCAACGCACTTATTGCGGCTTAAATTTTTCTCTTTCTTTCTCAAACGAAGGAAAGAGAAACTTGTTCTTCCGTCCCTCTCCATTTCTATCCTTTCGAAATTTTGAATCTCGAATTTTCTCCCTCGCTGCTGCTCTGCTGTGCATCAAGCGGTCATTCCCCTACCGTCGCTGACGAACCACATTACGTTCGCCCCTACTCCGATGCTCGCTCGCTTCTCTCTTCGGGCTCGTTGCTACTCCATTGTTCGTTCCAGCATTACTGGGATCGCAGATGTAGTACACGGAGGAGAAGCAGGCCTCTTTGAGCTCCCCTCAATGTCAGCGAGCGTCGCCCGCCGAGTGAGACCCCCACACACGGAAGGCTCGGAGGCGAGGTTATTGGAGAAGCTGGTGCTGTACATTGACATGCCGCTTGGTGTTGAGCTGCCTCATCGTGTTCGCGAGGCTCCGCCACCTCGACTCGAACCGTTCTCTCCTTGTTCTTCGTTTCGTTGTGGGGAGAACAAAATTGTGAAGGGTTCAGAGGAAAACATAAAGGTTGAGCCCCTCTGCCTCTGCTAGTTGCTTCCATTGCCTCCCACCCTAATGCTAACGTCGTCGATGCCGCCGACGCTCCTCCACCTCCCTCTTGCCACGTTCACTCTACTCTCTCTCTCTCTCTCCCCCCTCCACAAAGTCGTGCCTCTCTTCTAGCAAAACGCGATGTCGACGGCCCTCCACCTTCGCCTCCGCCGGTTGACTCTGTTGCCCTCGACTCCGACGCTGACGCCCCTCCACCGGTTCCCTCCGTCGGCGTTGGAGTCCGTCGCCCTAACTCGATGCCGACGCCTCTTCGCCTCCCTCTCGCGACCTCGGCTCGCTCTCTCCCTCTTTCCTCTACGGAGCGCCCTTACTGGCCATTCCCGACGCTGACGAACCCCTGCTCGCGTTTTGGCCTCCCTCTCTACGAGTGAAGGTCGCTTTGCTCGCTCTCTCTTTCCTCCGCGAAGCGCTCCTTGCTTATGAATGTGGACGCCGCGGACGTCGCGAACGCCGTTGCCTCCTGCCATCACCTTCCTAAGCCCCACGATGAGCACCCCATTGGCAACTCTTGTACGTTCAAAGGTTCTTTTTTTTTTTTTTTTTTTTTTTTTTTTTTTTTTTTTTTTTTTGTGGATTCTACTTAGTAGAATTCGGTGCCATGTTAATTTTTATGTTCATTGATATAGGTATTGCTTTATCTTACTTGTAGCTGACTTGCCGTGTTATTCAAATAGTTAGTGAAGATTGGAAGAAAGTGAAATGGCAGTATCTTTTGAGATTGTTTGCATATAATCCTCCTAAGAGATTAGGGGCTTCTTAGCCTAAATTGGTCACTTTTTGTCTGAAGCAAGAGATTGAGAAGCTGGTATTACGATTGCTCAAGTGTACCTTGTTAGGGAAATCCCTTATGATATTTTGAAGATA